>OX376209.1:4508342-5108342 GCA_947363905.1 Lithophane semibrunnea
AATGATGAAATGAATGAAATGAATGAAATGAATGAAATGAATGAAATGAATGAAATGAATGAAATGATTGAAATGAATGAAATGAATGAAATGAATGAAATGAATGAAATGATGAAATTAAATTTATTTGCAAGAATTGTAGACCGGACCGGACCAGTGATCGGAGTAGGTATGATTGATTTTTGGTACTTGTATCATAAGTGCACACAGAAAAAATAACAATGGATAGCCATTTTTCCGGAAAGTAATTCCGGTCTTTCCGGATTCAATTAAATATTGTTAATGTTGGTAGTGATATTATTACTACTCAATTCAAAATTTTAAGGAAGGTATCAAAACTAAATTAATTAATTATTTATCTGTTGAATAATAAAAACAATCGAATTCCGATCGAAGCTTTAATATTTATTTTTTATTTTTAGCCTTTTATGGCTAGAACTTTTTATAAATTGTTGCACTTAAATTTAAATATTTTCATAGTGGTCATGGTAATTTACATTAAGGGTAGAATAAATGACGGGGCCCCATAGAGGGCCAATGCCTGCTGGGGTCGTGAGACTGTTCTAAGGATGCATCACGACTCTGAAACGTAAAGGGCATACGAAGGAACAGGTTGATTTTAGTCAGTGAAGTCTGACAGTCCCTCCCGTTCCACTCTGGGCGAGAGGACTCATTTCATGATTTTAGGACTTTTTTAGGAATTCCTACCTTTTTTTTTTGAGGATGGCAAATCATCAAATGACTCCTTCCACTCTGGCAGAATACAATTCCTACATAAGTTCCGGTTTTTTTTTAATAATCCACCAATTCCGGAGGAATGTCCATATTAATATATACGTTTCGGATCAATGGCCCCAGTTCAATTTACCTACTCCGATCACTGTACATTACAGATGGTCGGGTTTTTTAACAGTTTCTAAAACATTTCGCTAAAACTAGCATGTAACATTACACTAATTAAATAAATGAATGAAGCTAATACAATTGGAACATACATCATAGTTATTTTAATTATTAAGAATGTCAATCGTATGTCAAATTATAATAGTAAAATGTCAGTAATCATTAAATATTAGTAAAATGTCAGTAAACTTTAGAGTTTAGGTACTCATTCACAGAATAGAATGCTCTTTCCATAAGCCATTTGAATAATGCTCGTGCTTTATCTATCTAAGATAAGCCTTGCCCGACAGAAACAGTATGTTTTCGAAGTCATTTGGGCTAAAATATTTAGGGTAACCCAAGTTTAAAAAAATATCAAGTAAAATAACTTCAAACTTAGGTACTATTTTCAAAATGACATCCTGCAAAATTTCAAATGGCTGAAAAATTTACTACATGCGATGCATTCAAATATGAAACCAATTCAGCGCATATTTGCAGCGCATATTTCGTTTTACATTATTTGCAATATCTCTTTTTTCAAAAGTAGTTCAGTTTTATAGTTTTACATCCATGTACAGTCGATCTCATCCGTCTGCTCTTTGAGCTAATTATTTTTTATTTATTTTTTGAGCGCGACTGTACGGCAGTTCTTGTTTATCGCATTCTTTTTTAATTAACTTTATTAACTGTCAAAGAACGGAACTATAAAAAAAAAAAAGTAAATGAGAACTTGCTTTTTGCGCGAAGTTTACGTCAGCTGGTTGTCGAATTGAAAATAAGAGCTGCAATGCTGCAGTGGCTGCAGTTTATTTTTTTGTATAATACATAATTATTTTCAGTCTTCTTGTTTTGGTGGAAAATAAATTGTATAATCATTCCATACTATCCATACTAATATTATAAATGCGACCTTATTATACAGTGATGCGGACGAATTGTTTTATTTGACTGTAGTGATTATTTCCCCCCTTTTTTATATACTTATACATAAATTATACTTATACATTTTATTTAATGGTGTTACTTAATTCTAAACTAGCCAAACTTTTACATTTGATGTATAATAATGTATACTACTGAATTACTGTAAATAAAAATTTTACATCGATATTATAAATTCAAAAGTAACTCTGTCTGTCTGTCTGTTACCTTTTCACACCTAAACCACTGAACGGATTTAGATACAATTTGGAAAGGAGATAGATGGCATACCGGGGAAGGACATAGGTTACTTTTTATTGATATACCACGCGAGCGAAGCCGCGGGCGGAGACTAATCAGCAACAATCGCAGAAATTGACTAAATCAATTCAGAGTATACTTTCACATACACAAATCCGCACTGGGCCCGCGTTACAGCCCAATTCCTCCCATAGATAAGAAGCCTGAGTCCCAGCAGTGGGAATATCTATGTTATGATGAATTATGTTTAATACGTATTTTTTTTCTTATTCCCACTGCTGGGCAAAGGCCTCCCCAATCTATTTCCACCTCTAGAGCTGCCAAGGACTAATAAGTATTGTTAAGTATTACTTTCAAGAATATACTAAGCACGAAAAAAAAAAAAATCTATCATGTTTCAGTAAGATCACTAAATATTATTAAAAAAAAAACCTCCGCCGCGTCTGTCATCAAAATCCGTGCAGAAGGTTTTTCAGAACCACTCTATCCATTGGTATGGATAGAGTGGTTGTCGAGGAAGGTTTTAGTATATAAAAATCGACATCCACGCGGGCGAAGCCGCGTGCACAAGCTAGTTATTAATAAATTACGCAAAGTTTTTGAGCCTCGGTGTTTGTCAGATGTTGTTGGCGATTATATCAAGTCCCATAAATATTTCTTTAGAAAGCAATCAATTTCAAACACAATTATAGTATAAACACAGTTCCTATTTATTATGGAACGGTAAAACAAAGCACTTGAGAACTCTGTACAAAGGTCAACCTGTCAAAACTCATGAACAATAGCGGTCTAACCCTTTAGCTGTACAAGTGACGTCACAAACTGCTAACTTAGTTTCTGAACACTTAACCACAACTTGATATATTGTCGTCACAACTTAACTGACAGGTTTACCGAAACTTGTGTTTTACATGTGCTTAACATGGAGAGTTATAAATGAGTTTAATAACTTTTCATTCTATTGTAGTGGTATGTAACCCACACATGCAGACGAACTTGTGAACTCAAGTACCTATGACGTCACACGACTCACACGTCCCTTAGATCGAACTCAGGGTTCAGTATTCGGTCACTACCCGTCAACAAAGTAGGACACGTTCACTAACCACCAATCGCATCACTTGTGCGTCAAATTATAATCATCATAATCTTACTTATTGTACCGTGTTTAGTTATAGTACCTTTATTAAACTCATTGTGAACTAACCAATGAACATTTAATTTAATCACACTATAGAACCCGTAATCACATCACAACAAAAGTTCTATATTGGTGACCCCGACGTGATTTGATACCCGACGTGATTTGATACCCGACGTGATTTGATACCCGACGTGATTTGATACTCAACGTGATTTAAAAAATACGGTTCCATACTGTACTATAACCCGCGAGTGCAATTGTGTTAATACAGACTTAAGACTCTCTTTAGTGTTTACTGTGAAGTATTTTACGAAATTCCGAGATGACCAACCCTAACACTGCTGCTGCTGCCACGGCTGGCGCCGCACCTGACAACGTCTACGCACCTCAGCAAGCTGCTCCGAGTTACATCGTAGACCAGCACCAGCCGCCAGAGACGGGGGCAATCACCATCAACTCCCGCATCGCCGACTTCTGGTCAGCGCGCCCGCGACTATGGTTCCACCAGTTTGAGGCCATAATCGGTGCACAAAAAGCAGGTGACTTACAAAAATACCAATTAGTTATAGCTAAGTTAGGTCGAGACGAATTGGATCAAATTAGCGACATTCTCGAGAACCCGCCTGAGCACAATAAATATGAAACTTTAAAAGTCAGGTTAATTTCGGCATATGAAGAGTCTGAGTCCAAACAGCTACACACGTTGCTTACGAAAGTCGAGTTAGGGGATCAACGACCCACTCAACTCTTACGTAAAATGCGCGAGCTCGGAAGGAACAAAATTCCCGAGGACACTATCAAAATTTTGTGGTTAGATCGCCTGCCTCAAACAGTCCGCGCAGTAGTCACTGTCTGCGACGTTACATTAGACAATGTCGCAGCAATAGCTGATAAAATAATTCACGGCTATCCGAAGTCTGTACTCTAAATCCTGTCGCTATCTCCAAACAACCAATGGACCAACAATTTATTAAATTGCATCAAGAAATTGCCGCGCTAAACACTAAAATTAATGATTTACAAATCACGCGTCAAAGTAATAATAGGAGTCGTGGCAATTATCAGACGCGATCGCGGTCACGATCACGCTCTCGGTATTTTGATAATCAAAATAAATACAGGCGTCAAACAGCGCAACCGGGAGACAAAGATTTCAAGTGTTTCTACCACTATATTTATGGAGATAACGCCAAGAAATGCGGCGACCAACAATGCGTCAAAAAAGCGTTAAACTAAAACCGACACCTGCTGTGGCGAGCGTAGGTGTCGAAGGAACTCATCGCTTGAGCGTCACCGACTGGAAAAGTGGTACGCATTTTCTCATAGACACCGGCGCTGATATTTCAGTTATTGCCTACAAAAACGCGAATCGTCAACCAGCTGATTTTACGTTATTTGCTGCCAATGGTACAACAATCAAAACTTATGGGTCTCAGAAAATGACTTTAGACCTTGGCTTACGTCGAGCTTTTACCTGGGAATTTGTCCTGGCCGATGTACAGCGGTCTATTATAGGGGCAGATTTCCTAGCCAAACATCAATTGCTTGTGGATCTTCACTCAAAAAAGTTAATAGACAAAGTCACTTTGCTCTCTAGGAACGCCAACGTAGAAGATGCCTCAAATATTCCTACTATTAAGGTCATCGACTCAGATAATAAATATCACTGCATTTTAACAGAGTTTCCAGACATCACTATGAGCGAGTGTTACAAGGATCCACCCAAACACAATGTCATGCATCATATTTGTACCCGCGGCCCACCCGTTTACGAAAAAGCACGTCCACTTAACGCTGCAAAATACAAAGCGGCGAAGGATGAATTCCAACGCATGGTAGAACTAGGAATATGCAGGCCGTCAGCCAGCCCATGGGCAAATGCTTTACACATCGTTCAAAAGAAAAACGGTGAATTACGCCCGTGCGGAGATTACCGTCGTTTAAATGCAATCACCGAGCCCGATCGCTACCCGATTCCTCGTTTAACGGATTTCACATACATCCTCAAAAATAAAAAAATACTATCTAAAATTGATATTCGACGTGCTTACCATAACATAAGTGTTGCACCTGAGGACATACCGAAAACTGCAATAATAACGCCATTTGGTCTGTTCGAGTTTACAAAAATGAGCTTCGGTCTGAGAAACGCTGCGCAAACGTTTCAAAGATTTATCAATGAAGTTTTGAAAAATACTCGCAATACATTCTGTTACCTAGACGATATACTTATCGCATCAGAATCAGAAGAGTGTCACATTCACGATCTCAAAGAGGTGTTCAAGCGACTTAATGAATTTGGCGTCACAATCAATACGTCTAAATGCGAATTCGGAAAATCCGAACTTACATTTCTCGGTTACCGCGTTAGCTGTGATGGCATACGGCCGGACAAAGAAAAGGTCAAGTCAATCATAAACTATCCGCAACCCGAAACCATCGAAGAACTGAGGCGCTTCCTCGGTCTTATAAATTTTTACCGAATGAGCATTCCTAAAGCAGCCAACACTCAAACTATTTTAGACAAATATTTGCACAATGCTAAGAAAAAAGACAAAACAAAAATCGCTTGGACCGAAGAAGCAATCAACGCATTTAATCAGTGCAAACATCATGTAAGTGATGCCGTCACCCTCGCGCATCCAGACCCGTCATCGAAACTAATCTTAATGACCGACGCAGCGAATACCTGCGTCGGCGCAGCACTCCATCAACTAGTCAACGAACGGTTAGAGCCACTAGGATTTTATTCAAAAAAACTAATTAGCGCCCAAACAAAATACAGTACCTACGACAGGGAATTATTAGCTATTTACATGGCAATAAAACACTTTCGGTATATGATTGAAGGGCGTGATCTCACGGTGTTAACCGATCACAAACCGTTAATATTCGCATTATCGAAGAAAGAATCTAAATCAGATCCACCAAGACGTCTTCGTCAATTGGATTATATTTCTCAATTTTGCAACAAAATTGAGTACGTTCAAGGCGAGTTCAATAACGCCGCAGATGCTCTTTCAAGAATAGAAGAGATTTATGTACATGATATTTTCGATTATGAACAATTATATAAAAGCCAAGTCGAAGATACGCAATTAACCATGTTAAAACAAAAACCTAATCTGGAATTTAAATTGTTCCGCATGCCATATTCAAATCATGAGCTTACATTCGAAACATCAACTTCAACAGCGCGACTTTATTTACCGTCGGAATTTCGAGAAAAAGCGATTTCAAGTGTCCATGCACTTAACCACCCTGGGGTAGCCGCTACGCGTTGCCTTATCGCGCAGCGCTATTTTTGGCCTAACATGAATACTGACGTAGCAAACTTTGTAAGAAGTTGCATACAATGCCAGAAATGTAAAGTGCAAAGACATACAATTACACCTCTAGGAGAGTTCGAAAGGTCAGACCGTTTCGAGCATGTTCATATAGATATAATTGGACCATTACCACCTTCCGATGGATATACATACTGTGTCACAATGATTGATCGTCATACAAAATGGCCCGAAGTCGTTCCTGTAAAGGATATAAGCGCTGAAACCGTCGCGAAAGCTCTGCTCGAGCATTGGATAGCACGTTTTGGTTACCCTGCAAGAATAACTTCGGATCAAGGTCGTCAATTCGAATCCAACCTTTTCACACAGCTGACCAAACTACTTGGAATAGAAAAGATTAGGACAACAGCGAACAATCCAAAAGCGAATGGACACGTCGAAAGGATGCACCGAACGCTAAAAGCTTCCATCATGGCACGTTGCGATGGTAACAGTCAATGGGCACAACAATTACCTATCGTGTTGTTAGGAATGCGCAATACAATTAAAGAAGACTCAGGATACAGCCCCGCTCAAATGACCTACGGTAAATCTATGCGTCTACCGGGAGATTTTTTTGTTCCCACCGAAGCAAACATTAACAACACCGATTATACCTGCAAACTCATGGAAACATTAGCGAACCTTCAACCGACCACAAGGAATCAAGCTAATAACAGAAACATTTTCGTACATAAAGATTTAACAAGATCGGACTACGTTTTCGTTAAAAACGAAGTGAAACGCTCGTTAACACCGCCGTACGAAGGTCCCTATAAAATCGTAAAACGAAGCAATAAGCATTATGTCGTTCAAGTAGGTTCTCGAAAAGTCACTATTTCTCTCGATCGTCTCAAATCTGCTTATGTTACAACTTTTGTTTCGCCTGAAACCACAACCATAACACCGGTTGGGACCCAAACGACCCCACTTGACAAAACTGAGCCATTTGTCACAACAAGATCGGGTCGCGTCGTAAAAAAGACTGTGAGATTTGACATTTAAAACATTTTTTTATCGCCAGACCCAAAGTAATAAATAAATCAAAGTGAAATTTAAAGTGCAGTGAAGTGTTGTGTGTTTTAAAATAGACCAACTTAACAAGCAATTATAGAGCGTTCTCACACTAATATGTCAACTTATAACGTATTTATTCATACTTATACCACTTGTAGAAATGTTTAAGTTAACTTATAAGTTTAAAACTTTTTGTAACCTAATTTATGACCAATGTATTTTAATTTTTTACCAAAATGTGTCTTTAGTTTAAGCATTCATAAGTATGGTTTTGTTTTTATATACATTTTAAATGCCTCTTGTTAGCGTAAGGTCTTATTGTATAATTTAAAAGTTAAGTATACGTAGTTAAACACTTTTACACCGCATGTTTATATTTTAAGTAGGTATTTGCAATGTTTTTACAATTATTTTTGAACCTTAGGTACTCATTGTTATTTTGATAGTAATTATTTTTGTTTTATCAAAGGGGGGAGGACATGTAGTGGTATGTAACCCACACATGCAGACGAACTTGTGAACTCAAGTACCTATGACGTCACACGACTCACACGTCCCTTAGATCGAACTCAGGGTTCAGTATTCAGTCACTAGCTGTCAACAAAGTAGGACACGTTCACTAACCACCTACATCGCATCACTTGTGCGTCAAATTATAATCATCATAATCTTACTTATTGTACCGTGTTTAGTTATAGTACCTTTATTAAACTCATTGTGAACCAACCAATGAACATTTAATTTAATCACACTATAGAACCCGTAATCACATCACAACAAAAGTTCTATATTCGGTTGAAGGTTCGCTAGTGTTTCCATGAGTTTGCAGGTATAATCGGTGTTGTTGATGTTTGCTTCGGTGGGAACAAAAAAATCTCCCGGTAGACGCATAGATTTACCGTAGGTACTGTACATATACATAACATATACTATGTTATGTCACATCACTTTTGGCTTGGAGGGTATACAGTATGTTATTTAACAAACGGCGTTCCCGTTAACCTGCAATGTATCGTCCATATATGATAATAAAAATATTACCACACAAAAAAAAAAGATTTAAAAAAATATAAGTAGTGAAATAATCACAAAACTATTAAATTGACACATAAAAGAAACAGTCTGCACCCGCACACTTGTAGTTCAACGTAGAAAGACAAACAAGTGTGACAAGTGTCACACTGTGTACAGAGTGTGTCTTTTCCGTATCAATTTAATATTTTTTGTGAATATTTTACTACAAATAAATAAAAAAAACCTTTTTTTTTATAGGTAATGGTAGTTCTCAACCTCCTCTCAATTTGGCGTTACGTTCCAATTACTATTGCAGGAGGAGGAGCTCGTGGCTAAGTAATAACAGCCGCACGGGTCAATCCATCAGGTTAAGGTACGCTTGACGGGCCTGGTCCGTGGATGGGTGACCATCTTTACATACCGAGACTCCTCCGTACCTCGGAAAGCACGTTAATCAGTTAGTCCCGGCTGTCATTCATGAAGTCATTACGGGTAGAAGCCCGAAAGTCTGACAACCAGTCTTACCAATGGGTATCGTATTACCCAGTTACTGGGTTGTGGATGGAGGTCAGATAGGCAGTCGCTCCATGTAAAATACTGGTATTCAGCTGCATTCGGTTAGACTGGAAGCCGACCCCAAGTTAATTGGGAAAAGGCCAGGCAGATTGATTTTTGTTCCAATTGCTATCGTATAAAACAGTACATGATGAATCTAGGCTTTTAAACTTACCAAAGTACTTAATATAACATTCAAAACATTTTAAGGTAATCCATATATGAAAGCTGAAACTTTCTACTATTAAAATAGAAAACTCTTAGATTTTTAATTCAATTTTTTTAAAGCACGAACATTTTATTTTATTTTTTGTAATAAGAGATGTTTTTCAAATAATTCGTATGAGTTAGAAATATTTTTTTGATAAATTTCAAGGGTGTGTATTGGGCGTGAAGAAAAATATTTTATTTCAGTAATGTGCCTTTGAAATGTATATTATGTTTATGTATATGGAACATTTGGCTTTTGATAAAATAAAACACTTCGATACATTTAATAAGAAGTTTCTTTAAACATTAATTATTATAAAGTGAAATGAGTCTTTAAACTTTCGAATGATGCTATAACTACTTTTTACCCAACTACGGCGAAGAAAAAAGGAGGGTTATGATTTTGACCGGTATGTATGTATGTATGTATGTTCATTTATTCCCTCCTATCTTCCAAACCACTTATCACAATTTGACAAATGAGGTATCGTTAAAAGCGTCGTGATTGTCCGCTGGTTATAGGCTATGTAATCTGTTCGATTTATGCCCTAACACGTGTGACTCCGGATTTTTAATTTGTCTGTCTGTGGTGTCTTGTTTATACCTTTTAAGTCGTAGTTGGGTTTTAGTTTTTATTACTTGATTTTTTTTACAAAATATACATGTTGTAAGGGTAAACACCGTTGTCACTCAAACCAGTTAGTAGTTGACTTAAATATAAAAATAAATGACCGAGTAACAACAACAAAAAACGTTATTTTCATTAAAAGATTTTAAAAAGTTTCTATCCCACACCGTGCTCGCTAGCGAAACAGCTGACTGACTGATGAAGGGGTCGCGCTCGCGGCCGGTCGGGTCACGGCCCGCGCCCCCTACCCGTGTTGAGACGCAAGTTCGTTGCCCTAGCGCATAGGTGAAAGGGTGAAATACACTAGTGGTAATTTTTTTTTTTTTTTAATCGTAATTTTCCTTTGATTTTACGTTTTATAAATGACACCAAACCACTGGTTTCAAGGATAACGGTGTTTCCCTAACACCCTGTATACACTACACCTGCAATCCTACTAATATTATGAAATGATGTTAGTGGTGGCCCTGCTGGTTTTATTATAATGTACATATACCAAACAACACATTCTACATTATTCTATATTCCTATTTAATCACATGTAGCCATTTTATTAAATTAAATTAACCAATTTGTACCCTTCCCTTTAACCCTTTAATAACGTGGTCATTAATGAAAGGTAAAACGTTTTCCTTACACCATAATATGGGGGTAAACGAACATCGATCTTGTTAAAATGTAATAAGCATTTCCCATGTCAATATTAATAATTTGACGCTCGAGTTGCGTAATATGGGCTTCGAAGGTAATTTGTCATCAGGTTATTGTGTTTATTTAATTATTGCATGAATCATAAACCCTCCATGCAAGAGATAAGACAACATCACGCCTGTATTCCCTGAACGACTAGGCAGAGGTCTACCTTTAGTACACCCACATTTCGCTAGAAATGTTTAACCCTATGTAATAAGGGGCGAGCCTATTGTCATCAACCGGGCACAAATACAGACTCCGGGCTGCTACTGAGAAATTCTAGATGGAAAAATCCAATAACACTAACCCCGACCCGGGAATCGAACCTAGGACATCATGCTCAGCAGTAACACTAGACCAACGAGCTAGTCAATACACATGAAATATTTTCATTAAGGTGCGTTCGGCAAAGTTCGGACGGATTTTCGACTAATTTTGAGAAAAAAACACCAATTTCATAGGTATAAAAATAATAAATATCAATATATTTATAAAAATAATAAATATCAATATATTTAAAAAAATATATAATTATCAATATATTTATAAAAATAATAAATAAAAATATATTTATTATTTTTAACGCGAGCAAATCCACGTTTCCAGATTTACCTTCTTATTTATAATACGACCTACCTACTTGTAATGTGAACCTAATTATAATATAGTGTGCATTGTTACCTGTTGTAGTTGTTGTAAATAAATCGGTACCGTAAAAGGAAACTCGTCAACAAATGAGTGCACTCAGTGCCGTCGCTTTCAGCCATTGTCTCCTACCGTAAACAATGTGTTCTAAAGTGAAACTACTGGAATTGCACACTTAATTAACTAAAACCTTTTGTAGAGTATGTTACATAACTATGTGGAAGGTCCTAGTGTGTGTTGTGCAGACCACTGTGTGGTTCTAGTAAGAATATATTTATTTATTTGTGCTTATAGATATATATAGTTTTAATAGGTATATTTATATCCTTATATTCAAATTAATATGTTTTATTCCCCATTTTTAGTTATTGCACCTACCACTATTTGTATCATGTGCGTCACCCAAAGGTTGACTGGTAGAAAATGCCTATGGCATTAAGTCCGCCTCTGTACATTTGTGTGCTTAAAGTATTAAATAAATATATAAATAATACTAAAAAAAATATGAAATTAAAAGAAAATTATAGAAATAAAAATAAAAGTAGAATTTATGAAAAAGAAAAAAGGAGAAATTATTAAAATATTTAATTAATTCACTATTTGTAGACCATTTTACGAATCTCCCTATAAAACCGTCAAGCAGATTTAATTTACAATTCTAAATAAAATATACAATCTAACTTAATTAGGATTTTTAATTATTAATTCAAATAAATGATTAAATTTTGAATAATTTCTCTTTGCTCTTTTTTATCGGTCCTACTTTAAAAAACATTAAACTTAAAAAAAATAAAAACGCTATTAACAACATACTGCGACCGCCAACCCGTCTGCCCAGCATAGTGATTATTATTATTTCTTCTATAACCGTTTAAAGGCTCTTACATACTGGCACGATTTGCCGCGCGACGCGAATTTTAACAAAACAATTTCTGACAAAACTTCACGGTGAACAATCCGGCGACGTCGCGTCGTGCGGCGAATCGCCCCCGTATGTAAGAGCCTTAATGGCGCGATTAAAGGGTGAATTGGTTATTAAAAAAAAGTCTACGTTTTTGTGATTGAACCAAAAAATTTTCTTTATATCTTTCTATCAGGAAAAAATAAAAACAGACATAAAAAACACGTAAACATTACAATTCAATTAACATAAATGTAACTGTATTTATTTACTAACAAAATACAAAATGCGTATACGAATCAAATATCCGGTAGGAACGGATATGACATACGGAAGCAATAATGTTAAGGTCCAATCTCACTGAAACGAAGGTTGTAAATTTGGCAAGCTCGTATGCCAAAAAGATAAAGGTGATTTAGAATTGTCACATTTAAGTGCCACAGTGGGTACCGATCTCTATCATTAGAAGGACGACGAAGAATTTATTGTATATAAGGGGGCTTAAAACGGTCACTTTAGCAGATCTGCGTGTAATTCATATTACAAAATAATTCATCTGTTTGACAGGTTTCTATGGAGATTCGTAAAATGGTTCATAAATTCTGAATTGCTTTTATGTCAAATTAGAGGAATTGCTAATGACAGCTGGGATTCAGAAAATAAACTGATTTTAGAGGAATTGCTAATGTGGCCGGTTTAGGCCCACAGGTCGTTTTCTGTACCTCCAACTCCAAACGCGTATTTAGGCTCCCGTAAACAGGCCCGACACGACAGTACGACGCGATTCTAAAAGTTCATAGAAATTGTTCTACAAGAATCACGTCGCGCCTGTCGGCGGGAGTCAAACTCAAACTCAAAGCATTTATTTCAATTAAACCATTTACAGGCACTTTTGAATTTCAAGGAGTCGGTCAGTCAGAAATATGAAGCTAGTTGCCCATTCCAAAGCGTAGTAGGTACCTATGGAGAAGAACGGGCAAGAAACTCCACGGACACTCTTTTAAATCAAAATATTGTTTAAAAAAAACTACACACGTTTTTAGTTGCGAAATGTTACTATTATATTAATGACTATTTAAATGAAAAATGCTAGGCCTACTACATCCGATTTATTATATTAGGAAAAATCAATACTAGTCTTATGAATTATCAATATATTATTTTTATATATTATTTTTAATTTGATTTGTATTAGTTTTAAATCTGACTGTAATGTATTATTTTGAACTGGTATTTGAAGTGGTGTTTTCATTTGTTTCGAACCTAATTTATATTTGTTTGTTATTTAATTTTCTGTTGATTTTTTTATTCTGACATTTAAATATTGTTTTATTTGGTTCATAAGGCTGACATATTTAATTTTATCTTGTACCAACTTACTTTAATACCCTTTGCATACCCATGTGATGGTTAAACGTGGAGAACTCTATTACCTATAAACAAAAAACACCGATGCATATCTGTACCCATGTTTGCAAATAAATAAATGATTACTGATTACTGAAAATATTGGTTACATGATTCATGTTGAAATTATACATGTGAGAACAAGGAAGAAAGCACGTTAAAAGCGTCTGCAATTATAACATAAAAACAAATCAATGATAAAACGCTAATATCCATAACATAATCATCGATATTGGATTAATTAACTAATTTGAAATTAGGGCTCGTACTAATTAACCATTATTAACTTGACGCCGGAATTATTAAACAGAATCTTGAAAAGAGCTGTCAAACTTTACACGTCATGTGAATTTCATACATTTGACAGCTTCCCTATCTGTTCCTATTAGGATCATGATTTAATAAACCTTCAGATGTTCCTCGTCTCTTAAAAATCAACACCGTTTATCGGTAAACCGGTATTTCAGCCTCATACGCGCATGATGAGGTGGCGTTAGAAACCAAAAGTAGTTGTTGCTTTTTGCTCTATTCAAAATTTCTAAGGCTTGAATTCCATCTACACTGACGTCGCGTCGGTCGCGTACTCGTAGCAACGTAGTACACGCTGCGGACGTCAGCGTCGCAGTATGGTGCTTTATAGAACACAATGTATATGAATGATGAAGTGGCGAGAAAACCAAAAGTAGTTCTTGCTCTAAGCAAATTTTCTAAGGCTTGAATTCCGCTTACGCTGACGTCAGTCGCGTACGCGTAGCAACGTAATACGCGCCGCAGACGTCAGCGTCGCAGTATGGTGCTATATAGAACACAATGTATATGCGCGACAGAAAAAACAAGTCCAAATCTATTAATTTACACCTATTTGTCATCTTTATTTTTTTATTAAATAGACAACACGGCAACATAATCACTTATGAATAATCTATTATTTTAAATAGTCCTAATTAAATAAAGCGCTCGCAGCGCTAATATTTTAGGTAGATTTTGTTGTATGTAGATTATACTTAGTTCTTTTGGTCACTGAAAATTCAGGCTTCTAGAACCACAACGAATTTACAGGGGGTCGAAAATTTCCTGAATAGCTTTGAGAAAAGAAGGTACGGCTGTGCCTTTGTTAGTTTCTTTATTGTTGGTACTACTCGTAAAATTGTGAATTTTAAATAGCAAATTTTATTTTATTTTCAATAATATAAAAAACATTTTTTTTTGGTAATGTTATTCCAGTACCTATGTGCCCATCTTGGATCGGAAAGGTTTTTTTTTTACATGTTGAGATAGCCAGTGTCGTACAGTGACTTTTAACTTTATACTTTTTCACTTGGCTAGGTCTAAGATGAAATAAGTTTCATCTGCTTCAAGCAACACTTAGCTAAGAGCATACATTTAAAATTAAATGAAACTGCTTAGTTCTAGGCGCTACTTAGACATTGTTAAAGTTGGGGCCATGAAAACCACGATGACATCGAATCTAGTGGGTTTCGAGCGGAGAAAGTTTGCAACAACGCGTCTGATTTGTACAGTGCTGTATAAAAAGAAATCTGGGAGTATGAGTAATTTTGTGAACATGTATAATCATCATCATTTCAGCCGAAAGCCGTCCACTGCTGGACATAGGCCTCCGCCAAGCAACGCAACTTCAACCGATTCTGTGCTTCCCGCATACAACGGACACCACACATATACATGGACATTGACATGTATAGTCCAATGCAATACTTTAGACAAAAGAAACTGGACTTGACTTACTGCAAAACCTAGGATTTGGCCATAATAGGCATACCAAATACCTGCCAGGATTGCGTTGCAACATTATGCTGAAAAGTGAAACCACCCAGGACTTTTAAAAATAGAAAAATTAAAACAACCTTCATGTTAGGTACCTACCTAAATGCATACCTCTCATTCCACCCGCACCTGAAGAGCAGCCGGGCGTCGCAGGGCGCTTATCGATCTCCGGCCACCATAAGGGGGGGCCTGCGGGCGGCGAAATTGTGGGCTGTGTCGTCGCCCGAACAGTCAGGTCCAAAGAGGTGGCACGCAAAACATCATGCGTGCCTTTATAGGAGGACGTGCGGTCGTGGGATCGGCCGCACTTTGTGATGAGGCCCGCTAGGCAAGGCGGGCTGATACCAGTCGGGGGTGCGGTGCATCTATAAGTATCTCCCGGGCCCCCGACTCATGGTAAAAGTAGGAACAGTGGTGTTTTAGTCGGTAGGAGTCTGACATAACATCCACGAGGATTTCCCCACGGAAAAAAAACCTACCTAAAATATTCACCAATAGTTGTTTTTATTTTTATCTTCTTACGGCCAGTTTCTTCATCAAAAGTGACAGTCAACTGTTCTTCCGCGCTGTTGGATTTACAACCCTCGTCTCAGCACCTAGGATTGAAAATACAACAGTGCAAAAGAAAAGTTGACTGTTACTTTGGCTGTTACTTGTGATGAAGAACCTGGCCGCTAAGCGAGTCCCAATAAATACGTTTCTTTTCGACGAATAACGATGAATTGCGTTCTTGAATGATTACATAAACAATACGTCGTTTTAGAAGCCCATACATGTTACTTAGTCCAAATTAAAGGATTGGCGGCCTAGCGATTAAAAATGTCTACAAAGTTTCAATTAGCAGCGTGGCATGTCTATTATTACCTACGTAGTTTTTACAGGCCATTTATCAATGAATTGAACCGACGTATTTTGGAGAATTTCTCTAAAATTACGTTTTTTCTTACATTCATATAAATGATTGTCCTTATGGTAAGTAAATCAATTAAATACATAAATAAACTAACTACTTTTCCCATGGGGTAAAATTATGTAAATTACATAATAATTACCTGTACATGTAAATTACATATTATGTAAATTACATAAATAAAATGAATTTGTAAAACATGACTATCAAATTATTATTTTTGTTTTTATCACAAAGAAGCCTTTGGGGTGGGATAGAACTACTAAGTAACAAAAAAAAGTGTCCCAATATCAATATCTGGACTACATCATTAAATAGTTTTAGTATTATAAGTAGAGAGTACATAAACTAAAAATAAAACACCAAACCAGTGTCAAAATAAAATATATTTGACAAAAAAAAATCACTCGTATAAAAACTTCGTACCTTCAACAGTACAAAATATCTCACAATGCTTGATGAATGACAATGATTGAGCAACACTGTCTTTGACATAATTATTAGGGAGAGCCTCCTCTGCCGGTGCCAGCTCCCAAAAATAACACCGTTGGGAACCGGCGGCAGTGACATTACTGCCGGCAGCCGAGATTAAAAACATCGGCTGCCGGCATCGCCAGCTCCCTTCATGGACACCGGCGGCGCGGCGTTTATGGAAACCTTTCCAGTATTCGGAACCTCAATTAACTAACCCTAACCAATGTATTAATTTTTTCTATATATTCTAGTCGTTTTTGGTACAGGCAGGCCGCTGTCGCGGCACCGCTCGCTTCGCTCGCTCGGTTCGTGCGTAGGGGTCACAGTTCCCTCACGTAACGTAACCTTTTTTGCGAGTAAAAATAATTAACCTAATCTAACTAGTTCGGTTTCAGGTACCTAGTAGGTAATTTTTAATTCGAATATGAAAATGATTGATTATGGAAAAAAAAATGCTATAATACACGTTTTCTTTAATTATGCCTACCCCGCCTATCTATTCCATAATAATATGCCAAATTGACAACCAAAGTTAGCGAAGGCAGCCGATTCGGGACACGGCGCCCGGCAACTGAGGCACTTCCTAATTATGCCAATTGTACAAATCACTCTAGGGCACTTTGGAAACCCGAAAAGTTCTGATTTGAGCGAGACATACTGTATTCATAGTCCAAGATCCAACCCAAAATCGACCCACCATCATCTTATTATTAAAATGAGAAGTTTTTCTTTGAAGAAAAAAACTCATTAAAATAACAGATAAGGTAGGTCGGTGTTAGGTCGGACCAAGTACCATTAAGTATATGCATTTAGGACATAACTGTTTGCCACGCAACAGAAGTAAAACCACACTGAAACAATGGATAAGTTTACACATTGTAATTTATAGGTACTGTTGTAATCAGAAAAGGTATGTGCTTCGGTAATCTTCGTATTTTCGAATAAGAACGAACGTCGCGCCACAGAGAAACCCCCTATAGTGGCAAAGTTACGAACTTTTGTACTACCGCGTTTTGTAGTGGGTGCACTCAAAATAACTGTACTCAAAAGTTTTGAAAAGTATTGTAAAATAGCTTATGATTGTAAATCTATAATTTTGTAATCAAACACTTTGGTGACTGTATTTATAATTATACTATTAGCTATCATCATCTTGCATTAGTATTTCCGAAAATAGAATGATTACCGAAGTGCATAATTTATTTGGGATATCTGTGTCTATTGCTTATTATTGTGGCTTGTGTTAATTGGCTAAGCAGTAGTAACAATTGTAAATAGACCATTAAATAAATAAATAAATTTTAATGATAGGAGAGAAAAAAACACCTTGCTGACTAACTACTTCGGTAAGAGGAATAAAAACTTATAAAATGGAAATATATTTCAGATCTAAGCATACAGTAAAAAAAAATGTTTGTACAAAACTTCATCAACGTTTACCAAAAGCAGAGTTTATTTTATAAATCCCAATTTCCGAGATTGGAACACGGATGGAGGATTAAAAAATTGGACAGTTGCGCCACTGTTAATTTGATGCAAAATTTCTAGTTCTAACTAAGGATTTGGCTAGGATTTCAACTGGGAATTAGTTCAGGAGGTTCAAGTGCTATTTTTAAACCCCCGACGGAAAAAGAGGGTTGTTATAAGTTCAACGTGTGTGTATCTGTGTGTCTGTGTGTAACCGATTTTGATTTTTTTGGTTTTGTTTGAAAGGACTTGATTGAGAAATGAAATGAAATGAAATGAAATTGTTTATTCTGTAAATAGGATATTGGAATCACTTTTACACGTCATATTAAAAAGTTGTAAAAATAAGCTAGATGAGGTCGGCGTTTCCTATCTGACTACTCTGAGAAGAAAGGCCGAAACAAACTCAGAGGTCACCGTCTCCTTTAAAGTCCAGACATAATCTTGGTCAGGCCATATGAGGACCATGTAGATAAGAGTCTGAAATGGTCTTTTGAGGAAAGAACCACACAGATTTGAGTGGACCTGTCCAGTCAGTGCAAGCATTTGTCAGTAATAGTGGAGCTCAACTCAGAACTAAAGGAGCTCAACGACTCGACGAACAATACCAAAGAAAGGTCGTTTGGGTAGGTCGCATAAAGTTCTCAAATTGCCAGACCTTCCCTAAAACTAACAGAACGAAAAATAAATATGCACATAGTCCTCACATTCACAATAAAACAATACTTATAAGTAATCATCATGTCATTTTTTATATAATATTCAATAATGTCAATTTGTATATAAAACTGGTAGGTATATTTTTATGGCTTTCCATAATATTCAAAATGGCACAATGCTTAGCAGAGCGAGCAGCTCAATCCCATGCATTTTTGTCTTCTAAATAATCTGTGATTTTATAGTACCCTTTTTTACGAAGTTTGGTTTTAATACAGCTTTTAAATCGTTTAATGGGTAAGTTTCGAATGTCAATGGGAAGTTTGTTATAAAAGCGTATACATTGACCCATGAACGAGTTGCCTACTCTGTGGAGACGAGTGCGATGTACAGCAAGATTGTGTTTATTCCTGGTATTTAAACTATGAATATCGGACATTTTCTTAAACTTTGATATGTTTTTGTGTACATACAATAGGTTTTCAAATATATATTGTGAGGCTACAGTCAGAATATCTATTTCTTTGAATTTTACTCGAAGGGAATCTCTTGGACCTAGGTTGTACCTGAGTGTTCTTAGCTATAAAAAAAAACCGTTTATTAGATGCTTTGTTTTTCTCGGAGGGTTTTTTAATTTTTAATTTAAATAGCTTGTATATCAATTTTGTTCAGATAAATCTACATTGATGTATTGATGCAAGATCTTGGATCTCGTATTTGTTACCAGTAATAACAACATAATTTAATGCAATTATTGCATTAAATTATGTTGTTTGATAGCTGTCGCATCGATTCAGAATTAAAAAAAAAAAAACAGCACAACAATTTTCATTAATAATCCGTTTTTGGTCTAGAAGAGGTCTCTACGTGGATAGACAATATTTAAAGATACGGGGTCAAATTGATTTATCTAGCGAAACTCGATAGATTTTATGGGTATCAATATCTTAAAGGTAAGTTATGATTAGCGACTGTTTAACCATTTTTAACAATTAAACGTCTCTTTACTATAACGAGTGTGGGCGCTGATATCTATATTTAAAAGATATTAAGTTATCTTAGCTTAGGTATTGGCTGAAACTCTAATATGCTATCTTACTTAATGCCCATTTTTTTGTAAAACGTATATTATTTTATTACTTGAAGGTGCAAATTTAAACTATTTTTTTTTTTTTTTTTTTTTACTCTAAGCAACGTTTATAAATAAACTGCACTAAAATAAATTACTTTAATCAAACCGCGATAAAATAAAATCATCGCATTTGATCCCTCCGACTCACGCCACCATTTATTGTTATAATAATATTGAATCTGTTTTCACTAATGATGCCGCAAGATTAATATTATATCAGATTAATGTAAAAGTAAAAAAGTAAAAATTCATTTATTTTCCACACTAATCTAAAAACAGTATAGGTACATAAAATAAATGGAGTGGACTAAACTAGGGCAGCCCTGTATTTCAGGAGTCCAGGTCTTCCTCCCGCGGCGAGTAAGTCGGTACAAATTACAAATTACAACTAGAGGTGTAGTTAATTAATAATTATATTGTTTGTGTTTGGGTGAGTGGGTGTGTGTGTTGTGAGTTTGTTCGTGCGTGTAATGTATAACTTTTGTAAACCAAATTAATCTATAAATGATGTATACTAACTAGAATACATTGCAATAAGATTGAGATTATTTGGTATTTAATAATAAATCGTATTTCAGAGATTTATTGAATACTTAGTACTTATTAATCATTATTTTTCTGAGAATTTGTGAAATGAGACTGAACACCACTGCCATATTTTACGAACTAACGAAGATTTCCGTTAAGCTCAGAGGGCCTACACAAAGTGACATTCTATCAGCGATAACGATGATGGAAAAGGAAAAAATGTATAGGACTGACATAAGCTATCGAAAAGCTTATGTCAATCCTGTTGAAAGTCGTTGTAGAAATACAAAACGCTTTCGAAGCGATTGTCACTTGTCTAGCTAGGCCCTCTGGTCAAACCGAAGCAAGCGAGCGGGGAGGATGCTGGACGCAACTGCACGCGTCACGCGTTTTAATGACTAGAAAGACACGCGACTTTTACAAGTTACTCCCATGGATGGACTTATTGCCATCAACCGGCCACAAATCCGGGAACCGGGCTGCTACTGTGAAATTCCTGATGGAAAAACCTAATAACAGGGAGCACGCCTGTTGCCAGGGTCCCGGTATCCCTTTCGGACTATTCCGCAACCCTGGCAGGCATCGGTCCTAACGGACCCCGTCAGGTGTGCTGACATCTCTTTGAGGCGCGCGTGGAACACGACGTGCCATTGACCCGGGCCTGGTCCTTATCAGACGGCGAGCTACCCATTGCTCGCCGTCCGCAAGCCCGCGCCTTTGGTGGCCGGGAATCCGCCTGGGATTCCCGACGCCCAGGGTGTCTCCAGCGGCGGCGGTTAGGGGCGTGAGGGCGCAGGCTTTGCCTCTCCCTCACGCGTTCCGCCTCATCCTTCGCGAGCATCACTGCTTCGCAGAAGGAGGTGACCGCCTCCCATGCCCTCTCGCTCCGTACCATGGCCTGGACCAGGGCCGGACGCGAGAGGTCAGTGCCGCCAATCACCTCCACGAAGACACGGCGGTGCTCCGCCCAAGCAGGGAACACCTCCACCGTATGCCCCACAGTTAGCACGACCTGAGAATTGAACCACGGCCAGGATCAAATCACGACCTCATGCTGAGAAGTAGCGCTTGCGACCACTAAACCAACGAGGCAGTCAACTGGCGAAATGTCGGCGTACTATAGGTACACCACTGCTAACCTAACCTTTCGGGGATTACAGGCGTGATACTGTTTTTTTTATACAAGTTAGTTGTCACTATAGATTTATATGGTTGCCACAATCGATTCGCACTAATTTGGTCTCACATCCCCGTCTCGCTCGCTCGCTTCAGTTGTAATAAGAAACAATTAAAAATATCTTACCTATTAAATAACCTATCATTGCTAGGAGAAAAGTTGATGACGTCAACCAGTCCATATCGCCAAGCAAGCTCTTTTCTCCCAGCCAAATACACTCGATACCCACCGTTATGACTACAATGAATCCGACAACTATATTTAAAAACATAACCCAAACGAATACTTGGGCCAACCCTTCTTGGTCCTGCAAGCAAAAACAGGAAATGATAAAACAGTATTGGCATTTTTACCCGACTGTTTTTTAAATGTTGTTTGGTGACAATAAACCAAGTGGCCTATTTGATAGTAAAGCTCTTGTTTCTTAAGGCGCGGTACATACACAAGAGGTGAGGGGTGCGGGTGAGGTGACGATGCGGCGCGGGCGTTGCGCCACTTCTTTCATATTTCATACAAAATGTATAGGAACGACAAGGCGCGGGACATACACAGTGGCGTGGCGCGGGCGAGGCGCGGCCACTGGATGCGGCCTTCACAAGGTCGTTGGTCCAGCTTGTGGGGGCCTTCCAACGCTACGTCTTCCGGTACGCGGTTGCCACTCCAGAACCTTTCGGCCCCTTTAGCCATCTGTTCTGCGCGCAATGTGAACTGCCCACTGCCACTTAAGTTTGGAAATTCTTCGGGCCATGTCGGCATTTATAATACAAGAGTGATCATTGAGCATAATTACCGTAAAAGTGGCAAACATTAACACCAGCCCTGACAACATGAAGACCCCGCCCATAAGGGTAATAGTTGTTGCGATTAAACTGGACAAATCATCTATAGGCTGATGAGGTTCTGAAACAAAGGTTATAAGTTATCGCAAGTACAGTCACGGACTTTAATTGATGAGCCACCCTCAAACTTTTCAATTTTACAGTTTCATACATTCACGAGATTACACGATTAAACACGAACACAAATCGCACGCTCGTAAACAAGATGACAAATAAATTACTTTTAATCGGAAATAGTCTTATCCATAGAGGTTGACTAATAAGTTCTCAATGATAAAAATAAATACAATGTTGCATTAAGTTTATCCAATCTATTTGATACCGACCTCCTTTGAATCATAGCTCATTAACTTTCTGACAGTTGAAATATAGATGTCAGAGACCAGAGACGTTACTTTCGAACTTGTCAAAATGACTATTATTATTTCTCCGTACGCTAACGTTAGTATCGCAACAGTAACCTAGCAACGATTGTTTATCGTTGCTAGGTTACTGTTGCTAGCCCTGCAATTGGTTGACTTTGGGAGTCACTCTGCTGTCAAGTTTGTAGTTCTGGCTCTCAGGTTAGGCAACCGGTGTAGATATGAAATATAATTTCTTCTTCTAATACGAAGACATATGACTGCGTGTCGGGAACCGACTAAACCCGATTTGCATTACACGGCTAAAATACGAACAGTGCCAGGTGGCTCATCAATTAAAGTCCGTGACTGTACATCACCATTCATCATCATAATTTTTCTACCCTTATCCCAATTTATTTGAGGTCGGCCGCAGCATGTCTTTTTCTTCCATACTTCTCTATTAGTCGTCACCTCGGTAGTCACCCCCTTTCTAGCCATATCATCTTTTACACAGTCCATCCATAATTAATTTTCTTTAGTCTTAAAAAAAAACAGTAAAACAAAAAGGAGAAGTAAGTGGAAAAAATGTGAAATATGATGACGTGAAGCGACGCGCACTTTTTTATGATCTGATGCAATACCGAATTTATTTACTACACAATAATATACGACGCACCGCGCATCTCAGTGTACTTTGACACGTGTCAACCCTCGCACTGAAATGATACCTTTTCGTGAAGAAAATAAAGTCGATAATTGTTAAAAAAGTGCGTGCAGCGTCTCGTCGCTTCACGTCGTGGTCTGAGCTGACCCTAAGAATGTATAAAAATTTAAAAGAGAAGCTCGTTCTTAGGGCCATATCACACTGGCGATTTGCGAGCGTATTTCCAGGGAGGCTATTGTTTAACGAGCTGCGTGTGCGTAGCGAGCACGCCACTTGTGGCCACCGAATTCGCCGCGGTTTCGTAAGCGATTGAAGTGAGTGAACAAGACAGAGCGAGACAAGTAGAGCGAGATGAGTATATACAGTTATGAAACGCGGAAAACACGTCACTTAGTCGCGGCTACTTCGCTTCAAACCCGCGGCGAGCACGTTCACAAATCGCATCGCTGGAAACACGCTGGCAAATTGTCAGTGTGATAACGCTTAAACCTTTAGCAGTGCAGTTGCAGACTTAGCCTCTGTTGCCAAGCTATCTGGGAACTTTCATAACGATCGGTTCAATGGTTTAGGCGTAATGAGGTAACAAACAAGCAGACAGACAGACTTTCGTATTTTTAATATAACTAGGTGTTACCCGCGACTTCGTTTGCGATCCTGGATGAAAAGTAGAATATGTCCTTTCCCGGTTATGGTCTACAAATATGCCAAATTTCATCTAAATCCGTTCAGCCGTTTTAGAGTGAAAACGTAACAGACATACTCACATTCGCATTTATAATATTAAGTATGAATAAGCAAACTCATACTCACGTGTGTAATTCGAGATATTCTTGTACACTTCCTGGATCATTTCGAAATTCACATTTTTGTAATTCGAGTGCTCCATCGTACCGACAGTAAAGGCACCCGTTGTCTGCAACAAACATGTAATAACAGCTACAACGAAGCCTAGAGTTACTTTTTCTCCCCGACATTGTGATAATTTTTTTGTAAGGGACCATATCTGGAACCTTTTGGTTACGGAGATATTGAAGGTTTAGTCCCAATTTTTTTTCACGAAAACAAGTTTTAAATGTTGTTACTTAACTTTCAATACAACTCCTGTACCGTTGCATGCAGTCATAAATACAATTTTGTGCATCCGTTACACTGAGTGCTGCCGTAGCGAGTTTTTAAACAATAAAACTTTTTACAAGAAAAAATAAATAAAAATTAATTGTGGTATCTACCCTTGTAAATTCGAATACCACTACCAGGGCCCTGTTTATCTAAAGTAAAAAGTCTACACGTTCACAAGTGACCTAGAATGTTAATTTTCGTTAAATTCATAGTTCATCTCCTTATTCATAATCAGCCATAATGTTCCCACTGCTGGGACACGAGCATCAGGTCATCTGTCTTTTGACCACATTTTAAAAGAGAAAATGGAATTTATACATTTACTAGCTGCGCTCCGCGGTTTCACCCGCGTAAGTCTCGATCCCGAGGGAATATCGGGATAAAAAGTATCCTATGTCCTATTCCAGGTCATGGTCTACCACTCTACCCCTGTGCCAAATTTCATCCAAATCCGTTCAGCTCACTCACTTTCGCATTTATAATATTAGTTAGGATTGCGATACTAAGCACGACACTTGTAAACTTGTAAGACGGAAAAGAGAGGCGCCGGACACTCTCAGGATTTGTTATGATTTTCTACAAGTTGTAACTTACAAATAATTTTTTGATAAAACAAAACCACGAATAAGTGTCAAAATATAATTATAAGTACTTGTGAACTAAATAATGACATTTGACAAGTCTTGTAAGGCTGCCATCAGACGGACTGCATCGCAGCAACCGCGTGCAGTCGATATATTCAACTGCATGCAGTTGTACGTTCGACTTCGTTCAGTCATGATATCAACTTCACACAGTCGTGACTGCAAACAGTCGTGACTTCAACTTTACGCGGTCGGCTACAGCGTGTAGTGTAAACACACGCTGTCCATCGCTAACCGCATGCAGTTAGTGAGCAGAGCATAACTGCACACTAACTGCATGCGGTTAGCGATGGACAGCGTGAAGTTGAAGTCACAACTGTATGCAGTTAATATTGACTTCACACGACTGCAGCCGACCGCGTGAAGCTGTGAAATTGTGTTAAGGGGGCTCCATACAACAAACGTGTTTTTTTTTGCCGTTTTTATAGATAACGTTACGGAACCCTTCGTGCACAAGTCCGGCTCGCACTTGGCCATTTTTTTTTGTTATTTTCATAATTATATCAGGTAATATTTGTTTTAGTTTAAGAGAAGTGCTTCCTCTTTTTTCTCATTCTGTCTTCTTCTTTATGTTACTATATTGTCTCTTCCCTGTATAAGTAATCGGCGGAAACGTCGTGGATTTCCGCCAATTACCAACCCATTTCCAATTATTTTGTAATTTTAGATTTAATATAGGTACAAAGTACAATTGTTTGTTTTCCCTAATAAAATAAAATAAACACACACACATTATAATTATGTACTGGCATATCAAATTATGTACTGGTATAAAAAATTAACGGCAACATGACGCAATTGTAAGTACATAACAAAAGTAATCGTTTAAAATACTTACTTGGACATCGTGTGAAACACAGAAATCTTCGAAACAATTTAATATCTCGCCCTTTGATGGTAATAAATCAAATGCAACAGGAAATTGTAAATTATTCGACCAAAAAGTATAAATACGGGCCAGGCCATTATTTAAATTACATAAAATCGAAGAATTTAATCACCAGATACGATTTTTGTAATAATTTTTATAGGTATACTTTTTATAATTGTTTTGTTCTAACGCATTGTGGGATATTGTTAGGAAAATCGGGTACTCACTATGGCTAGAACTGCTATTAGCATCATCCCAACTCGAATGGATGCTACCCCACAGCAAGTTTCCACTTCTGGGAAAATCTCACACATGATTATGAATTATTTATCGATACATTTCTACACAAAAACTGTAATTTCTTGATTAATGAGACATAATTTAACGAAATTTTGATGTAAAATTTAAATAATAATATATTTTAGCAAATGATACTGACGCCATGACATTGACACCATAAATAAAATAAAATACTATGCTACCATAAATTAACCATTGAGGAGAAAAGTACTTTAAAGAGGTGTAAACTCAATACCACAAACAAACCCTAAAATCTTTATATTTGTTAGAAATATTTTCATAGAAGAAGATTCTAATAAATCAGCAAATTATTCGTAATAAACTACATAGACTCATTTCAAACCATTTTGGACTACGTCTACGCGCGTAGCATTTTCGTAGCCGCTACGTATAACCTCCTAGTAAACCGCTACGAAATCGAATATTTATAATATCGTATGGGATATACAAACGTCGGGAATATAAAAATATAGATTTATAGAAAATTCACACATACATTTTCGTCATGTGCCTTAAGGTAAACGATGCTGGGAAATTATCAAATAACTGACTAAAACCGACCCGTGTTCCTTCAGTTGCCTGTAAGTTGCCAGTGGCATCGGTGTCCCTTTCGGATATTCCCGCGACCCCGGCAGGCATCGGTCCTAGCGGACCCCGTCGACCCGAGCCTGGTCCTTATCGGACGGCGAACTACCCATTGCTCACCGTCCGCAAGCCCACGCTTACGGTGGCCGGGAATCCGCCTGGGATTCCTGACGCCCAGGGCGTTTCCTGCGGCGGCTAGGAGTGTGAGGGCGCGAAATTTGCCTCTCCCTCACGCGTTCCGCCTCCTCCTTTGCAAGCGTTACTGCGTCGCAGACGGCTTCCCATGCCCAGCTCTCGCTTCGTACCATGACCTGGACCAGGGCCGGACGTGAGAGATCACCGCCGTCGATTGCCTCCACGATGACACGGCGGTGCTCCGCCCAAGCCGGGCAGACCTCCAGCGTATGCTCCACCGTATCCTCCGGGCGATCCACACAATGTAGACCCCCGGGCGTTTCCTCCCGCCTTATCCGAAACAGGAACCTGCCGAAGCATTTTTCATACCTAGATTAGAAATATGCTACTGTTTCACAAACGATGGGATACTTTATAATTTCGTGTCCTGCGTATCCTGTCGTCTGCACGCTACAGGAACTGATGGACGCTATAGTGATGATGCCAACCGCGTAGCCGAATGCTGGGCCAAAGAGTACATTTTTATATGCTGAGCCAACGGAATTTATATCAAGGAACCTCAGACCAATGATGGTCTGAGCAAGGAACATAATATACTCACCTACGGCGAGATTTAAATAAATCAATCTGCCTAGCCTGTTCCGTCAGTTTCAGTCTAATCGGATGCAGCTGAATACCAGTATTTCACATGGAGCGACTGCCTATCTGACCTCCACAACCCAGTAACAGGGTAATATACCCCCCACCCCTTGGTAAGACTGGTTGTCAGACTTTCGGGCTTCTGACGACCGTAACAACTGTCAAAGATCTACAAATGACAGCCGGGACCAACGGTTTAACGTGCTTTCCGAGCCACAGAGGAGTCTTGGTATGTAAAGATGGTCACTCATCCACGGACCAACCCCGGCAAGCATAGCTTAACCAGATGGATCGGCCCGTGCGGCTGTTATGATTTATCCAACTCAATTTAAATAATAAAACTTCAGAACATTCAAAACCTTTATTCACAAGACTGACGAAACTAGTCTCACAATTACGGACAACACAAAGCCAATTTGGGGTCCAAATAAGTTCAGATTACAATGTCATTACTTGATAGGAATTTAAGTGACATCCTGAGACTGTTCGTCACTATTAGAAAGTACGCCGTCACTGAAAAATAAATAAAATCTAAGTATTCTAAATTAGGGTTTCTTCATAAACAATTATAAAAGTTAAGAATCGTTTAAACGTCAAAAATGTATGGTTAAACAGTCGCTCATCATTACTTAACTTTAAGAAACGTTTATAAATAAAGGGGTATTGTACTGGGCCAACACGTCATGCGGGAGATTGTGGGTTCAAGTAAATCTAGCCAAGTACAAATGTGACTTTTTCAATTCATAATGTACTTTCTAAGTTTATCTTGGACATACAGGGTGTTAGGGTTAACACCGTTATCCTTGAAACCAGTGGTTTGGTGTCATTTACAGAACGTAAAATCAATAGAAAATGACGATTTTTTTTTAAATTACTTTGTACCACTAGAGTATTTCACCCTTTCACCTATGCGCTAGGGCAACGAACTTGCGTCTCGACACAGGTGGGGGACGCGGGACGTGACCTGACCGGCCGCGAGCGCGACCCCTCCCTCAGTCAGTCAGTTGCTTCGCTAGCGAGTGAAAATAACGTTTTTTTTGTTGTTACTCGGTCATTTATTTTTATATTTAAGTCAACTACCCATTGTTTGAGTGACAACGGTGTTTACCCTTACACCCTGTATATTATCTTATTTTGGTGAAGGAAAATATCGAGGGGAAACCTGAACTTACACATATACATAAACTCACACCTACTTTACTTCGAATGGGGATAGGCAGAAACTACATACTACTACTGCAATTTAATTAATGTTTAATATAATTCAATAAATGCTTAATATAATATAATGCAAATATTATGTTAAATGAAATTGCACTTAGAATAAGTTAGTCTATAAGTCTTTTTATGTATTGTCTTTTGCTGTGCCCAACAGGGTTCACAATTGTGTCTCAAAAATTATCACTTACCACCTATATTTTATGTACATTGTGAATTGCAATAAAATATTGAGTATTGAGTACATAACGCAAACTGCTAGGATCCTTACAAACTCCTTTTGCTTTGTTTACGTTTTTACATCAGGCGGCCTACCACCACCGCTTACAGCAGTATTATTTTAATCTTACTTCGTGGGGGAAAGAGATGAAGCTATACGTCCTGTAGAGCTTCATATGTTTCCTAAACTGAAGTAATATTCATACAGCAAGTACTCCGCACCGGACCTTTCTGAAGAAAATCGCCAGTAAGGTCACTCTATGCCCTCCTAGGCCCTAGCTAACCCTACCGGACCGGAGACCGGGGCCCTTGGCAACAGGCAATTGAAGGAACAAGTCTGACACGCCCTCCCGCTCCGCCCAGAGCGGGAGAAGTCATTTGAAGATTACACAACTTAAAAAAAAAAGTCCCTAGCCAACCCGTCTTGAGCAAGCGTGGTGATCAAGTGTGAGTGTCTTAGTGTGTGAGTGTCTTACAGTGGGAGTGTGTGAGTGGAGAGTTATCAAGTGTGAGTATCTTAGCGCCTGAGTGTCTTACAGTGGGACAATAAAAGGCTTGTGTAATAAAAATATTGCTATTCTAGTCCTAAGAAAAAAGGAAGGTATAACGAAATAGAATATTAAGGAGAACTCACACAACACAATGACCACTATTAAGCCGCACAACACACTACCGGCCACAATACAATTAGTGTGAACGAAAAAGCAGAAGATGGCCAATATGAAGAACAGCACCACGAGTGTGGCACTGTATAATATGGCACCCCATTGGTATATCTCTATCAGGACCGGAATATTCTGGAAAAGATAAAGAAAGGTTTAAAAACCGGCCAAGTGCGGGTCGGACTCGCGCACGAAAGGTTCCGTACCATTATCTATAAAAACGGCAAAAAAAAAACACGTTTGTTGTATGGGAGTCCCCTTAAATATCTATTTTATTCTGTTTTTTACTATTTGCTGTTATAGCGGCAACAGAAATACATCATCTGTGATGAAATTTCAACTGTCTAACTATCACGGTTCATGAGATACAGCCTGACGGACGGAGACAGCGGAGTCTTAGTAATGGGATCCCGTTTTACCCTTTGGGTACGGAACCCTAAAAAATGAAATGTACATTAGAGAATGGGCTAAGAATTAGCACAATATCGGATCGATTTTAAAATAGACAGATTCTAAACAAGGTAAAAACATATTTTGATTCTGATTCTGTAATAATAGTTTTTCATAACATTGAAAGAGAAAAGGACACCACATACTCTACTATTGAATATAATTATTAAATGATAGTAGCGATTCCTGATAAAAACACTCGGAAGCTCATTTCAGACTACGCTATAATAATTATAGTAGCACTAGCAGCGCCCCGCGGTTTCACCCGCATAAGTCTTGATCCCGTAGGAATAACGGAATAAAAAGTATCCTATGTGTTAATGCAGGTTATAAACTATCTGTGTGCCAAATTTCATCAAAATACGTTCAGTAGTTTTCACTTGAAAGAGTAACAAACATCCCTCCATCCTCACACAACATTCGCGTTTATAATAGTAGGATAGGATACACTCGTAGCACAACAATATCACTTCACGTATAGAACTCGTTCACACTTTGCTGTACTATATTATTGGAAAAGTATGGCGAGCGTTAATGTTGTGCTATGAACTATATTATTCTATATGCCGGAGACGGTCATCAGAACGGTCGCTAAACGAAGCGCGGCACGTGACGCGAGTGATGGCAACACTGACACGCGGCTAACTTCGTGCTACGACGGAGCCTAGCTGTTGGAGGGGCGCCAAGGCGAGCTCTCTTGCCTGCTGACCGTCCTGGAGAACAGAACCTCCAGTCTAGTCTAGGAACTGTCCCACGTCTCGTTTGGCTTTAAGTTATTGTGATTAATTTTAATTTGAGGTTATAGTGTCAAATTGTAATTTTAATAAACACCGTGTATCGCGCCCAGTGTGTTTTCATTGGACGAAACCCATCTTCTGCCCACATGATGCTTTCTGATGATTCTAACGGAATAAATCCTGACGTATCTCCGACATATATTATAGCGTAGTCTAAAATGAGCTTGAGATTGCTTTCATACGAAGAAACTGGTTGCTGTACCATACAGCAAGGCAACCAGTAACAGTAGCTAGGTATCTAGGTTTATGAGGAATTTATTTTATAATAAAAATGAATCCCTATTTCCCTTGGTCACGCCATCACGCGTGAACGGCTAGACCGATTTCGCTAATTCTTTTTCTGTTGTGTTTTTTATTGTCAGCAAAAGGTTCTTATGAAAGAAAAAAATAAGAAAATTGCGCGGAAAATTAGAAAATTTTAAACAGGACAACGTCTGTCGGGACAGCTAGTTTATTTATAAAATCATGATCTGCCTAGTCTTTCCCCAAATTTCGGCAACAGCCGGAGGGCGCTGAATTCCAGTGTGTTATCTGACCTCCACAACCCAGTAACTGGGCAATACGATACCCCTTGGTAAGACTGGTTGTCAAACTTTCGGGCTTCTGACGACCCGTAACGACTGTCAAAGATCCACGAATGACAGCCGGGATCAACGGCTTAACGTGCTTCCCGAGGCACGGAGCAGTCACGGTATGTAAAGATGGTCACCCATCCACAGACCAACCCCGGCAAGCGTAGCTTAACCTGATGGATCGACCCGTGCGGCTGTTATCACTAAGCCACGAACTCCTCCAAATAAAAAAAAAACTATTATAAACTATATAACTGTATAAAAATACTATCAAAACAGTGAAATATTTGACAGCTAAAAAGCTGATTTTCTTACACAGCAAGAACCAATAAGTAGCAAGGCGCTAGCACTACAAAGCATAATGGAGGCTATGCCAAGCGTCATCTGCGCCACCGTCTCGGTCAATTCACTATAGCTTGAGAGTACTTGGTTCATGTCCCAGAAGCCAGGTGTCTGGCTTACATTTGGGGCAAACAATACACCGACTATCTGTAAAAAGAATTGAAGATGTTTACCAAAGAGTCAAACCTCTCTTCAGTATAAATCTAAAAGTGATCGATTTTTCATTATTGTTTATATTATAATTATTATTTCACTTTTTTGAAGTGAAAACTTCTTTAGGCGCGTTGTACACTTTTTGGGTGAACAAAAATCGTGGAACGCGCGTCATCGTCACACTTGAAGTGACTTGTTTTTTTTAACGCCATCTACCGTCTACCCTTTGAATTACGTTGAGGTTACAGTTCAGTTAGTTTTCAGTTCTACCGGCAGTCCCCAAACTGCCTTGCATGTTTGTTTTAAAGAATGGCTTAACTCTTTGAGAGCCTTACTCAAATGATATCATGAGTCATAAAACAATTCTAATGATATACTAGATTTCATGCGCTTTCGTTCTAAAACCAGTGACTTGGTATTATGAAGCCATGGAACACATTTAGAACACATAAAAAATTGTACTCGTAAAAGTGATATTGTAATTTCAACGAACCTCATAAGAATTATTTTCTGACCATACGTTTTTAAGAAGGGATGTCTCCAATTATAATAATAATACCAGCCAATTATTGTCCCACTACAAAGGCCTCATCTCATACACAGAAGGCATAATATTGGTCACCACGCTTGCACAAGGTGGACCGGCGATTCCAGACTTATATTAATTACTACTAGCTTCCGCCCGGGGTTTCGCCCGCGTGGTATGTCGATAAAAAGTAGCCTATGTCCTTTCTCAGGCTCTAGACTATCTGTGTACCAAATTTCATTTAAATCGGTTAAGTAGTTTATGCGTGAAAGCGCAACAGATAGACAGACAGACAGTTACTTTCACATTTATAATATTACTAGCTTCCGCCCGCGGTTTCGCCCGCGTGTTATGTCGATAAAAAGTAGCCTATGTCCTTTCTCAGGTTCTAGACTATCTGTGTACCAAATTTCATTTAAATCTGTTCAGTAGTTTTGGCTTGAAAGCGTGACAGACAGACAGACAGAGTTACTTTCGCATTTATAATATTAAGTAAGGATATTAGTATAATTAGTATATTAGTAAGGATAAGTTCAGGTTTCCTCACGATGTTTTCCTTCACCGATGTCAGTGATGTGCAAGATAAACCATCAAACTAGACTGTTTAGCTATATTTATTTTGATATTACAGGAATTTTAGCGAGGTACGTACGAATGAAAAAATGGCTATCAAAACACAGCCCGCCCTTAGGAAACAGCAGAAACAACAGCTGATAACTGTCGGCAATTTGTCCATGAACTTCATTTTGTACGGTTTTCATCGCACTTTATATAAAATATGATTTCAAAACTTATTCATTTTACATTTTTCAAAGTATGTATCATTTGGTTTGACGAGTTAATTTTGATAGATTTTTGACAGTAGATGATTTTTCTTCTGTCATAGGTAAGGGTGTGATAATTTTGAGGTTACACGAAGGAGTTTCTTGGTCTCTAACTATTGAGTTAGTAACCGTTCTTTTTAGGGTTCCGTACCCAAAAGGTAAGACGGGACCCTATTACTAAGGCTGTCTGGCCGTCTGTCACCAGGCTTTATCTCATGAACCGTGATAGTTAGACAGTTGAAATTTTCATAGCTTTATGTATTTATATTGCTGCTATAACTAAAATACTAAAAAACAGAATAAAATAAATATTTAAGGGGGCTTCCATACAACAAACGCGATTTTTTTGCCGTTTTTATAAATAATGGTACGGTACCCTACGTGCGCGAGTCCGACTTGCACTTGGCTGGTTTTATAAATATAGAAAAGAGAGAAAACTTAAGGCTCTGGCCACACAGAGGTGAATTACGCGCGGACAGCGGAACGCGCGTCTATTGTTTTAATGATTAAGAAGTCACGTGACTATACGCCAGTTTAAAAACCACCATAACAATATAAGTATACACAATAGTCGCGAGTGATTTTCGTCCCACAGCCCGCGCGGGATTCGCTTCAGTTTAGCCAGAACGTTAATCAAAAAATGCATCCAGAGGGCCAAGACAAGTGACAACTGCTTCGTAAGCGTTTCGTATTTCGACAACGACTTTCAACAGGATTGACATAAGCTTTCTGATAGCATATGTCAGTCCTACACATGTTTGCGTTTTCCATCATCGTTATCGCTGATAGAATGTCGCTATGTCTAGGGCCTCTGGATAGACTGACTAGGGTCTTGGTTACAAATTAAAATTCGAAAAACTAGATTATGAGTGGGTTCAAAAATGACCAAGAAGATAATGAATTCAATCCTATTTCACAACGCTGATAACAATATAATCAAATTCTGTACAATGAACGTTCCACAATTGACGAATTAAGGTCTAGAATTTAATGAAACTTTGGAAGAATGGTTTCATAGAAACTGATTCTCAAGACATATCGATTGAACATACTTAGAGAGTTTGTAATCGGCGACTTATTTACATTGCATAAAACTGATTCTCAAGGCATAACGTTTTATTACATGTACGAGAACGAAACGTCAAAACGGACTTTTTAGATTGTCGCGAGTGTAACCCTTTGAGGAATACAGCCTTATGTTGATAAGTATGTTTATGTACCTATGTGTAATATTGAGCTTCGCCAATAATTAAAAAAACGGCCCTGTTCACCTATATTCGTGTATACAAGGCATTGCCTGATCTGAACCACATTTTACACCTAAACTTTATTACATCGTTTACATAAAGACTGGCGCGACGCGACTCTAACAAAACTACACGATTTAAGAGGGCTATTACAATTTTTCTTGAATTTGAGCGTTTGACGCTAGTTTTGATGTGTGATTATGATTAAGTTATAGCCTCAAACTTAAAAAAAAAATATGTCCGAGGAAGTCTCATTATATAATCTTGACAGTGTTTTAAATAAATATTTCAATTTGTTTACACAAATCAGTAAAAAACTTGTCTTTGTAAAGGATGTTTCATAAAATTTAACTTTTGGGCGTCTTTTGATGCTTTGTTACATCAAAGATACAGTAATTTAATCATTTATAAAAATGTCCATGGTACAACTGTATCTTGAACTTTGGAATGTATAAGTCAATTTTTTTATGTTTCATTTAGTAATACACCAAAAATAATTCCGTAACACAGATAGTTATTGACAATTTTTCGTCCGAAATTCTATTTTTTATCTATGAATTTACTTTCCAAATTTTAACAAAAAGTATTTAATAACATAGGCTACTATCTAATCTTGCTTGAAAAAAAAAATTAACTTTTTTTAAAGTAAAATAATATTTTTAAACAATTGTTGTATGCAATGCTAAAAATAACAGTAACACGAACTATAAATAACTGTAACTTAATTTATTTCAAAAGTAAAGTGGAAAGGATCAAGTTGATCACGCCCGGTTTGCATGTGTGCGTAGCGTACTTCAATAGACTCACACGAGCGCATCTTTGCCGCGCCCCGTCAAATTTACCTAAATCTGCACTTCGATTTTGTAATAGCGCTCTTAACAATTACCGGTGTCGCGCCAGTCTGTCTATACCTAATTATGCTTTCAAATTCAAAAGACGTCGTGTGAAATCGTGTCCTAACGCCTGTCCTACACAGTCTACCTTTGTCTAGAATAATTACGGTCGGATATAAATAGGTAAGTGAGCTTGTGGCTAAGTAATAACAGCCGCACGGGTCGATCCATCAGGTTAAGCTACGTTTGCCGGGGTTGGTCCGTGGATGGGTGACCATTTTCACATATCGAGACTCCTCCGTGCCTCGGAAAGCACTTTAAGCCGTTGGTCCCGGCTGTCATTTGTGGATCTTTTGACAGTCGTAATTACGGGCCGTCAGAAGCCCGAAAGTCTGACAACCAGTCTTACCAAGGGGTATCGTATTACCCAATTACTAGTTGTGGAGGTCTGATAGGCAGTCGCTCCATGTAAAATACTGGTATTCAGCTGCATCCGGCTAGACTGGAAGCCGACCCCAACATAGTTGGGAAAAGGCTAGGCAGATTGATTTTTCACGTCCCTACTAGGATCTAAGGCACTCAACAGGCTAAATGCCTCATTTACATTTAGAGATTCTTCAAAATTATGTCAGCGGAGCAATGAAGATTTTCGGATTAGTCGGGCGATATTTTTGTCGCAGTAAAATTTAATACTTGTTACTTGCCTTGCCTTGTTGGTCTAGTCGCAAGTACTACTCAGTTCGATTCCTAGGTCGAGCGAGATGTTATTGGGTTTTTCCTTCTTGGATTTCTCAGTAGCAGCCCGGAGTCTGGATTTGTGCCCGGGCCATGGCAATAGGCTCGCCCCATATCACATGGGAATTAAACATAACTGGCGAAATGTGGGTGTACTATAGGTACACCTCTGCCTAAAGGCTTTTACATACTGGCGCGATAGGCCGCGCGACGCGACGCCGCCGCATTGCTCGCCGTGAAGTTTTCTCAGAAATTGTTTTGTTAAAATTCGCGTCGCGCGGCGAATCGCGCCAGTATGTAAGAGCCTTAACCCTTCGGGGATTACAGCCGTGATGTTGTGTTATAACATTGAATAGTCTTGTCTGTCTTGTTGCGATTACCCTCCGTGGTGAATAAGCATTCGGTTCCTGAAATCACGTGGAAGAATAGTCCTTATACATATTATAAAACAAAGTCCTCCACCGCGTCTGTCTGTCGTCCTGTTCGCGATAAACTCAAAAACTACTGCACCGATTTTCATGCTGTTTTCACCAATGGATAAAGTGGTTCTCGAGGAAGGTTTTAGTGTATAATAACCGACAACCACGCGGGCAAAGCCGCGGGCATCAGCTAGTAGGTAATAAGTTCTTCATTTACACTTCAAGACACAATAGGGAATATTCATGTGATTCAAATATGGGTCAAATATTTTTTTTATAAACTATTTTACTTCAGAATTATGCTTCCATCAATATTTTTGAATAAAATTTCTTTTTGAGCGAGAAATTAATTTTTTAAAAGTCCCAAGAAACTGTGGGTAATTCAAATACTTGAAAAGGCTAAGAGCGGATGTGACGTAACAATCCGGGATAACAATCAAATGTCAATGTCAAGTCAATCAACAAGTGTCAAGTCAATGTCAAACGCTCATAGAAAAAGGAGTGTTTGACGTTGACTTGACAGTTGCTTGTCTGTTTTCACGGACGGTGACGTCACCACACCAAGCGCGCCAAATGGAGGGCGTTTAAATAGCCCGGATCGGTTGGGTATTTTTAAACATTTTTTTAACTACTTTAAATTTCTTTTTTGCCGTCGAATTTTTTTTTACTATTATTTGACGATGTAAACTATCGAATAAAAAGATTAAAACAATACATGTCATGCATATTCCCTATTATGACAAACTGGCTTTTGCCCGCGGCTTCGCCTGCGTGGATGTCGGATATCGTCTCACGGGAACGTACTACCGGGATACTTGAGAAATTCTAGGCTTCCTATACAAACTTTCATTCCTTATATCACCCCTATAGGATTATTTTTTAACAAAGAGTAGCGTATGTACTTCCCCAGGACGCCATCTGTCTCCATGCCAAATTTTGTCGAAAGGTGGTTCAGTGGTAAAGGCGTGAAAAGGTAACATACAGACAGACAGACAGTTACTTTCGAATTTATAATATTAGAAGGATTTTCCTCCGTTTTTTCCAAAAAAATATAACCTTTATCATCAAAAACTCTTGTTTTAACATACACACATCAGGTATAATCTAAACATAGGGTTTAGGTCGAAGTTAATATAGTTTTTCCTTAGCTGCGGAGCAATTGATGGATGTCAAACAACATTTGTGTCATGCGCGCGAAAGAATTATCTAGAAGCTGGATTGTGGCGGGAGCGGTTTGAAATACCTGCCTGTTACATTGTTATCTTTTACACCTCCAAGTCGCCGGTCTGCACCCCCAGTCCAGCCCTAAGGCACGATCCTCCACCAATTTGCATTCAAATAGGTCGTAACTAACGCTCCCCGAATATTAATAATTATCAACCATCCCATCTTAGTTCAGATATCTTAAAATTTACATTGCAATCTTGCCAAATGAAGGGCCTATTGTGGAACCGTCATTCAAGGTTTTATTATTTACTAGCTGTGCCCCGCGGTTTCACCCGCGTACGTCTCTATCCCGTTTAATCCAGGTTATAAACTACCTGTTTGCCTGCGTGATTGAGTAACAAACATCCAAACACACAAACTTTCACATTTATAATATTAGTAGGATAAGTTACAAGGTTATATAGCTGTCTTGGACGTGATTTTCAAAGGTTAGTCACAGAAATAATAAGACTGGGTCTTAGAGAGATATTTAATAGCTTTAACACCTGTCAACCTTGAAATATCAAACGCAAAATTATATGTCATGCAAACCTAACCTAATTCCTCCTACTGTGATGTCGGTCGCGTACGTCTGTCGCGCGTACATTGTGTTCTATGTATATAGCACCATACTGCGACGCTGATGCGTACTAAGTTTCTACGCGTACGCGACCGACCGTACTCGTCCGACATCAGCGTAGGAAGAATTCAAGCCTCAAGCAAGTCATTATAAAGACCCAGGCTCTAACTGGGCAGAAATATTGTACTGAATTTCATTATGACCCGCTGATGCATAGTGTGTCCTCGAGGATAGAGGTGTATTCGTCTTGGGTGAACTTGGTATTCACCCTTGCACTAAGAATTCTAGTCCGCTCAGGAGTTAACTCAGAGCTCACTCTGCGCTTGGGAGCACTAGAATCATTCGTTGCGCTCGGGATTCAAAATAGCGCCCGCGACATTAAGACACTGCTTTAGCCCTTAAGTGAATAATCTATTATTATTTATTATAGTGATGATGACGAAATGAGATTTAACATACACAATATATCATTGGTCATGTCTTTATAAGACAGAATTATCCATGGACATCATAAACACTACTTACAAACACATTAAAATTGCTACAGCCATAGTCATAAAAACTCCGTCAACAAAGCTCTTAATAAAAATAACCTTAACAGTATAATAATGTATCCATTTAGTAGTAAACACCTGCACTCAAAGTATGGCAGTAAACAGGTTATAAAATATTTATTAACTAGCTTAGGGCTACGGCTTCGTTCATAGAAATTGTAGTGGTGTTGTAGCAAACTGCTGACTGTCTTTTGGCCATGTTTAATTAAAAGTTGGTTAAAGTAAGTACACTTTAATAATTCTAACGTATCCTAACTAATAATTGGCAGTTGCCCGCCGGGCACAACAACCGTCTGGTCGGAGGCTCGTCCCTTTTCTATAGAAGATGAGTGAACTTTACACCCTGTTCCTCATACCCCTAAAAGTGTACCATTATTTACAAGACACTTGATGCTCTCAGCTTTAACAAGCTATTTTTTTTATTTATGTCTGGCATACTTATCTTACACTTTTTTCATCAAAGTAATAAAAGATTATTACCATTCATACAATCCCACTTTGATATAAAAAGCGCTCACTTATTCCATATTACTACTTTTATGCAAATGAACAAAACAGAAGCAGTAATTAGGGGTCTCTCTACAAAGCCCACACACAATTTAAGTCCTTATTCCCTTGGGCCAAAGTTCAATTTGGCAATGTCACTTTCACCCAATTATTCTGAGACCACAGGTGGTAGTTCTCGCTAATTTGCGGTTACACAGCCATTCATGCAAAGCCTATCTTTGTCTTGATTTATGTCAGAAACTAAGGCAGGTATAATCTTGCGCTTTGATTTGGTTTGCATAATTAATGTGGCTTAGTTTTGTAAGAGATTTGGAGAAAAATAGCTATACCCTACCTCGTTGGTCTGGTGGTCGCAAGCACTAGGTACCGCTGAACATGAAGTCCTGGGTTCAATACCCAGGTCGGGCAGTGTTATTGGGTTTTTCCTTCAGGAATTTCGATTGCGTGAATGGGTGAACAGCTTTACATACCAAAACCCCTCTGTGCCTCGGAAAACACGTTAAGCCGTTGGTCCAGGGTGACATTCGACAGTCGTTAAGGGGTCGTCAGAAGACCGAAAGTCTGGCAACCAGTCTTACCAAGGGTATCGTATTACCCGGTAACAGCAGGGTGTTGGAGGTCAGATAGGCAGTCGCTCCATGTGAAATACTGTTATCAAGCTGCATTCGGTTAGATTGGAAGTCGACCCCAACATAGTTGGGAAAAGGCTATGATTGGATAAGTTGGCCCAATCGCGGCATAAATCATTTTTAGGTCCTCAGATGTGCAGGCGCATGGACACTTTGGACACTCCATCATATGTGACATAGTGTGATCGAGAGCAACGCATCCCTAAGTCCTAAAGTACGAGTAAATGAGGTCTATTTCATATTTGAATTCGCCATTATTACGAACAATAAATCATAATTAAAACCTAAATGCCGACTCCAAATCAAGGCTACCAACTTTAAAATTAACTAAAATATTGCTAAAGTTCTCTTAGATAGCAATTACGTGCGGTCCCTAGATATTATCTTTGGGACACCTCTGGCAAAGTTACGTTACAAGTTTTAGCTGCTTGTAACCGTTGCCTACTTAATGAAGATTAGCATCTTTGGCTAGGTTTTGTTAATCAGTATAATGAGTGAGCTTAAAGTTCTGGGTATGGCCTAAAGAATGCCCCATTGGTCTTGTGGTCGCAAGCGCGACTGCGTGGGGTCCTGGGTTCGATTCTCGAGTCGGGCAAAGCGTTATTAGGTTTTTCCATTAGGAATTTGTTAGTCAACAGCCTGTAGTTTGGAAGTTGGTGGTGTGATACCCCCGTGGCTCGGAAAGCACGTTAAGCCGTTGGTCCTGCGCCTGATCTCTCTCCGGTCGTGTCGGATGGCCGTCCCATCAGACTATGAGAGTGAGGGAAGAGAGAGTGCACCTGTGTCTGCGCACACACTTCTGCACTATAATATCTCCCGCGCCGAAGGCTAGTCTCCGTTGAGATTGGCCGCCGTGGCCGAAATACGGTCTGGACGACTATATAATATGGCTTTTTTTTATGGTGTGAAATTATTCAATGACTTCTCCCGCTCTGAGTGGAGCGGAAGGGCGTGTCAGACTTTTACTGACTAAAACCCAACCGTGTTCCTTCAGTTGCCTGTTGCCAAGGTCCCGGTATCCCTTTCGGACTTTCCTGCAACCCTGGCAGGGTATAATATGGCCTAAGGTACGATTATTTTAGCCTATTTTAGGTAGGGTATACGATATTTTTTTAATTTAGACTGCCTCGTTGGTTTGGTTCTTGCAAGCGCTCCTGCTGAGCATAAAGTCCTGGGTTCGATTCCCAGTTCGACCAAAGTGTTATTGGGTTTTCCCATCAGGAATTTCAAAGGGGATTTGTCCTCTTTTGATGGCAAGATACACGAGACTTGTGAATTGTGATGTTATGTCATGTTGTCAACTACAGAACGCCACCTGCTACGATCCTTACATACTCCTTTTGCTTCGTTTACGTTCATTCATCTGGTCACACACGCACGCCATTTGCGAGTACTACGCACCTGACCTTTCTGAAGACTAATAAGGTCACTATATTATAATAAATAAAAACTTTTTACAAAAAAAAAACAACCGACTTCAAAAAACAAACACAAAAAAAGTGAAAAATTACTTTAATTTCGGAAGTCGGTGTCTGCTTTTCAATTTTCGTTTTTTGCCACCGACTTCCGAAATTCAAAAAAGAATCATCTTAATTGGCGGAGTAATCGCGTAACATACATACAAAAAAAAAAACACTGACGAATTGGGAACCTCCTCCTTTTTGAAGAAGTCGGTTAAAAAAAACATCATAATTATTATTAGGTCCTATGAAATCAGCGTTTTGTATGGGGAATTTTAATGAAGTTGCATTTTCCATTCTAACATTTTCTTAATTTATATAACAACTATGAACACTCAAGAAATTTAAAAATTTTATGCACTAATGTTTAAAAAAATCAAGTAATAAAAACTAAAACTCAACTACGACTTAAAAGGTATAAACAAGACACCACAGACAGACAAATTAAAAATCCGGAGTCACACGTGTTAGGGCATAAATCGAACAGATTACGTTTTATACCTTTTAAGTCGTAGTTGGGTTTTAGTTTTTATTACTTGATTTTTTTAAATTTTTTTTGGGTTATAATATATATATTTTTGAAATGTGCTCATTAAGCCCTTTCATTTGATACCCAACATGGTACGATTAAACCATATTTTTTTTTAAGTTCCTCACTTTATGTCCTCTAGAGGGCGCCATTTTTTATTTAATGTGATTTCACATAGCCTATAACCAGCGGACAATCACGACGCTTCTAACGATACCTCATTTGTCAAATTGAGGGAACAGATGAACATACATACATACATACCGGTCAAAATCATAACCCTCCTTTTTTCTTCGCCGTAGTCGGGTAAAAACTAAGATAACGTATGCCACTTAGATTAAGAGACAAAAATAACATTTGCATAAGTTAAAAAAAAATAGTAGTCAATTCTGTTAACAAAATGAGGAGTAATTTTTAAGGTATTTTTTATGTTTAAAAAACTATAAGTAATAAGTTTTTTTTACTATTGGTAGTTGTCTATGATGATCATTATTCGATATAATACCAACCAATTGATGAATATTTTAAATAAAAAAAGTGACGAGTTTCTCTATTTGTAAGAAAAAAACGCCAATTTCATAGGTCGACCCAATATTATCCACTAATTCTATTTTGCCATAAGCCCATCAGCTATACAAAGAAATCACAATCTAGCAAAAGAAGCCCAAATGAGAGGCCACCCTTTCCTACATAAATACATATTATACACTAGCAGCGCCCGCGGTTTCACCCGCATAAGTCCTAATCCCGTAGGAATATCGGGATAAAAAGTATCCTATGTTTTAATCCAAGTTATAAACTATCTGTGTGCCAAATTTCATCCAAATCCGTTCTCTAGATTTTGCGTGAAAGAGTAACAAACATCCATCCATCCATCCTCACAAACTTTCGCGTTTATATTATTAGTAGGATAGAACGTATTCACCATTCAGTATGCCAGTTTGTTAATCAGTCCCGTCAGAAGTTTTTGGACGGAGTTCCAAATAGAATGCTCTGGGCTATGAGATTGCTCGGGAGATAATTTGGTCCTGTTTGAATTTGGACGGTCGTGAGAAATGTATTCCACGTGTAGGAATACTTCGACCTTGTATATTATAAGGTGTATCTTTTCGTAAACGAAATCTCTTGTACTCATCATTATGAAGAGCTTTCAATATGGGACCAACACTGAAATCGCGAAAAATAAATCTGTTGTTGCAACGAGCAAAAAAAAATAGTAATAGTAAACAGCAGATTTTTTTTTTCGTGTTTTTTTTTTTTATTGGTTATATCACGGTTTTTTTTTCTGACAATTTAATATCTTATGTTCTTATAGCATCAATAAACTACCGACTACTAATGACCGCCTTGTTGATCTAGGGCGCAAACGCCACTGCTGAACATGGACCATGGGTTCGATTCCCGGGTCGGGCAAAGTCAATCAATCTGCCTAGCCTTTTCCCAACTATGTTGGGGTCGGCTTCCAGTCTAACCGGGTGCAGTTGAATACCAGTATTTTACATGGAGCGACTGCCTATCTGACCTCCACAACCCAGTAACTGGATAATACGATACCCCTTGGTTAAACTGGTTGTCAGACTTTCGTGCTTCTGACGACTCGTAACGACTGTCAAAGATCCACAAATGACAGCCGGGACCAACGGCTTAACGTGCTTTCCGAGGCACGGAGGAGTCTCGATATGTGAAAATGGTCACCCATCCACGGACCAACCCCGGCAAGCGTAGCTTAACCTGATGGATCGACCCGAGCGGCTGTTATTACTTAGCCACGAGCTCCTCGGGTCGGGCAAAGTGTTATTGAATTTTTCCATCTGGAACTTCTCAGTTGCAACCCGGATTTTGAATTTTTGCCCGGTTGATGGCAATAGGCTCGCGAAATATGGGTGTACTATAGGCACACCTCTGCTGAACCCTTCCGGAAATACAGGCGTGATGTTGTGTGTGCGAATATTAATACTACCGCTTTACTAATAAACGTTGTATAGCGCCTGTATAGTTACACAACGTTTTGTCTTCTTCTTTCAAAAGTCAAAACAAAAGTAATTTGACTTTTGAAAAAAGAAGACAAAGCGTTGTGTAACTATACAGGCGCTATAAAACGTTTTTAGTAAGGCGGTTATAAAACAAAAGCAAAATATTTGAAATAATATCATATTCGCTTCAATAAAACCCCGAACCAAATATGGCTTCATGGACAGTTGGAGATTTGAGAACCTGCCGGCCGTATTATTTTGCAGCTCGAAACTGAAATATACAGTCAGCAACACAGAGAGGATTATGCGGAAGCGCTCGTGCTTGTGCTGTATTGAAATATGGTTCTGTGTGTATTCAGACGGGCAACTTTCATACCACATTATGGCTACAAATAAGTGGTTTGCTTATTTTATTAATTGGTTGTAGTTACCTATACATTTCGTATTTATTCAAACCGGTTATTGAGATTTTTATAATTAAAATGGTACGCCAGAACAATGAGGTCCAAAAAAAAATGTTGGTCCCTATTAGTATCGTGGGGTATCCGAATCATCCCCAATGTTTATCGCGATTTTCCATAGTTTTCAAGTTATGATTTTTTTTTCTGAATATTTGAGAATATTCGACCTGACTAACCTAACTTGGGTATTCGTAGAGAGACTCCGACGGCATATTCGGTGCAGTTTTCGTTGGGAAATCGATTGGGTACAGCTATACAGGCTATACGGAACACTGACGTCCAAAAAAAAATGTTGGTCCCTAGTAAGTATCGTCGTGGGGTATGTGAATCATCCCCCATGTATGTCGCGATTTTCCATAGTTTCCATGATTTTTTTTCTGAATATTTGAGAATTTTCGACATGACCAACATAATTTTTATTTTTTATTTAAGTAGATGACTGCCTCCTTTGACTCTTTGACTACGGTCAAGGAGTCAAAGGAGGCATATTTTGTACCAGACCGCTTTTTAGGGTTCTGTACCCGAAGGGTGCCAAACGGGACCCTATTATTAAGCCTCCATTGCCCGGCCGTCCGTCCATCTGTCTGTCAGCGGGCTGTGTCTCATGAACTGTAATAGGTAGACATTAGGATGTAGACATGGTAGAGTACTTCTAAATTGCCGTTAAAACAACAAAAAATAAATTAAGTTAAAAATAATAAAATAAAACACTTTTTTTGTATACCTATAATTATCTTGTTTATTTATTTATATATACTTTATTGTACACCACAAAAATATATAACGAAAGGAAATAACAAACACTACAAAATATACAATGGGCTGCCTTATCGCTTTCCACGATCTCTTCCAGGCAACCTTGGAATGGACAGTGATTTGCCTGGACATAATATGGGGCTGTCGTAGGTGCAAATAATAAGTTATACAATATACTAAAATAGATACACATATACATACATATCCTAAATAATCGATACATACATACATACATAGGAAATAAATAAATAAGGAACGAAAAATAATTGAAGACTATAGATAATTACACAGTTACGAAGACAAGATCACAACGACAAGTAATGTTCCTTAACGAGTCTTTTAAACTCTATTAACGACTGCGCGCGTTTTATTTGAACTGGCAATGCATTCCACAAACGAGCGGCCTGGACGGCAAAGGATTTGTCGAGGAAAGTTGAGGAATGCATTGGCATTTTAAGCTTTAAGTTATCCGATGACCTTAAAAATTTTGTGTGGGAGTCACAAAGAAACTGGAAACGATTTTTGTGATAGAGAGGAGTGAAAGGGGAAAAAAGCACATTAAACAAAAGGGAAAGAATATGAGCATTCCGGCGAAGGCGGATTGGTAACCACTTAAGTTTCACACGAAATTCGGAAACATGGTCATATTTGCGCAAACCGAATATGAACCTTATACAAACATTTTGAAGCCGCTCAAGTTTATTGAGTTGGTCTTGGGTAAGGTCAAGATAACTGGCATCGGCATAGTCAAAGATGGGTAAAAGAAGCGATTGTGCAAGAGCAATCTTGGTGGCAGTCGGTAGAAAATTACGTAATCTCTTCAAAGATGCAGCGGTTTATGTACTACACAAGAAACGTGTTTTTCGCCGTTGTAGTGTAAATCTTAAGTTGCTCGTCTGAAAATTGTTTGAAATTCCGTGGTATCAGTACTATCAACGGAGTATCTATAGGTACCTACGCTGATGTTCGTAGAAACCTTAATGTACTATCGGTGTACAAGGGACTTAACTTTTGTATTCAGTAAATTGTAAAATGACATTTTGGGAAATATTGCAATGCATTAAAAATGAGAACTTAAGGGATTAATTTGCGGAAAATAATTTATTATGTAGGTACTTACAGTTTTATTATGCTTTACTTTTGTATAAATGAGCATCTAAAAACTTTTGGGCTAATGAGAAACGCACGCTCTAATAAAATTAAATTCATTTTAGTCCAGTCCTTAAAAATACATGTGTATTTAAAAATATTGCTTTATGTAAATGCCCCCGGCGTGGCAGCGGCCGGCGAGCACAACATACAAGTTGATTGCAGTTACTTGAATAATTAGTATTTTTAGGACACCAAAATGAAAAATTATTTGACACTCACAAAAACAGTAACATTAATATTAAATCAGAGTATCATTTATTAATCTTTTAAGGAAATCAAATATAATTATTTGGGGCTCGATTACATGCCTTATTATTCATTCTATAATGACCTTTTAAAAAAATTTAATGGTGAATAATGAAAATATTCCCTGTATCCCCCCTCCACGAACACACAGCCGCCCTGATCAGACTTAAAAACCGAAAGAGCTTCTTCCGCTGTAGACAGGCAATCCAAGACCAACCGCCTAACGTAAGACCGCCACCACCCGACTTCGTTCAGTCCCAGGAGGATCTACCACCTGGACGTGACCTCCACTGGCCTATAAGGAAAGCAATCAATCGACTGCGGACCCTAGTAGGCTGCTGCAAGCAACTTTCGGTACCGGTTTAATAAATACCGGTCAATACCGGTTTACTTCGGTTTTCTTCCGAGCTTTTCTAAAGAACACGAACGTTAGAGAACTTTATTTTAACCTAAACGACAAGCGGCACGTCGGTAAAAGCGTTGCAACTTGTGACTCCTTGTGAGGATGCCGCGCTGAATAAAAACTGAATTATTAAACCGATATACGCGAACGAAACCGAATGTAAAGATTTTTGCGTCAAGTACATCATACCGGTTTGAAAATTTAACCGGTATCCGAGTCTTGGCTGCAAGCACAACCTAGCAAACTGGAGGATTTTAGATCCCACCGATACCCAGTCCGAATGCGGTGCTCCTGACCAAACCATGAACCATAATGTTGGAATGTCCAAAGAGTCTATACACCTTCACTTCTGTGGACCTAAAACACGCCACCTGAAGCCGCGATCGGTGTGGCTAGCGGGGTGTACTATGCCTTATCGAATGCCAAATAATCGAATATCAGTCGATCGACCACTATAACTCGAAATTCTAAATACTCGAACGTTCATAATATAAATCGAACATTCAATACATCGTACACTCAATACATCGAGTGTTCAAAATATCGAATGTTTGTTTGATCAAGTGGGCCCAGCTAGGTCATTCACATTTAACAAAATACATTTACCATCGACTCGGAAAGAAGAAGATGATGAAAAGCCAACTCAGTTGCCACACAATATCATTCGATAGAAAACTTTATCGAAATAAATAAATTCTGTACTTAGCGAAGTAAATAACGTGCTAAAATAATTTATTGTTGAAAAACATTAAATTCGCAAGGCGGTAAGACATGTTTTGACATTTTGGTATCGCTAACTTTATACTTACGTGACGGTTAGAAGACAAACATCGTGTACGGTTAGCAAATAAAATACCTAAACATGTTTTATCGTTCAGTTTTTTTTTTCTTCGGAAAGAGAAAAGAGCTAAAGGCTGATCGATGATGGGGTTATGCGGTATAATAATTTCATATTAAAGAGAGGTAAAGAACGTTATACAGGTTCAAATTAAATTAGCAAGCAAACTCCACTGATGAGATGGTTATCGATATTTAACATGAAAAAGCAACCAAAAAGAACTTTTTGAACTCATACCCAAAAATAAATCGCCAGTTATATTTAATTTTTGTTGTTATTTATTTATTGATAAATAAAAAAATTGAAACGAAAAGTTTTATAAGAATTATAAGGATATTTTATCTTAAATTCTTTTAATTCTTCTTGACCCTGGCCAGTATTTATTATCAGAAAATTTTTTCCATTCATTACTCATTGTTCACATTAAACCCGGTCCTTTAAATAAATCAACGGGGTTCACTATTTATTGTGCTCATATCAAAATTTATTGGGTTCTGTTAGGCACCTGTCCCACCGGCGGCGATTAACGAGAAGCCAGTGGAGCAAATATAAAGGAGTTGGCGAACAACGAGCACAAAAGCACGAGCACGAGCTCAAGTGCACGAAGGCGAGGAGCGAGTATGCGTATGTCTCTCAGCGAGTGTTTTACTCGCCAAGCGAGGGTCGCTGGGCCCCGCTCAGCGATAGATCGCATCTTGTCGTTGTGACAAATGAGTACTCGCCAGCGGTGTGAACAGACAGCGATCCGCTATTAATAAATGTAAGTACTTTAATACACACATCACAATATAGTATATGTATAACGCCAAAAATAGGTGCGCGTCGTCTATTTTTATGAAGCTTCTAAAGTATTCTAGAAGCTTTGACTCGCCCTTATTGGCCGAACGGATTGTGGCGGGAGCGGTTCCTAATATTTTCCTATTACAGTATCTATTTTACTTATACGGAATCTCAGACCAAATATTTGGTCTGAGCACGGGACAACCTTTTGTACGTTTCTTGAGCGAGAAAGTCATTGGTAGCTAGTCGTTTCCTCGCCCTCCGTGGGACAGGTGCCTATATGAAGTGGGCGGTAAATATTGTGATGTGTTTGGCTCGCTTGCGTCCCGGTGTGCCTTTAATGAGATGAACGTGTAAGGTCAGCATAATAACGATTATGGCAAAGGTTTTGCAGAAATTAAGTATATATTTTTTGACATCTCAGACAGATGTCAAAAAAATATCTACTTAATTTGCTATATTTTTTTTGTAAATTTATCTTTAAACACCCTGCAAACAATTTTTATTTTTCACTAGTCAGCTTAAGCGATTTGATTTATGTACTTTATATTATGGTTGAATACACTCATAATGCAATGAAGTAACAAGCTTTATGTGAATTATGTAGTATTCCCTTCATATGGATTATTCTGCACTTTTACATAAATTTTCAAAATATTCGCCTCCTATTACTCGGACTTAAAAGTAACTGACGAATTGTGGGTGTACTATATAGGTACACCTCTGCCTAACCCTTGGTTAATTACAGGCGCGATGTTATGTCTCTCTGTTCTGTCTTTGTGGACCACTTCAAATGAAGCTGTAAGATCAACATGTTGTGACAATAAAATGTGTAAACGATCAAAATACCTACATTGCAAAATGATATTTAATTTCTTCCAAAAAACAATTATCGATAAAAATAATCGAATCGCATATTAACATTCCCACCCATCATCAGTTCATCTATTAATTAGACAGCAGCGACCACCAGCCCCATTCCTAGAATTCGTTACCGCCACAAATTCACTGACATTCCCTGAAATCCTGTCACAAATACCTGGGATGATATTTAATTATTCAAATTGATAATGTCATAGATTAGGTATGAATAGATGGAAGCAAAACTTCCGCACAAATAAATATCATCCCAGCATACGCATGCTTTGGAGCGTATTTAAGTTTTATCGCGCATTGAATTTCCCGTGCGTGATAAAAAATCGCCCGTGCGAACCTGGGCAATTTTTCGGGCGCCACATGACATTCAAATCCTAACTAATCCATCCTAACTTTAATATTATAAATGCGAAAGTGAGTTTTTTTATTTGTTACGCATTCACGCTAAAACGGCTGAACGGATTTAGATGAAATCTGGCACATGGGTAGACCATGACCTGAAATAGGACAAAGGATTTTTGTATTTACCGTAATTCCACGGGATCGAGACTTACGCAGGTGAAAGTGAGTTTGTTTGTTTGTTACGTTTTCACGTTTTTTTTATGTATGGTAAAGCACTTACAAAGTCGACTATAGACATGAGTTTCGTTTCTATACACATTTTTAATCTGTGGTAATATGCATCTACTTCCCTCGAATATTTCGCTGCCGACGGTACCTCTCATTACCACAAGGTAGTTCGCTTGTAATGAATTTATGGTTGTACATTATATTTATGTTCAGTAGCTGTTTGAGTGTTTACCTTCGCCACTTGGAAACAAGGTTTGTTTTGGAATCGGAACACGGTCTCTACTGAAATCGGAAAAACAAAAAAAAATGTCCAAAAAGAATGTATGATCCCTTGCTAGACCAGACATTACTTTTAGATGAGGGATGCATGGAATGAAATAAGGTAAAGTACTGAAACAATACATTAGTGTTTCAGTACTTAAAGTAAAATGAGCCCACGTCTGCCAACGTGCTGGTAACCTAGTATCTAATAATGTGTATCAACCTACCAACCAAATCACAATAAAATATCCATTGCAACGTTACTCCAAAGGGCGACACTTGCAATACTTTAGAAATGTGAAAAGTGAACAGGATCTTTTGGGCCTGCTTGTTCCATCATAGACCTCATCAGTCCATTCCATCAGGTGAGATCGAGGTCAAGAGCAGTCATCATCATCAGCCTATAGCAGTCCACTGCTAGACATAAGCCTCTCCAATTGCAAGCCCTTCAGCTCGATTCTCGGCAACTCTCATCCAGTTGCTACCAGCCACCCTGCGAAGATCGTCGCTCCACCTAGCCTGAGAGCGTTCTACCTTAAATTTTCCGATTCGCGGTCTCCACTCAAGAACACGTCTACCCCAACGGTCATCGGTTCTACGGCTAATATGGCCGGCCCATTGGCACTTCAGCTTGCTTATTCTGTGAGCTATGTCAACAACTTCCCGGTTCTCTGCCGGATTACCTCATTCGGGATTCTATCACTCAGAGATACTCCAAGCATAGTTCGTTACAGAACAGAGAAGAACAATCCCATAATTAAAAAAAAAAAAACTTCTAACAGATGTGAAATCTTTTAATGCAAAAGTAAACGGACATAATAAATAGTGGCAGCCATCGACGCGTAGAATCTTATCACCGGTTACAAAATAAAAATCTGCTGTTCCATAATTATATTTTGGCACTGTAGGTATAGCAAATAGTTTTTTTTTTAAACCTACAAAATTTATATTTTAGAATCATGTATTGAATTCATGTAACAGTTTGCGCGTCGATTTCCCTACCACCCTGTAAATATTTATCAATTCAAAATCACAATCAACTCGCCGCTAACAAATCCTAAACAAAATTCAATCAACCCGAGCAAAACTCACAACCCTACCTTTATGTAAAGTAGGTAGAGGTACCTAATGCCGCCCGTCCCTGAATGGACGAACCAAATTATTTTACCGGGAACATTCCACTTTGCGGTTACAGTCAGCATCATAAGTCAATGATCATTTCAGAATATTTATTAACTAGCTGCCGCCAGCGGCTTCGCCCGCGTGTAATCTTTATAAATTATAGCCTATGTTACACAGGGTGAATGTAGCTTTATAATGGTGAAATAATTTTTGAAATCGGCGCAGTATTTTTGGATTTTATTCTTTACAAACCAGCACACAAAAATACAAATCTTTCCGCTTTATAATATTAGTGTAGATAGATGAACCTTGTATTATTTACTTCGTGTAGAAATAAATTAAGCTGGATTTTACTACGATTACTCAGTAAAAATGTTTTTTTTTTTTAATTTAAGTATTATAACGCTAGTATGTGAAGTATTCTCTACTTTTTAATAAATTGTCACAATCACGTAGATAGTAATAAATAATAAATATAATGGTAAAATGTCTAATTAGCCAGTTTTCATTTAAGTCTATTGACGACGCATAACGATGACCGCACAGTTAGCATGAATAAAACTGACCGCTCCAAATGATCTCAGCAACTAATAAAAAACTAAACTTTATCTCAATTTTCAGAATTAACACATCATTTACAATTTTTTTTACAAATTTTTCAATCCACCGGATAATTTTGACGTTGACTTTACACGGGTACCTACGCCGGATACGGCCTGACGAGTTATCATATGAGATAGGTAATCAAAGATCCTGTGTGTGCAAATTGGAGCGTCATATACAAGGGTGATCACTTGATCAGCCCCATGAAATTCATTTTGATGGTAGGTAAAGTCAGGTAAATTAATTGGTTGGCAATTTAATAATACATTTTTATATTCTAATATTTAAAAATGTAATTTATAAGTATTTTTAAGAAATAAAGGAAATAATAAAATTAAAAATAAATTAAAAAAATTATAAAATATTTGACTACCACCTTTTTTTTTTCTCTTTTGGCTACTGAGCCGATGTCGACTATTCTGCCAACGTCATGTCGTGACAGCAGCACAAGATGAGCCGTCGAACTTTGCACTTTGTGGTAGATAATATTTGTTAATGGTAGTAGCAGACTACATTAATATCAAGGTCATTAAAAAAAATTGTTAGAATTTGGATTAGTTTAGCGGAGAAGTTAGTCAAGTGGGAATGGAAGTTAGTAGGAAGGGTAATCGATAACCGTTAAGCTACCAGACGGGCCGCGCGCGGGCCAAAAGACTATGTAGTTAATTAGAAAGTCCTTGACGAATTAATTTTGTGATGCGAATCTGAGAAATAGGTAGAAAAAAAAAACTACTACTTCCACCTTAATTGGTCCGTTTATTCAAATTACAACTGTCAATCTGTAACAGTTCTATGAAATGGCTATAACACGGCAAATTGAAATAGAGTGTAAATTTGCTAAATACTAATACCTACACTTACATAATAACTGTCCTTGTTTAGCTGCAAGAAATTAGTTGTAGGTTACCGTAATTGCAATAAAAAGAGAAGCGTCATGCGATTTTTTTACATTTGTGGTGCAACTGCAACCTTATCCTGCCGCGCACATCACCTGCGGGGTGATTGTGTAAATGATAACAGCGTAACTAACACTAACAGTAGCAATGGCTTTCATTTTGACAGTTCAACAACATTAATTCCGTTATTTACATTGTTGAGCAGACAAAATCGGACGTAATGAAGCAATGAGTTAGCAATATTCTTCAAACTCATTCTGATTGTGATCATACTTCCAAGTGTGTTACGCAATTATTTTTACATTATTATGGTTTGTTGCGTGTTCAGGAAAATAAATAGTTTTATAGCAGAATTTGTAGGAACCGGTATTAGCATGTATATAATATAACAAAGAAATGTGATCTCCGCCGTAAATACAACCTGAAACTCCTTGAGGAATTTGCCGAAGCGATGCTATCCCTAGAGACAGTATTGAATTCTCTCCAAACAGGTACATGAAAATGCTGTTTGATGCATTACTTACGGCACAGATATTATAATACTACGTACAGATACCCAATCCCATACAAAGAAATGACACCACCCTAAGTCTGGCTATTGAGCTGGCTATTTTTCTTCCCCATTTTTTTAACAGATGGCAGCATCATCGACTCACTAATTGCCAGAGACCGTAGATTTAAAACGCCATCTAGATTTTTTGTTCCTTTTTTTACGTTTTTTTCTTCCTAGGTGTTCAATTCTTATATTTCTACGTAAAGTACTAGATTAAAAAAAATGTTGTTTGATTTTCGTTAACGAAACGACTAAACGTTTCAAGTTTAAAGTGACCTGTCATCACTTTAGTAAAACGCCATCTATTGCAAAGAGCTCTCAACCAAATGATTAACAGATAGCTACTTTATCATTCTAAGGATTCGAATTGAAGTAAAAGGCTTAATTTAAGTTTTTTGTTGAAAATACGAGATTTATGAGTGTAAATACATACATCAGCATTAAACAAAGATGTTTTGATTTTTACTAATATTACTATAGCCAAAATTTGCCGTTTATCGCTTTTTAGTAATTGTTAATTTCATAATTGTTATATTATGCTGCTATCTATTTTTTTTTCAAGACTAATTATAATTTGTTCGAGTTGGGACCCCATGCTTACGGCAAAAAACCTACAAGTAAACTAGGCAGTTCGACTCCAATCCCCTTCAAGAATATGAACAATAAATTAATAAACATAAGATAAATTGATAAAATAAGAAATTATCTATCTAGCTGTCTTAAGTATAATAGCTGTCGCTATTATAATAAACATATGACAGCTAGATAGATAATTTCTTATTTTAACAAAAACACTTTAATCAAAAACTCTCTTAACAGTAAAGCCTCTCAAGTGGCCGTGGCCCAGACAGACAACTAAACATTAAACTACAGTGGGACATGAAATCTCGTTACGTGACGCAAATTGTACGGCAGCGTGACAGGTGTCCCGCCGGCGTAGCCTTGACACTTGAGAAGATATTACTCTTGAATTTAGACTTTTGAAGTTTGTGAGAGAAATTGGGGGTTAAGGACTTTAAAAGTTAAAAGATTATTTTTGCCATTAGTTTTTTTATAAACCGTCCATAACTTCTACATCCATTTGGGATCAATATAGACTGTTGTAATTACATTATCATCATCCTCCTACTGACAGACTGCTGTCAATTTATTTTGGAGACGGCCCGACATATCTATTTTTTTCTATAGTTAATTTGTTTTATTACCGTCAAAATCAAAATCAAAATATTTTATTTCACCTAAACCTACATGGGCACTTATGAAACGTCAGAAGCTAGGTGCACGATTCCAATTGGTCATTTCCTATGGAGAAGAGCCTGGAAGAAACTCCATGGTTACTCTTTTAAAAATAATTGGCTTTTACAATACTTTCAAATTACAGTGTTGGTAGGCATGGAAGGAAAATGTAGGCCTTTCAACAAGTAAGTACCAGGTACTTAACAAAAATAGAAGATGTTCAATAAATCTACAGTCCAATAAGCCTACAACGTTCTCACATTCACAAAATAGAAAATAATCTATCTAAAAGACTAATGATAATAAAATTAGAATTCAAATAAAAATAAAAAACCTATTTAAACCAATTGACGTGATTGCTATTACAACTGTAACAAATTGAATAATTATAATCCTGTCCACAAAAGCCGTCCGTCCGCGTCCGTCTGTCTGTCAGCGGGCTGTATCTCATGAACCGTATAGACGAATAGACAGTTGAAATTTTCACAGATTGTGTATTTCTATTGCCGCTATAACAACAACAGGTGTTGTTTTTACTAAGTATTTTAAAAAAGGTACCTAGTGTCTGTACGGTAGTACGGAACCCTCCGTGTGCGAGTCCGACTCGCACTTGGCCGGATTATCTGTTTCGTATCTACTTCTAAATCCATTTGAGATCAATAGGGAGTCTTAAAATTACATTAATTACCATCCTCCTGCATTTAATTTCGAGTCGGCGCGTCATGACTTTCTTTTTGGGTTCCGTACCGCAAAATGAAAAAAACGGATCCCTAATATTTCATTTAGTACTAGCGAGCGGTCTCAACATACACCCGTATTTACTTGAGAATATAAAGATTAAGATAAAATATAAAGATTAAGTTGGCTTTGGAAGTTTGTGACAGAAATAGAATGATATTTAAGACTTCAACGAGACTTCAGGGTCAACGAGCCCTGGGGGCTTAAAACAGTCACTTTGGCAGAATCATAATAGGAAAATATTATGAATCGTCGTAAAATGTCACAAACTGACAATTTATAATAATATAATCTGCGTGCGATTCATCTGTTTGATAGTTTTCTATGGCGTTTCGTAAAATGGTCCACACATTATGAATTTTGTGTCAAATTAGAGGAATTGCTAATAAAAGCTGGAAATTCAGGAAATGAATTGCTTTTAGAGTAATTGCTATTGTGGCCGTTTTAGGCTCACTGGTAGTTATTGTAACTTAAATTATGACTTTAAAAAAAACGTTTCTTTTTTGTTTTATCGTGTTAACATAACGATACCCATCACTTCTGCGCCAAGTAAAGTCTAGTATTAAATTAATCGTCTCCAGAATTTAAGGGGGATGCACTAAGGTGGCCCGTTAAATTCAAATTTTCTTACGTTTTTTGCAATTTGTATGTCAGTATCAGGTTGTATGTTGATCTTAATATTATTTGCGACCTCAAATATGGATTTACAGAATTATTCGGTTTAAAATATCATTTATTTCTCAAAGATTTACATAATCACTTAATGAGAAACAAAGTTTTAATAATTACATGTAGGTAATACTAAAAATAGTCCAGAGCGCTCGTCATGCAAATATCTAGTAGGTACACAATGATATTATATTAATAACATCATTGTAGGTACATAATAAAAATTTTGTTTTTATTAAATCTGGTTTGTGGGTACATCGTAGTAAATAATTCAAAACGCGCGCATCGTTGTACACATCGAGCGCGCTATTCTTATCAGCACTGTTATAAAGCACCGTGCATACTACACAATACATACAATACCAGATAAGATAATATTATATTTTATTTATTTATCTTGGAGCCTTATACAGCCTTATATTATAAACATTAGAATCAGCAATACAACTCTCTAAGTTCATATTAAGTGCATTGGATGACGATTTCATGAAATAGCACATATCTATACATACATACATACACACACATACAACATTACTTTTTGTTTATGCTAAACTAACTCGTATAAATATCCACCTTAATAAAAAATTTTACAAAAAAAAACAACCGACTTCAAAAAAAACACTAAAAAAGTGAAAAATTACTTTAATTTCGGAAGTCGGTGTCTTTGCTTTTTAATTTTCGTTTTTTGCCACCGACTTCCGAAATTAAAGTTAGTTTTCACTTTTTTAGTGTTTTTTTTGAAGTCGGTTGTTTTTTTTTGTAAAAAGTTTTTATTTTTCACTTTTTAGTGGTGGTACCTATCCCACACAAGTTACTACCTGCTATGTAAATAACAGTGAAGGAGTCTAATAATTATATCGTCTAAATAGACTGTGGGAAAAATACGTAATATTGAAGCTAGCTCAAAAACTATGCAAACTTAATAAAATTTATATGGGACCATCTCGGGAGTATACCCTTTCGAACAAAAAAATATTTTTTAAAATCGGTTCACAAATGGCGGAGTAATCGGTGAACATACATAAAAAAAAAAAAAAAAAAAACAATCATCCTAACGTAGTACCTCCTCCTTTTTTGAAGTCGGTAAAAAATATTCTTCCCTATAAAAAAATATCATCCATCTTCCGCTGTGACGATATCTAAACAGGACTAATGATCTATCTATTGCCAAGAAACTCATCTTAAAACAGACTTTAAAATTGCACTTTAAACTATTGTTTTAAGGTTGATTTTCCTCTGACAGCTGAATTTTCAATACAGAGATAAACTGCTCACTTATTGTCCCGAGGATTGCTCGAAGAGTTTTAGTAAATAATATCACTTCGGGGGCAACTTTTCTGTATGTTATTAAGTGAATATCGCCTGTGACTTGAAATATTAGATGGTAATGAAGTCGTTATTTTATTAGGAAAACTTCAACTCTCAATTTATCGCTGTATCGAAAGTTACAACGATTAATCAATCAATCCGTCTAGGCTTTTCCCAACTATGTCGGGGTTGGCTTCCAGTCTAACCGGATGCAGCTGAATACCAGTATTTTACATGGAGCGACTGCTTATCTGACCTCCACAACCCAGTAACTGGGTAATACGCTACCCCTTGGTAATACTTGTTGTCAGACTTTCGGGCTTCTGATGACCCGCAATGACTGTCAAAGATCCACGAATGACAGCCAAACCGTTGGTCCTGACCAACGGTTTAACGTGCTTTCCGAGGCACGGAGGAGCCTCGGCATGTAAAGATGGTCACCCATCTACGGACCAACCCCGGCAAGCGTAGCTTAACCTGATGGATCGATCCGTGCTGCTGTTGTTACTTAGCCATGAGCTCCTCCGATAGTTACATCGATAAGGACATAAATATATGTACTGAACCACTTCGGCGTTTCGTAAAACCAATCGTGAGTATATAGTGATGCAAAACGTATTTTAAACGTTTAGTAATCAAGAAATAATAACATTCATGAAATTAAAATATCTCCCTTTATCGAAAATGCGAACCCGTATAAGGACACGCTGTAGAGAAAAATGTATGAAAATAAAATTCTCATTCAGTTAAAATAATATTGCAATTTTGCAAGAATTTCTCAATATCGGACGTAGCCACCGCTTTTGAAGCGGATCATATCAGATGGACTGAGGTAGCCTAGATTCTGGGCTAGATATTATACCGGCTATCTAATACTGGCACACGTCCAGAAATTGCAATTTCAAGGAATCGTGTGATGAAATTATTGGACGTTGGAGCACGTAATACCGATAGTTCACTAGGTTTTGCCCGCCACTTCGTCCGCATGTTTCAACATAAAACATAATATCCTAGAACTCGGTGTAATGTATTATTTACTACTATGGGAAGAATTTGTGTTTTTACCCTTTACAAACATACCTACTTAAATAATCAATTTTACCTCTATAACATTTTTTATGTTCATTAAAGTCCGAATAAGGTTTTAAAGGGAAAGAAAAATGGTTTTTTCAACTTTATTTTCCACTGTTTAATATTTGCTTGTGAGACTGCTTACACTACAACAACAAAGAAAAAATTACACAACAATAATTTAGCATAGTTTTCAGGAAAATCATTTTTTATGCTGACTGAAAAGAAAATTCAAAATGTCCACTTATGGCACTTTAGTCTTCAGCTAGCTACAGCTTCTAACAATAGACGAGCAAGAGCCTTGAGACTGCATCACATGTTATCAGGCTTTTAGAATTATTGGACACCATTCTAGATCTTATATAAAGAAGCAATAAGAGTGAGAACAGAGTGTTTTATTTTAATTTTGGTGGTTGAAGGATAACATTGATTTCGCTTGAAGGATTTTTGTAAATAATTAAATAGTATTCGTGTCATCGTAGGAAAGTGATTTTATAGTATTTTGAACTTTCCAATTAACATAGTTAAATGATTCAGACGTGATTTTGCGGAAATCCATTATTAAATACATACATCCATACAATAGACGTAGATATGATATTTAGTAACCTATTCCGCTTAACTATTCCTCAAAAGTCATAAAAAACCCTATAAGAAATCGACACTTGGCCACCCAAGTGGTAACGGCCGCGACTTACGTGTTGCATGTCGTAGGTTCGAATCCTGACAGGCGCTTTACTTTGTGTAAATTATTTCATCACCGCTGCTCTCAAAACGGTGAAGGAAAACATCGTGAGGAAACCATGCGGTCTAGAACCAAAAAAATCGAAGACATGTGACATCTACCAACCCGTACGGGTCCCGCGTGGTGGATTACGGCACACTCCCTCTCACAGACAGGAGGCCTGTGTCCCAGCAGTGGGAACATTGTAGGCTGATTATTTTACTGTAATTATATCTAGACGCCACACTGACACCTAACCTTCTCATTGATATAATGTAGGTACTACCCTTGACCTGCTGACAAGCTATCTACTTCCCTATGAAAATTGGACCACTGTTGTCTTTCCGAGAAGTGGAAATCAAGCAAATCGATTGTTGGGCTCATTAATTTTGTACACCTTGTAGTTCAAGGGTAATATTGATTGAAGTAGACGCAGATAGTAGGTATTCTAGTATTCCATTTCCGTATATGAATCCATCAATCTGTCTAGCCTTTTCCCTACTATCCGCCTGGGCACGGGACATTTCGCTGCAGCAAATTTTCGCGCGGTGTGAAGGGCGAAGCGTCTTGTGACTAAAACAAATGAATAAAAATGTACTGCCCGCCGCACCGCAATTCGCGCCGCAGATCGCGCCGCCTGTCCCATGGCCAGGCGGTATGTTGGGGTCAGCTTCCAGTCTAACCGGAAGCAGCTGAATACCAATATTTTACCTGGAGCGACTGCCTATCTGACCTCCACAACCCAATAACTGGGTAATACGATACCCGTTGGTAAGACTGGTTGTCAGACTTTCGGGCTTCTGACGACCCGTAACGACTGTCAAAGATCCACGAATGACAGCCAGGACCAACGGCTTAACGTGCTTTCCGAGGCACGGAAGAGTCCTGTTATGCAAAGTTGGAACCCATCCACTGACCAACCCCGGGAAGCGTAGCTTAACCTGATAGATCGACCCGTGCGGCTGTTATTACTTGGACATGAGCTCCACACCAAATAATTGTCCTTTAATATTATATCTAAAATATCAGGTTTAAAATACACAAGTCTTAACTAATTTGTCTTATCTTAAATAATAGATAGAGATAGTATTCCTAATTCAGGACAAACAAAAACAGAGAATCATTTTTTTTATTATTCTTTACGTTGTGTATATTTCGTCAAGTTCAAATAAGTGAACACAATGTCTGAGAGAGTCAAAACCAATCCAGGCAGTTTTGAGCGGGTCAGTTTGCAGTGCATGGCAGAGACCTCTTTTGAAGAAGAAAAGGATAAGACCGCCCATTGTGCCCTTGGTAAATGTCTAAAGTTGTATCGGTAATTCATGTGGTTTATTAAAGAGTTTGATAATAACAGAAATCTGGGGATTCATCTTTATTTCTTTAATAAATATAATGACTTGGCCATCGCACACGGCAATAGAATCTGCATACAACAAAAACAAGCTTATATTAGCGCTGTGAGCGCTTTATTTAATTAGGACTATTTAAAATAATAGATTATTCATAATTGATTCTGTTGCCGTGGGATGGCCAAGTCATTCTATAAATAAAAAAAATAAAGTTGACAAATAGGTAGACTTGGTTTTACATAAAATTTCATATCTTTTTGCGGCAGAAGAACTGCGTTACTAGACTTGCATATTTTTATATGTTATGTTTTTGATAGGATTATATTTTATTAATGTATTCTAAAAGTAATGGCAAAATAAACAAAAACTATTTTTTCCCAAAAGAAAGTATGTAATGACTTTTTTTTTCCTATTCAATATCATCAAACCCCCAAACGGTTCCCTAATCCGAGGTTATTGCAATATTTTGTAGGAAAACCATCCTGATCGCTACACACCGGTATTTATCGCAAAAACGATAATAAATCAAACATAATCCCAGGCGGGGAGAAGTGGGGACAATACTACCGTTATTTTAGGGTGGATATAAAGAGGAAAAGGTTGGACTTTCCTGCATTTTTTTTTTTGTGGGCTCCTTCATTATTAACCATACGCTTACTAATGGTGGAATCCGACGATCGGCAATATTGCAGACGGACACGCACCGCAGACGACGACAGACCGCCACGCACCGCGCACCGAGGAACTTCCGATGTCTGCGATACCCCGCACGTACACCTTCCAACGGTCCGTGTCCGGGCTCGTCGGTGTCCGTCCGCAAAATCGCGTGGGATTTCGGTATTAGACAAGAATATAATATTGGTAATTGTTGCTATAAAAGAGGTTAGTAAATAAAGTAGATCAAAATACAATAAAATATCTCTACAACAGAGGTATGTTGAAAAAGGTTTTTTTTTGCATGTACAATAATAGAAGAATTTAAATAAAAATAAAAAATATGATTTGAAAAAAAACTAAACTAAATATGTACAAAAAGTAATCTCTTTAATATTACTGTGGTACACAGGGAATGCCTTTTTCACGTGTCATTTCATTACAATTTAGCTACATTAAAGTACCTATCCAAGTGTTTCCTTGAATAAAAAAATATTAATAAGTGCTACGGTTTAGCTACGCTTGGCTACGAATTTGCTATGCACGGCTACGCATGCTACGCTCGTAGCAATTCATCGACATAATTTAATTTGAGACCGTATTCATTCCACGAATAAAACTACTATTAATCAGTACTATAAGTTCGCGAAAAGTTTTGCTTGTTATTTTTTTTTGGGGCATTATAATTATTCAAATAAACACCAAATAAGTCGGATTTCCTAAAAAAAAATATGGACACGCTAATATAATTAATGAGCCTCTTTTTGTGATCCTCAAATAATTCTCATTATTGTTTCCTAAAAATACAAAATCGATACGCTATTATCGGTATCGTTGTTCCGTGATGTGCCCTAGCCTTGTAAGTGCGACTTACTTGGGCGTAGCGCTCACGCGGCCGGGATACGGTTTGTTTTGCTCGCCCAGCTCGCGCGTAGTTGGTAACGATTTTAACCTAACCTAACCTATTTCGTCGGGGTGTCCTAGCTTATTTACTGCGACCAACTTTAAAAAAGTCCAGAAAGCTCATTAAGTTTTTAAAGGATCACAAAAAGCGATCATCGTAAAAACAACAATAGGTTTAGAGGATCAATTAATATATTTTATTTATTTATAAAAACTTTAAGCACAAGAAAAAAAAAACTACTGTGCAAAGGCGGACTTAATGCCTGAGGCATTTTCTACCAGTCAACCTTAGGGTGATGCAGAGACAGATGTGCCAGGTGCAACATAATATAAAACATAAATAAATAAATAATACATACAGGGTGTTAGGGTAAACACCGTTATCCTTGCAACCAGTGGTTTGATTTCATTTATAGAACGTAAAATCGATGGAAAATTACAACTTTTTTAATTTTTTTTTAATCTACATTTTACCACAAGAGACGCAATTTTGTTGCGCGCTAGGGCAACAAACTTGCGTCTCAACACGGGCGGGGGGTGCGGGATGTGACCTGACCGGCCGCGAGCGCGACCCCTCCCTCAGTCAATCAGCTGTTTCGCTAGAGAGCACGGTGTCGGATAGAAACTTTTTAAAATCTTTTAATGAAAATGACGTTTTTTTTTTGTTGTGTTCGGTCATTTATTTTTATATTTAAGTCAACTACCCATGGTTTGAATGACAAGAGTGTTTACCCTTACAGCCTGTATAACTTGAAAATAATGAATAATTCCCCTTTTTTACTTAATGTTCAATAAAAAAACAATATTCTCTTAGGCAAACTGAGGAACTAAGCGTCACCCTAGTCTCCCCAGACTAAGTCCATGTCTGGACGCCTCGGGCTCTCATTTCCGTTGGCGAACTGCCGGACTCGACACTTAGGGATACAGAAATATGGACCCGAAACGCTCCACTGATCTTAATGTTACTGACTTCTAGAATTGACTGTGATATATTTTCCTAAGAAATTGTTGCTTTTGCTAAGGAAATTCTCCTTCTATTTAATTATGATTATTTCTAGTTCCGCTTCGTAGATTGATGAGTTAGGAACCATATTTTACTTTTATTTGAGTTACTTAGTACTGATATATTTATTTATTTGGGTCAGAAAAACGTCTCAAGTTTGTTTATGATTGGTGATTAGGCGCCAAAATGTTTGGATGTGTTGCGTCCGGAGTCACTTTGTCTAGCTTACAAGATGAGTGACAAATCTCTTGATGTTCGTAATTATTTTGCAATAAGTCTTGATCCCGTGCGAATCTCGGGATAAAAAGGATCCTATATCCTATTCCAGGTCATAAACCGTAAGTAGTGCCAAATTTCATCCAAATCCGTTCAGCCGTTTTAGCGTGACAGCGTAACATACAATTAAACTCACTTTCGCATTTATAATATTAGGATGCGAAAGTGACTCTGTCTGTCCGTCTATCTGCCTGTTTGTCTGTTACCTTTTCACGACTAAACGGCTGAAAAGATTTGGAGAAAATTGGCACACAGATGTCTTCACCCAGGTCATGGTTTAGCTGACTTAAGACATAGGATACTTTTTATACGGGTCAGACATAGGATACATTTTATACGTCCCCGTGGAATAATTTCCGATCTGGACGCAAAAGAAGCCGCATGCAAAAGCTAGTTTTTCTCATATACATCTACAATAATACACTATTGAAATAAACACAAATAAATATGAAACCATTACCTTTTATAACCACCATATAAATGCAGCTATATCCACAACACGTTTCTAAGACCCTCAATATCCCTCTTACATCTAATAGTCAACAATAGAACTGCTCCATCGAATCTTTTGCTCATACGGCTGAGGAAGTAAGATGTCTCAATAGGATATTACAAAGAAATGGGAATGCCGACGATGCAATCTGAACGTATGAAATTGTATCCTATGTTTATTTCAATGAATTTTGCAGACCCTAGTATTTTGTTATCGACCCCAATTTAGAAAATCCTAAAATGCAATTTTATGATAAAGCCAGGTTTATAAAGATTTCACAACTAAACTAGCGATTACGTCGTTAAATACGATTTCAATCTAAGCAGTGAAATTGTTTGGTACCTACGTTATCTATCTACGGGTGATTGGAAGCGGTGCAAAGTCTTGTGGGGGTGATAGTTGACACCATTTTGAGCATTTTGAGCCATACTTTACTTAGACGAAGTACAATATAAATATTTTATTTTAATTAATATTTATTTTATTTAAAAAATAACCCAATTTCTGACTGGTAACTGCCAAGAGTGCCACAGTTAAAGTTGAAAAAAATATTAGACACTTTTGAAATCGTGGAATACTTATAAAATTTGAACAAAGCGTAGTTTAAGTAAATTTTTGTACATATAATTAGACGTCAGTTAAAATAGCCTCAATCGTTCAAACCTTTTAAAAACATGTTCTAAATGCTCCTCAGTCAACTGCCACCCCCTTTAGGCTTTGCACCCAGCTTCCAATCACTGTTTATAGTCTCGAAAGCAACGATTAAAAGTTAAACTGATTTACATCCGTAAGAACTCCTCGTAACATTAGTCCTCGCACCTTCTTTAGGTACAGTTTAATGCATTCACTTTAGTTTAATTTGCAAAAGTGTAGGTACAAGTAAATAATTTCAGAGGCTGTCGAGCACTAAGCAAAATAACTCAAGTTTTTTTTCTCATTCACGCTTTCCCAGCGCATCTTTAGAATAATTTGATTAAAAAGTAAATGAAGCGCTCCCGTTGTAGAATAGAATAGAATAGAATACTCTTTATTATGTTCACCATAAAATATACAGATACAAATAGTTATGTAGAAAAACATAGGGTGACACAATGGGTGGTCTTATCGCTAAGAGCGATCTTTTACAGACTACCTTTGGATGGATTAAAGCGTGAAGGAGAGATAATACTGCAGGTAGTCAGTGATGTACCGTTTACATATACAATAAATACATACATACATAAAGCATATACTTATCTATATAAATATATATACAGGGTGTCAGTGTAAACACCGTTATCCTTGTAACCAGTGGTTTGGTTTCATTTATAGAACGTAAAATCAATGGAGGAATACAACTTTTTTTTTAAAAGAAAATCTACATTTTTCCAAAAGAATATTTCACCCTACATGCAAGGGCAACGAACTTGCGTTTCAACACGGCGGCCGGTGGTTGGCGGGGGCGGGCGGGGCGCGCGGGACGTTACATGACCGGCCGTCCGAACACGTATCCATGAGTATCGGGACAATGACGGATATTTACTTTTTAAAATCTTTTAATGAAAATAAGGTTTTTTATTTGTTGTTACTGGGTCATTTATTTTTATATTTAAGTCAACTACCCATGCTTTGAGTGACAAAGGTGTTTACCCTTGCATACTGTATATACACCCCTTTGCAAAAAAAACGGGCACCTTAACAGTCATTGGGTTTTGTATGAATAATATTAATATTTTTACTATGTCTTTAGCATAAATGACTAGTAATTTGTTATAATCAATAAGAATATAGTTTTTTGGCTACACCCCTCTTCCAGCAGCGCTACAATTTTACTAGCTCTTATTGCTTTTTTCATCATTACAATCAACACAAAGATATCACTTTTAAGTCACAATAAGGCTGGATTATGCGACAAACATAAATTATTCTACTAAAAATAACAAGAAGTTAGTTTTAGTTGCCAGGATAACCTTCTAACCGCAAAACTGCAAAATGTTAGTAAAAGTCACAAACGGTAAACGGGATTATTATTGTTTTTAAACAAAAGTTTCGAATTTGGAATTAACTTTTTCTCTTACCCAGACTCTTTGTTAAGTGCCAGTAACATAGTTTGGCTATTAAAACCTCTTCACAACTAAATGATTACCAATAATGTACAAAAATCAAAACCACCCGTTATTTTTGCAAAGGGGTATATTAATATATGATGGCGGTCTAAGATATTACGACGCTAAACTTACGGAGTTGATTTTCGAACGATGGTGACAGCTGTCAACTTGACGTAACCCCGGGCACTGAGGAGGTGGCCCCCCGCCAAAATATTGGATAATCGCGGAGATGGATCGAAACCGGGGAACCGGCAAGGATTCATGGCGACTGTGATATTGGTGATCATGGTGACTACCCTGGCAGGGCAGTGAGTTGATTGATCTGCGCTCGCGCCTCACGTACTCGGTGGAACGTCGTTTACATTATTGTTCATTCCCATTTAATTACATCTCCTAGCCCGTAAAACCACGCATAATAGGAGACAATAAGACCTCTTCTGATAAAGCACGTATTGCCTTTATATATATTAACAATACAATAATAAACATGAACAGTGTTATTTATAAAAAAACTCGCTAATCACTGATTGGCTTGATGGATTTTAACATTTGAGGTGTCGTTAGATTCGTCTTAATTGTGCGAGTGACATAGGCTATATAATATTTATATATTGCAACTAAAAATACAAAAAAAAGTGAGAAAGTTTAAAAAAAAAAAATTACAACACTATTAGTAATATCAAATAAAAACTAGTAATGACTCAATCCCAAATCGAGTGAAACCGCGGGGCACAGCTAGTAATCTATACTATCTATACTAATATTATAAAGCTGAAGAGTTTGTTTGTTTGCTTGAACGCGCCAATCTTAGGAACTACTGGTTGGAATTGAAATATATTTTTGTGTTAGATAGTCCATTTATCGAGGAAGGTTATATAACATCACGCTAAGACCAATAGGAGCGGAGCATAAATGAAAAATGTTGCAAAAACGGGACAACCTTTTTGAGAGCTTCCGTTGCGTTCCGTTGCGAGCTTCCGTTGCGCGTCTATCTTTTATGATAGACTCACTATAACCTTTTTTATGGTAATCAAATTTGTTCGAAATTATTGCATTATATTTGCGAAGGGGTTTTATCAACATAGTATTAATTCTTATTCAAATAAATAGTTTTAACACCAAGGGTATTTATGTAGCAGTAAAATACTTTTTAATTCATTGTAATTGGACATTTAATTTCGAAGTTATTACGAGTATAATAAAAATGCAATAAGCGAACCGTTCGACGCCGGCGCCGCGCCGCGCTTCCACGACTTTCCCTACTTTAGAGAGGAGAGGATGGGCACACGGGTAGGGAATAGGACATGGGATACGTTTTATCCCTACATTCCTACGCGAGAGGGAGAAAAACAAGCATTCTAATCTGTAGAATTTTGGTATTACAGGCGGGGAACAAACCAATAACCTGAAATATGGTGTAACTTTTGTTTGTTCCCCGCCTGTAATACCAAAATTCTACAGATTATAATGCTTGTTTTTCTCTTTTAAGTTATGCGTTTTTGCAGGCGGGTTTTTTGTTTTTTAAATAATTTGTTTTATTTATTCAATTATGGTACTCGAACGACTTATTCACTAATACATTTTTTTGGGTACTGTGATAATTAAACTTAAATCTAGAGTGAATTTGTCACTTACAGGTGTGCACAGCACTTACATGATTCAAGTTTTATATTATTACACAGAGTAGATACTTATAAGCTAAACAAACTAAAAAACAACATAAACTATAATAAAACATTGATCTAAAAAACAGAACTACGTGGAAACAAAATTAAAAATTATCAAAAAAAGAAGAGAGATGCTCTTAAGAATGAGAATGAGAACAATTAATAAGTGAGTAATAATATATAAGTAAGCAATAATATTAATTATATATATGGGTATAGATATTAACAGTGAGTCAGTAACAAATGTTTGCGAAATTGCGATAGCATTTAGCACTATTTATAAAGATAACTAATGCTAAGTGAAAACATTATGCAGTCAGGGTTTGACTACTGACTCGATCATGAGGGATTTTGAACACAAATAAAGCAACTGGTAACAACCAATATACAAACAAAATAAACTTTCCAAAAACATCAGCTGTTTTAATCCACAATTTACAATATAATACGAACAGACAATATAAATGTGAAGAAAATCACGGACTTTTCACTTAAAGCTTCGATATTGAGCGCTCACACAAGCCACCGTCAATAGCTCCGCAAACATTGATCACCCTGTATCTACCTGACAATTTTACACATCACCAAAAACACGGAAAAAACGACCTTACTTTTATGTAAATAAGGTGTGGGTAAGTGGGGATTTAAGTTGGTAAAGCGCCCATTGTTTGCAAGGTTTGATGGGTCGAAAAATTGTGCTTCAAAATAAAGCCCAGCTTTCAGGTACTTCGAACGTATTTTCACATATTCGGATTTTAAAATATGATATTTAAAACTCGGCTGTTTTTTGTCTCAATCGGGTGTATTTGTAATGAAAAATGTACCTACTTGTGTGAGGATGCCTGCACAGCATCTGAAATTCTGGTATTGATTTTTATGTCCCACTACCTTTTTCCCGTAGTGGATCTCGGAAAATATCCCACGGGAACGTACTACCGGGTTTAATAACAATGCTGGATTAAACCACAGGGTACTCCCTATGGGTTAATCCAGCATTGTTGTTCAGTAACCATCTCACCATGAAAGCTTAGCTGTCATTGTCATCGATACCTACTGATACTAAGGCAGTGAAACTTCAACCAAAGTTTTCACGGTGAGATTTTTACAGAATAGCACACCTGGTTATAAACCATCCAAATCCCTTTCACATTTATAACATTAGTTAGGATAAAACTGATGAAATGTTACTACCACCGGGAAATACCGGCGTCAAGTACCTAACCTACCTAATAATATTTTAAATATCCATAAAATTATCTAATATTTGAAACTCGTAAGAGCATTTGAAACCCACAACAAACTGCCTTATATAAACCGCAATCACAAAAACAAGCAATCAAATAAGTAAATAAATAATAAACGTACACATTTCTCTCACCGAATGAAGTTTATTTCCACGAGACACGGCTTGTTAATTAAAGTTGATAGACTAGTAGCGATATCAAAGAGATTCCGACTTGCAAAGAAAGATGGCGGTACAGAACAGGCGGTTACAGAAGGTCGGCTCCATACAACGAGCGAAAACGCGCGTACATAGACACGCTTCACGTACAGCGAGTACAAGCGCACTCGCATTCTATTGAGATACTTTGGGATCGCCATAATGGTAACCTACACTTTTATACCGAGACCCCGCCATGCCTCGGAAAGCCCGTTCAGCCATTGGTCTCGGCTGTCATTCGTAGATATTTGACAGTCGTTGCGGATAATCAGAAGCCCGAAAGTCTCACAACTAGTTTTACAAAGTGGTAATAACATGTTACCCAGTAACTTTAGCTAATTTCAGACTGAGCTATAATATAATAGCATATTAGTTCATAGCACAACAATATCGCTCGCTATACATTTATTTAGAACACGTTCATACTCTGCTATACTATATATTATTGGAAATGTATGGCGAGCGATATTATTGTGCTAACTTTATGCTTTAGGCTATAAATTATAGCGTAGTCTGAAATAAGCTTTAAGGTCAGAGAGGCAGTCGCTCCATGTAAAATACCTGTATTCACCTGAATCCAGTTAGACTGGAGGACCCTAACATAGTTGAGAAAAGGCTAAGCACATTACGATGAGACGTACGCTTACGGGTGCGTGCGAGGTTTTTCGTTCTTTGTATGAAGCCCAGGTTTATTTAAAAAAAAAAAAACGCTCTCTGCGCATCTACGACTCTTGCCAAGTTCTGTAACTGAGTGGAGATCAGTTAGGCAGTCGCTCCATGTAAAATAGTGGTATTCACCTGTATCCGGTTAGACTGGAAGACCCTCACATAGTTGAGAAAGGTTAAGCAGATTACGATGAGACGCACGCTTACAGTGCATGCGAGGTTTTTCGTTCCTTGTATGAAGCCGGCTTGAGGAGCTCGTGGCTAAGTAAGCCGCTCGGGTCGATCCATCAGGTTAAGCTACTCTTGCCGGGGTTGGTCCGTGGATGGGTGACCATTTTCACATATCGAGACTCCTCCGTGCCTCGGAAAGCACGTTAAGCCGTTGGCCCCGGCTGTCATTTGTGGGTCTTTGACAGTCGTTACGAGTCGTCAGAAGCACGAAAGTCTGACAACTAGTTTAACCAAGGGGTATCGTGTTATCCAGTTACTGGGTTGTGGAGGTCAGATAGGCAGTCGCTCCATGTAAAATACTAGTATTCAGCTGCATCCGGTTAGACTGGAAGCCGACCCCAACATAGTTGGGAAAAGGCTAGGCAGTTTTTTTTTTTTTTGTATGAAGCCGGCCTTCTGTATACTTTTCTAGTTTGCGGTAACGGTAAGCAAAGGCAAGTAAGTGGGTGTCTTAAGAATTGCAAGTGGAAGTGGTTTACTTGTATTTCATTTGGCTTTGCGACTCTTGAAATGTCGTAATTATGTCAGTTGTTTATCTTGAGGGCAAAGATTAGTAGGGATTCTTATATTGAGGAACTCTTTGGACTTAAGGGCCTATACTACCTCAAATTGCTTAGCATTGGCGTGATCCTCCGTTATATCGAAAATAAGGCAGGTTTAATTTTGACATAAATATACATAGGTATGTTTCAGTTGAGGATTAATGTTAAGTACTATGTTTGACGAAAACACGATTCCAATAAAAACAAACGCGATAGAAAAAAAAAACCTCGAAAAAGAACATTAAACCGCTGGTTTTAAAAAAATACTTCAAATCAGACCATGAGACTTTGCATAAAAACTGAAATAACTATAGAGCCTAGATACTATGTTTTATTTTTAATTTTTATTACCAATATTTTCGCCGTAAAAAGCCTATTGGCGACTTCGAGCCGCCAGCACCCCACTCCGTCTCGCTCCTTTCAGTCCGCGAGCAGTATAGTGCGAGCAAGATAAAAGGTGAATTTGAGCTGAGGTAGTATGGGCTCTTAAGGCACCAGTCGCACCACCGGCGATTAACGTGAAGCGAGTAGAGCTAGCAACTATAACGAGTTGGCGAGCAACGAGCAGCGAGTGTGCTATCCGCCAAGCGATGGTCGCTGAGCGAGTACTCTCTTTAATAGCTCTTGTCGCTGCGACAATTGAGTACACATCGGCGGTGTAAACAGTCAGCGATCACCTGTTTATATATTTACCCGACTACGGCGAAGAAAAAAGGAGGGTTATGATTTTGACCGGTATGTATGTATGTATGTATGTATGTATGTTCATCTGTTCCCTCCTATCTTCCAAACCACTTATCACAATTTGACAAATGAGGTATCGTTAGAAGCGTCGTGATTGTCCGCTGGTTATAAGCTATGTCAAGTCACATTAAATTAAAAATGGCGCCCTCTAGAGGACATAAAGTGAGGAACTTAAAAAAAAAAATAGTTTAATCGTACCATGTTGGGTACCAAATGAAAGGGCTTAATGAGCACATTTCAAAAATATATATATTATAACACGAAAAGAATTTTAAAAAAAATCAAGTAATAAAAACTAAAACCCAACTACGACTTAAAAGGTATAAACAAGACACCACAGACAGAAAAATTAAAAATCCGGAGTCACACGTAATCTGTTCGATTTATGCCCTAACACGTGTGACTCCGGATTTTTAATTTGTCTGTCTGTGGTAGACACCACAGACCTTGTTTATACCTTTTAAGTCGTAGTTGGGTTTTAGTTTTTATTACTTGATTTTTATCTCTTTTACTTATTAAGAACCTACAATCTTTTGTACAGTCACGGACTTTAATTGATGAGCCACCTTCAAACTTTTCAATTTTGCAGTTTCATACATTCACGAGATTACACGATTAAACACGAATAGAAATCGCACGCTCGTAAACAAGATGACAAATAAATTACTTTTAATCGGAAATATCCATAGAGGTTGACTTTATTAGTTAACCTCTATGGATATTTCCGATTAAAAGTAATTTATTTGTCATCTTGTTTACTTTCATACATTCACGAGATTACACGATTAAACACGAACTCAAATCGCAAGCTCGGAAACAAGATGACAAATAAATTACTTTTAATCGGAAATATCCATAGAGGTTGACTAATAAGTTCTCAATGATAAAAAGAAATACAATGTTGCATTAAGTTTATCCAATCTATTTGATACCGACCTCCTTTGAATCGAAGCTCATTAACTCGATAATTATGAAAACATAACTGAAGACAGTGACAGTAGAAATATCAAGATGACAAATAAATTACTTTTAATCGGAAATAGTCTTATCCATAGAGGTTAACTAATAAGTTCTTAATGATAAAAATAAATACAATGTTGCATTAAGTTTATTCGATCTATTTGATACTGACCTCTTTTGAATCATAGCTCATTAACTCAATAATTCTGAAAACTTAACTGAAGACAGTGACAGTTGAAATATCGATGTCAGAGAATTTCTCCGTACGCTAACGTTACTATGCAGCAGTAACCTAGCAATGTTTATCGTTGCTAGGTTACTGTTGCTAGACCTGCAATTGGTTGACTTTGAGTAGTCACTGCTGTCAAGTTTGTAGTTCTGCTCTCAGGTTAGCCAACCGGTAAAGATATGAAATATAATTTTCTTCTTCTAATACGAAGACATATGACTTTGCGTGTCGGGAACCGAATAAACCCGATTTGCATTACACGGCTAAAATGCGAACAGTACCAGGTGGCTCATCAATTAAAGTCCGTGACTGTACATGTTATTTATACATTTTTTGTTGACGGTGGGACAGGTGCCTTAAATTCTTGTTTCAGATCCGCCCACAGGGAGTTTGGTAAACAGTGTAGGTGTTGACAAGTCTTGTCTCTTTTTCCCCCTCTTTTGTCCCGTGGGTGTTCTTTTGATTGCTTGAAAGACCAATAGCGAAACATGCACGAATGAGGCCGTTGACCCTTCTAACGAACTGGCTGATGCTAGGGATTGACACAATTGGCGGCTAACTTCACCTTAGTTTTGACGGTGCGAGTCATCTGCCTAGCCTTTTCCCAACTACGTTGGGGTCGGCTTCCAGTCTAACCGGATGCAGCTGAATACCAATATTTTACATGGAGCGACTGCCTATCGGACCTCCACAACCCAGTAACTGGGTAATACCCCGTGGCAAGATTGGTTTTCAGACTTTCGGGCTTTTGACGGCAACAACAGTCAAAGATCAACGAATGACAGCTGACAGAAGAAGAGAGAAGATCAAGAGATGAAGTGGAAATCAATTGAATGAATCAATAATAATAATATATCAGATGTCGAGTTCGAGGAACGTTCATATTTACACTGTAACTGAATTTACAAAGTTAAATTAAACAAAATTTTCACACAAAACCGTTTTGTAATTCAAACAATTGTAACTTCACTGAAAACTGCAACACTACAAAATTAAAGTCAATATACACTGAAGTCTAATCTAGATTAGATTACCAGTCTAGACTGAATAAAATAATAATAAAAAAGAACGATTCCGACTAGCCTTAGTTATAAATTCTAGTAAATATAAAAACGACATCGTTAGTTCAGGCTTTGTTTTTAAAAATTCTATTAAGCTTCTCTGAAGGTACGATTTTCTGCAAAATAACACGATTAAAGCGGACTTCATTAAAATAATATTTGCGAAAGATAAAAGAAAGTAATGCAGCTTTATAGCTCCCATGAGAGATACGTCTGGCGCACAATGGGCAGTTGCAACGCCACCTACTTTGTTGACTACTTAAATTATCGTATAGTTCATATACAACAAAGGAAGAAATAAGTAGGTATTGAATTTACATACAGTCCATTTCCCAGTGTCTTTTATTCGAAAACAGATAAAAAAATGCCTAAAGGGAAAATCACACAAAGTTAGGTACTATCAATACCAAAAGTTGACATCTCATTAATATCAGTTTCGGCCCTTTGCTGGAATTACAAGTTCATTCAGAATCGGAATCAGTTTGAAACAAATGTCTAATCCATTGCTTTCTAAGTTCTAGAAAAATCTGCTCGACAGCGTAAATAACACAATGAATGTTGTTCAAATGTCAAAATGAAACAAATTGGTCTTAATTGGTTTCGAAAATAAGTTACGCAATAAGATAGCTGGGGGCCTAAACCGGCCACATTAGCAATTCCTCTAAAAGCAGTTATTTTCCTGAATCCCAGCTGTCATTAGCAATTCCTCTAATTTGACATAAAAGCAATTCATAATTTGTGGACCATTTTACGAATCTCCATAGAAAACTGTCAAACAGATGAATTATTTCGTAATGTAAATTACACGCAGATCATAATGAATTGTCAGTTGGTGACATTTTACGATTATTCATAATATTTTCATATTATGATTCTGCTAAAGTGACCGTTTTAAGCCCCTGTAACTGGAGAAAACTGGAGTATTATGCTTTGTGACAAAACATAACAGTACTCCAGTTTTCACCTAAAGGTTGGGAGGTGTAAGTGCACCTAGATTTTGCCAATAATGTTAAAAGTGCCTCTACTGCCTCGTTGTTCTAGTGGTCGCAAGCGCTACAGCTGACCATGAGGTCCCGGGTTTGATTCCCAGGTCGGGCAACGTGTTGTTTGGTTTAACCACCTGAAATTTCTCAGAAGCAGCCCGGAAAACAAAATCTGCTTATTTTTCCGCGATTTTAGTTTTGTTCCCATAATAACAATTTTTCATAATGCTGAGTACGATGACCTCTTAGAATATTTTGTGTATGAAGAGATACACCTTATTAACTGGCGAAATGTGGGTGTACTATAGGTACATCGTCTTCACATGTAATTATATAATTGAAGTATACAAAATATTGTAAAACATTTTCAAAAGAGTAACGGTGGAGATTCTTGCCCATTCTTCTTCGTACGAAAACTACCTTTTGGAAGGGGCAACTAGAATCAGTTCTATTTCTTTGTTTTTGACGTTCAATGGTGTCTTGTATGTGCCTAATCGAAATAATTTATTTGACTTGAATTCTGCCTAACCCTACCTACAAGGTATAGGGACATGCGTGATGTTATGTTATGTTAAAAGTAATTATTCTATTTTAAAGTACGAGACTATTGACCTGCCAATGTATCTTGTGAAAATTTCATAATTAAAACTTAGTTGAATGAAGCTTGAAGTGAGGTGCCATTCCACTTCGCTTCGAGGCTTGGGATTGACACTATTGGCAGCTCACTTCACCTAAGTTTTCACGATGAGATTGAATATATTGGCTGGTCTCTAAAGCGGGTGATAGACATGCGAGCAAGTACGCGCGTACTTATGGCTCGGCGAGCTTAGCCGCCCGTCTGTCATCGCCGCGAGCCGCGAGCCAATTTAACAATGAAATTTTGAGCAAGCTTCACGTGTGTCACCGACGACGAGCCGAGTAAGGTCGTACTTTAAGTACGCACGTTTATCACCTACATAAGATTTGCCAAAGAAGAAGGACTACATCTATCTCTTTCACTCGCCGTGTTTATTTACCTAAGAATATGATATAATCAAACGACCGCTCGCAGACACTTTACAATATGGATGTCATTAGGGCTCACACTTACATACATATATACTGTACATCGGTGTGTATTATAATGATGGTAATTCGGAGGACAGAGAGCTACGATGTTGTGGATATACAAATTATAATATGCACTTTTTTTTTAATTAAAATTCGGACTGAAATTGAATTCATTCATCAAACGCACTCAGATAAACATAAAAAAAAAGATAAATAACAATAAAAACAGAAAGTCCTGTTCGAAGCCAACAGGCTCCTATCTCAGCATGATGCTGCGACATTTTATTATATAAAATGTCGCAGCATCATGCTGAGATATTCTTTGAGGCCTTTTATTCTAATAGGGCCGCTGTGCTGTGATGACACGGACAGATACAGAAATAAATAATGTACCATACATTGCGCTAGGAGGAGCTCGTGGCTAAGTAATAATAGCCGCACGGATCGATTAGTCAGGTTAAGCTACGCTTGCCGGGGTTGGTCCATGGATTGTTGACCATCTTTACATATCGAGACTCCTCCGTGCCTCGGACAGCACGTTAAGCCGTTGGTCCCGGCTGTCATTTGTGAATCTTTGACAGTCGTTACGGGTCGTCAGAAGCCCGAAAGTCTGACAACCAGTCTTACCAAGGGGTATCGTATTACCCAGTTACTGGGTTATAGAGGTCAGATCGCTTCATGCAAAATACTGGTATTCAGCTGCATCCGGTTAGACTGGAAGCCGATCCCAACATAGTTGGGAAAAGGCTAGTCAGATGATGACATTGCGCCAGTTATGTTTATGTACCATGTAATTGTGAGCGAGACGATTGCCTATTTATAAGTAGGTAAGGACACTGACAGTCGGGCTGGTCCACAAATTCAAGGTCGCTGAGCGCGCTATGGAGCGGGCTATGCTTGGAGTTTCTTTGAAGGATAAAAAAAGAAATGTAATTAATCAAAAAGAAAAAACCGGAATTATCAACATAGCTTGCAGAGTACCTAAGCAATCTGAATTGGCAATGGGCTGGCCTTGTTTGCCGAAGGACCGAGATGGCAGGTGAAGCAGGAGTTGGAGTGGGGACCGCGTATCGGCAAGTGTAGTGTTGGAAGCCCTCCAGCTAGATGGACCGAAGACCTTAAGAAAGTGGTTGGGACAGACTAGATGCGGCAGAAGGAGGACAGGGTGTTCTGGCGCAGCCTGGGAGAGGCCTATGTCTAGGGCTGGACTGTGACAAGGGCGAATCCTAGGGGTCTCAATGAATTGGCTTGAATGCATTATAATATCTATCAAGACATTGCTTCAATGATGAACGCTGAAGAAGTAGGCTACTATATCTTCATTGAAAAAGAATGAATCTCAAAAACAGCATAGTGCAATACAAGATATAGAAGACACTTCTTATCGCCCTGGCCCATGTGCCCCTCCCAGAAATAATATCTGGGTCCGGCATTGGACTGCAATAGTCTGAGATGATTGAAATAGGTAAGTACCTACACAATAAAACTCAAACCAACATGAGCCAACTCTAGAACCTTCTTACATCCACGGCCTAATTTCTCAGGCCATTGAGCCCGCGTCTCCGTCGAAGCGAGCATTCTGTCGATCGTAAAGCCATGCGTCCCAAATGTTGCTCACTCCTTCCTCACCTGACATTACCGGCTCTTTGTCATGTTGACGTATTGTGTGTTTTACCCCTGACTTTGGAGGGGTTTAAAAGTCGGCTTGTATCGATTTTCTGAGTGTATAGAAGTGTTGTCAAGTTGAGAACAATTTTGGAACTTGCTTGATGATTGGCCTCTTAGTTTTATCCTTTTGGAGGCGAGCTTCCAACACAGAACAAAGGCCTGAACATATTGTTGTTTCGTGTTTGGATGTTTGTGTCTTGATGTCTGCCTAGAAACATGATTGATAAACATGGTTTTAAACATTGGGCAACACTACCTTTTACTTTCTGCAAGTTTTGTAAACGAAAAGACAACCATGCTGAGGAATATCTCATCATCATTAGATATAACTAGCAAGTAGGTTTGCAGAACCTGCGAACTCATTGCAATGAATTCGCAGATTCTTCAAACCTATAATCCTGAGTTGCTCATAACAAAGAGACTTAGCAACAAGTACCTTCATAATCCTATCTAAATTATCTAAGTGAAAAACTTTTTACAGTTTTTTTACTTAGATATAAGAAAAACACAAAATTCTTAATAACCCCAAAGTAACTAATAAATCACAAAGTTTCACACTTTAACAATTTATTAAAATAATTTCAAACCTTAAGCATAGTTTACAGCGCTCTGCATTTAATTACAATCAGACTGCACAGTTGCACACTTTAATAACATTATGCAGACTGTCAACGAAAAGGAGAAAGACAGAAATTCAATTCGATTTTATTTACTTATTTACAGTGAAATATACTTTATATTATATACGAGCTAACACTAAAGTCTATATAATATTATGTACCAGTAGGTATATAAAAGATCTCATAGGGCATCAAAAAATTCTTCCGCATCGCTATAAATGAGAAAATTACATATGTCATTTAGAAATGGACTTGTCTTTTGGGCACTTTTCCCACTTTCTACACATCAAGCTATTCATTTCCAGTTTATACTGATCTCGCATTGTATAGGATTTCCGTACAATGCGAGGTCAGCTTATACTGGAAATGTATAGCTTGATGTGTAGCCGTGTGTACATGGACAATGACAGGATAGCGAAGTATAAAACAAAAGCATGTAATAGGTCTTTACCTATGAAATTGCCGTTCTGCAGTACTGGCCATTTCAAATCAAAATAATTTTTGTTTGGCTAAGAATTCTAATTTCAAATTAATTTTATTTTAAAAACATGGAATTCTTTTTTCAAAAGAAGTCATTTGTTTAATGATTAGTGTTACACTTTCATCGCATTACAATCTTTTTCGTCATCATGGATACGTTAAAAATTCGAGTAATTATGGAATATGAGTACCGTCGTGGCAGCAACGCGGCACAAGCGGCACGCAACATCAACGACGTTTACGGAGCTAACACTACAAACCAACGCACCACCTGTTATTGGTTTGCTCGCTTACGTTCTGGAAATGTCGACCTGAAAAATGAATCTCGCGGTCGTCCGAAGACTTTGGTCGACAATGACGAATTAAAGGCGATTGTGGAAGCTGATGATACACAATCTACGGCTGAATTAGCAGCAGCTTTCGACGTTAGCGTCAAAACAATATTGGTCCATTTGCGTCAAATTGGCAAGGTAAAAAAGCTTGACAAATGGGTGACCCCCCACGAACTCAATGATCGCCAGCGCGAAGTACGCGTCGAGGCGTGCCTTGCACTGCTCAACAGGCACACAAATGAAGGAATTTTGAACCGCATTGTTACCTGCGATGAAAAATGGATTCTGTTTGATAACCGCAAGCGCTCAGCAAGTTGGTTGGATCCTAGTTCAGTACCTAAACAATGCTCTAAACGAAAACTTACCCCTAGAAAAGTGATGGTCACTGTTTGGTGGTCTAGCGCCAGTGTGATTCTTACCAAACGGGGTGAGCATTACTGCAGATGTGTACTGTGAAGAACTGAACACAATGATGGAGAAGCTGGCACATCTCCAACCAGCATTGGTCAATCGCTCGTCTCCGCTGCTCCTGCACGACAACGCGCGACCTCATACTGCACAGCAGACGGTCTTCAAGTTGCAAGAACTGGGGTTGGAAGCTCTCCGTCATCCGCCCTACTCACCAAACCTTGCGCCTACAGACTACTACTTTTTCCAGAATTTGGATAACTTCTTGGCGGGAAAAAAAATCAATACCCGAGAGGCAGTACAAAATGCCTTTGAAGAATTTGCTGCCTCCCGTCCAGCTGATTTCTTTAAGAAGGGCATCAATAAACTGCCACTGCGTTGGCAAAGATGCATTGATTGCATGGGTGATTACTTCGATTAATACAAATAAAAAATACATGAAAAAAATTCGTTTAAATTTTTTCATACAAAACGGTTTCATAGGTAAAGACCTAATATTTAGGAAATTGCGGATTTTTAGTGCTGGCGAAAATTGGGCCGGCACTTTAAATTATGTATAACTAGCTTCTGCCCGCGGCTTCGCCCGCTTAGTATATAGATAAAAAGTAGCCTATGTCCTTCCCCGGGATGCCATCTATCTCCTTGCCATATTGAAATCCGTTCAGTGGTTTAGGCGTGAAAAGGTAAAATACAGACAGACAGACAGACTGAGTTACTTTCGAATTTATGATATTAGTATGGATAATAATAATTATAATTATAAATATCACATTGTACTGGGATCGATCCATCATCACTGACAGGACTATTGTTGCCAATAAGCCTGATATAGTGGTGGTGGATCGAACAGAGCGGCGCGCAATGATCATTGACATAACGGTCCCGCATGACGGGAACCTCGTGAAGGCCGAGAAAGATAAACAAATCAAGTATCTTGACTTGGCTCACGAGGTTGTCGACATGTGGGATGTGGACTCTGCGATCATTGTGCCGATAGTTGTATCAGCCAATGGCTTAATTGCCAAGAGCCTCGACCAACACCTAAGGAGGCTCTCGTTGGGCAGCTGGATTAGGGGCTTGATTCAGAAAGCTGTACTCCTGGACACGGCTCGCATTGTTAGGAGGTTCCTCTCTCTGGGGCCCTGACCGCCGCCGGTAGCTTGGCCGCTGTGTCTGATACCGGTGGGCTACTATTTTTTTTAATTTTGAATGTTTTATATAATTTTTTATTCTAATATTTAAAAATATAATTTATAAGTATGAAAAATGAAATAAAGGAAAAATTATAATTATAATTATTTTTATATACATATCTTTTTTATTCTAATATTTTAAAATATAATTTGTGTGTATGAAAATAAATTAAAGAAGATAATAATTATATTATTATTTTTAAGGAAGGAAAGCTAGATATTATTAGATAGAGCTTGTGGCTAAGTAATAACAGCCGCACGGGTTGATCCATCAGGTTCAGCTACGCTTGCCGGGGTTGGTCCGTGGATGGGAGACCATCTTTACATACCGAGACTACTTAGTATTTCGGAAAGCACGTTAAACCGTTGGTCCCGGCTATCATTCGTAGATCTTTGACAGTCGTTACGGGTAGTTAGAAACCCGAAAGTCTGATAACCAGTCTTACCAAGGGGTATCGTATCGTACCACTTACTGGGTTGTGGAACTTGTGGAGGTCAGGTAGGTAGTCACTCCAAGTAAAATACTGGTATTCAGCTGCATCCGGGAAAGAAAGGATATGCAGATTGATTGACATTAAGGAAAGATGGCATTTGAGAAGTTGGCATTTTGCGTAGAAACGGTTTGAGTGTAGCTTCTGTCTCTCTTATGCGCTATAACAGTTTCATGCTCTAAGTTGCAGACAACTTGCAGACACTAGTCGTTTTTATGTTTAACTTGCTATGTTGTAGGCAGTTGTAAGATTCGGACGTTTCACTTAACAACTTTTCAGATGCAGTGCACGCTTCTATTTAGCATCTTGATAGTGGAATGATTTCTGTCTTAGCATAAGCAAAACAGGTTCTTTGTGTTTTTAAAACTTATCATGAAATGAAAAAACGATTAAGTAGTTTTAGAGTATCTAAATCAAACCTACGGTCAACGAAATTAATAGTTTATCAAATTAACAAACTAAGTCGATTTGACGTGTTAAAAGCTTAACTTCACTAACGAGACGCAATAGATTTTTTTAGTTATCTACTTCTAACGCAAATTGATTTTCGAAGCTATTTCATACAACTATCAAAGAATGACAGTTGTTATTGAGTAAACGGACAATTTAAATTGTTAGTCAATTTGGTAAATAACAATTATTATTTTCCCTCACTATCCAGACAATTTATTTATGACGAAGACATTTCACAACATTACTTTGCAAAACACGCTTTGGTTTCGACAACGATTAATACCTACTTATTGACGCACCTTTGAATAATTTTAAATCATTAAACTTTCAGAGGTAAAAAGCCCAAGTTAACTCAAGTAATCTCTTAAGTTAACCAAAGTTTGTGTCGCAAGAAACGTTTGACTCATCACTTTGTCAAACATAAATATGTACAGTTAATTATTTTGATTAATACTACGTCAGCACGTCTCTTGCGGCATGTAATTATAAGTTCACGATTGGGAAAGTTAAATTTATTGAATAGCATCGTGTCTCGTGTTGGCACGAGAAGCATGAGTACAGTTTGTTGCGATAAAAATAACTGCTAGTCAGCAGGATGGAATGCTTCGGACTACGGCACCGGGCATACCGAATCTTCAGGGAGGGATGGTTTTTTTAATGCACCAAAAATATAATTTTGGCCGAAATATAAAACTTTTTGACGTTAAGATTTCTGTGTAAAATAACAACAACCATGGACCCAGTTTTGTGTTTTCAGAGCAATTTTGTCATTTTTATTTGTTGACTTCTCTTTAAAGGATTCCGCATTTAGTAATTTACTTAAACAATTAAACATATAGCAATATTAATTTGGTTTACGGTGCAGGTACCAACAGGATCTAGTTAACACAGCTTTTTACTAAAATCCCAATTGCCTGCAACATCAGAAAAACTTGGCACTCTCCAGGTGGCCAGTATTTAATTCAACTTTTATCGTTTGAAGGAAACTGCACTTTGTTCCGTCACTAAAAGATAAATAAATCTTCCAGCTGTTAGCACTGTTGAAGAACTAACTGTCCTGTTCATCTTGTCTAAAGCATTGGGGTTCAATGTACACTAGAGAAGCTACTACAAACTCAGGCCTGAATTTCTTTTACGCTGATGTCGGTCGCGTACGCGTAGCAACGTAGTACGCGCCGCCGACGTCAGCATCGCAGTATGGTGCTATCTATATAGAACACAATGTATATACGCACGCGCGACAGACGTACGCGACCGACATCAGCGTAAGAGGAATTCAGGAATAAACACAAACTAGTTAGTCTTGGAATAAAGATGTGTCCCCGCGGATGTCAAATGTGACAACCGCGGTGTATACGTATTACGGGAAGGTAGCCCCCAGAAATTCAAATCTTACGTATTTTGCAATTTACAGGCCAGTGTCATGTTGATTAAAATATGATTCGCGACCGTAACAAATATAGCTTAACAGTATTATAATCATTAGAATCAGCAATACAATTCTACCAGCATACTATACATATCATTCCTACTCGAAGACAATTATATTTGAAGGTAATCGTAATTGTGTCTCTAAGTAATTATAATTATTTGTGTAGACAATTAAAATAAAACGTTATCCAAAATAATATTTCTGCTTATCGCAAAAATAAAGATAATTGCCTACCTATAAATAAAACACAGTTTAATCTTAATCATTACATAATCCAGCCATCTAAAACCGTATTGCTGATGAAACGACGATGCGAGGCTTATTTCCTCGAATTCTACCAATAACGGATCGTTACCCGGAGGCGGGTCGTACTTGGAATTCGAGAACAAAAATAAACAATAAACGGTATACGTACCTACCTTCGTAGAATCTGCAGTAGTGTTGCGCCTATGGCCGTTAACTTGAATGTTTTCTTATAGAAGAACAATGAATACTAATAATAGCCGCATGGGTCGATCCATCAGGTTAAGCTACGCTTGACAGGGTAGGTCCGCGGATGGGTGACCATCTTTACATATCGAGACTCCTCCGTGTCTCGGAAAGCACGTTAAGTCGTGGATCCCGGCTGTCATTCGTATTGTATTACTCAGTTACTGGGTTGCGGAGGTCAGATAGGCTAAGTGTAAAATACTGATATTCAGCTGCATGCGGTTAGACTGGAAGCCGACCCGAACATATTGGGAAAAGGCTAGGCGATGATTGTGATAATGATAGAAGAACAATAAAGAAAGCTGTACTGGATATTTTATATTTTATTTACAGATTTCCATGAAAACACTGCTTTCTGAACCAGTATTCGGTGGAAACGAGTTAAAGAAGAAGTTGAAGACCTTCCTTTTTATTTAAGCACTAATCAAGTTATCTGACTAACCTAGGTATACAAAATATGTTGCGTTTGAAGAACAAAGTGCTTACACAAACAAACACGAAAACGATTTTATTTTACACTAGCTGCGCCCCACGGTTTCACGCGGGTAAGTCTCGATCCCGTGGGATTATCGAGATAAAAAGTATCCTATGTCCTATTCCAGGTCTATGGTCTAGCCCTGTGCCAAATTTCATCCAAATCCGTTTAGCCGTTTTAGCGTGAAAGCGTAAAAAACAAACTCACTTTCGCATTTATAATATTAATTCCAATTCCATTCCATTCAAGCAATACTGACAAATCTTAAATAAAATAAACAATTTAACACTAACATTATGTACAAGTATACAAAGGGCAAAAATAAAATATAAAGGAAGAAATAAAAAATAGATACTTAGGTAGGTAGGTAAGTATACAAAAATATTATTTCCCATCACTATTTCAGTCGCACATCTCAAGATTACGGGGACAATGAGGAAATAGAACAAAACACGATACCGATTGTTGACATTTACAATCCAAGACACCTGGAAGACTCGGATCCACCTACGTACTTTAGGTACTAGTACAGTTAAGGGCAAAAGTATTTAAAGTTCGTTTTGTAATCCCGTAGATTAATTTGACATTTCAAATGATAGTCGTTTGTTTTTCAATTTGGAGTTTGACATTTGCACCTGTCAAATTATTCTACGGGATTAAAAAACGAACTGCACAAGCCGTGTGTCTTAGGATAAATTTTCAAAAATCCTTTGAATGTATGGTCTACCTCTGCAGTTGTGCCTGCGCAGGTCGACCGGTGTGTCGTATGTTGCAAGAACTGCACAGATCTATTCCAATACACACAATATGCTCATGCACAGGTAAACCTTTTCGGTAGACCGTAGATAGCCGCCATTACTGCCATTAGTGCTCACCTTCATTACAAAAGGAACTCATGCGCAAAACATGCTTCTAGATTTGGTTTAGGCTCTTTGTTTTCTATCAGTGAATGAATGAATGAATTTAAGGTAATTTTAGTTAGATCTTAGATCGCATTTTCACCTGTAGTAAGTATTTCTCCGCATCACATGCCCATACCGTTCCGCACAAGTTTTCTGTCACTGACAGGACTATGTGCGACGAATCTTATTTGATTCTAAGATTAGCCTAGCCTTATCTTTATTAGCATAAAGGTTCCAAAATAAATATTATATATTTTCATTTTCATCGTGAAATAGCATAGGTACCACAGATGAATACAGATGTTTCACTGCGCATTTTAGGTATGAAGCTACAGGTACGCGGCGGGCTCGAACTGTCGAATTCACGGGCGTACTGAGTTACGCGATAGAAAGAGTACCAACTTCTAGGTAAATATAACTCCTGCCAGAGTTGCGGGGAAGTCCGAAAGGGATACCGAGACCCCTGGCAACGGGCAACTGAAGGAACACGGGTGGGTTTTAGTCAGTAAAAGTCTGACAAGCCCTCCTGCTTCGCCCAGAGCGGAAAAAGTCATTTGATGAATACCCAAACTAAAAAAAAAAAAACTGAATATAACTGTAGGAAATTAGCGCTGTGGAATTGCATTTTATTGTGTCATAGAGTCGCTTTTTAATTAAATGATATTGCAGAGTGAAACATCTGTATTTCATCTATGACCATACTGCAATAAAGTTGAGGTAGATATTGATTCAATCATATTGTATTGGCATAGCTAACATAGATTTCGCGTTTACATACGCGACATTTGTGTATTTTGTGACGAAAGCTTCTGATAAATCTGCGTAAAAATATGTTTACAAATTCGATTTTCTGTTTGGATGTTTCTTTTGTGATATTTTTTTGTACCGTGTCCCTATTTCTCAGATATTTTCAGTCTGTGGATTTTTTTTGTACCGTGTCCCTTTTTCTCAGATATTTTCAGTCTGTGGAATTTTTTTGTACCGTGTCCCTATTTCTCAGATATTTTCAGTCTGTGGATTTTTTTTGTACCGTGTCCCTATTTCTCAGATATTTTCAGTCTGTGGATTTTTTTTGTACCGTGTCCCTATTTCTCAGATATTTTCAGTCTGTGGTTTTTTTTTGTACCGTGTCCCTATTTCTCAGATATTTTCAGTCTGTCTTACATGGTACGGGGGAATTCTTTGAAGGGATTCTTGGTCGTACCGTTTGTCGAAATTCAGTTTGGTATTCCTATAAATGCTGCTTTGAAATGAGATGTAGAATGAATGTAAAGATACTATTTGGATTATAGATGAACAAGTATTTTGGGAAACGAAATCACATGTAAATGAGGAATAAGCTAAACCAAAAATAACTTGTTTATCAAATTACTAGCTGCGCCCCGCGATTTCACCCGCTTAAGTCTCGATCCCGTGGGAATATCGAGATAAAAAGTATCCTATGTGTTAATCCAGGTTATAAACTATCTGTTTGCCAAATTTCACCCAAATCCATTCAGCAATTTTTACGTGAAAGAGTAACAAACATCCATCCATCCATCTATCCATCCATACTTACAAACTTTCGCGTTTATAATATTAGTTAGATAATTTATCCAAGAGGGCTCTGATGTTTACATTCATACTATTCATACGAATCCATACCACCATATATTACAAAGAAATTAAATCTATTTGTTACAGTAACTGTTCAGGCATTAAGTCCGCCTTTGTACAGTAGTTTTTACTTGTGCATAAAGTTTAATAAATAAATAAATAACTGTTTCAAAGAATAAAAATAAACAAAAAGTGGCGTTGTAACAAACAAGCCACTACTCTAGCCCATTCAACATGCTTACATAAAGAAAAGTACACAAGTTCAGTACACAAGCTAGACTGGACTCAAAGCCCACTGCGACAGTGAGCAATTAGATAGAAAGCATTGATGTCGAACTGTGTCATACAGTAGCCGCAACACGTTTCTTTGGAGAAACACTGGACGTAATACGAACGCGCGATGTAAACGTACGTAACGTAAATTCAAACAATTTCGCATTCGAAAATACAAACTATCCTATCGCATTTTAGTTTCAATTTATGCGGCAAGCTACTATCCTACTATTATATTATAAACTAGCTGATGCCCGCGGCTCTGCCCGCGTGGGTGTCGGTTATTATACACTAAAACCTTCCTCGAGAACAACTCTATCCATTGGTGAAACCAGCATGAAAATCGGTGAAGTAACTTTTGAGTTTATCGAACAGACAGACATACAGACGCTAGTTTTATAATAGGTAGTGGTGTGAGTTAAAATTTGTATGTTTGGATGTTTGTTACTCAATCACGCAAAAACGGCTGAACGTATTTGAATGAAGGCACACAAATAGTTTAAAAAAGTCAAAGTCAAAGCCAAATAATTTATTTCAACTAGGCACATTAAAGGCACTTTTGAACGTCAAATACATAGAAATAGAACTGATTCTAGTTGCCCCTTCCAAAAGGTAGTTTTCGTATGGAGAAGAATGGGCAAGAAACACAACCGTTACACTTTTAAAAAAAAAAAATGTTTTACAATATTTGGTATAGGTACATCAATTATATAATTACATGTGAAGACGATGCACCGAGAATACAATTACTGTACCACAATAGGTAAAAAAAAGAAGAATTAAAAATGAAGCAATGACAAATAAATTAATTAAGTATGTGATAGATACATGGTGCTCAAATATTTACAAACATTGTAAAAGTATACGATATCACAATATTCCTACAAACTTACAAGTAACACTAATAGGACAGTGTGTGAGTGTAATAATCATAAAATGTAAAAAATCTATGATATACAAATATTAAATTATACAACTAGATTAGCAACCAGTTTGATTTTGTCCAGACTCGAATTTGTCCTATGGAGCAAGACCAGCATGTTTCCAAGCATTCTTATCTTGGATATAATCCTCTTATTTGTAATATGCTTGTTTACAAAGTGTACTTTTAATATGAGTTTTAAATTTTCTTTCATTTAATTGCAATATATCACTAGGTATTTTGTTATAGCATTTAACGCAGTACCCCGCAGTAAAACTTGGATTAACACATAAGATAATTTATATCCCGACATAGAGATAGTAAGTTCCAGCAGGCGTAGCATAGCGCTTTCTATCTGTACGAAGAATAGACATTGCTTTTTATATACAAAGTGACAGTTCGTTTCTTCATTTTTGACATCCACCGTAGAAATCTTTCTACAATCTGTCATTTTGTCTTTCATTTCTAACGATCTTTGTCTAGGTCTTTGTGTAGGTAGACTATTTCGGAAGAAAGTTTTCTATCCTTACTATCAAAATCACACTAACAACCGATAAATCCTATGATAAAACAAAGAATTCTGAGTCGAATTATGTAAAAGAGTGAATTTCGTAAAAAGTGCAATTGACTCTTTCTATTTTGCTGCCGTCTCGTACTGTCTACAGGAAACGTCATTTTTGTCTACTCTTCCGTCGACAAAACGGTGCTCATGCTACGCGTGCTGTGGGATATTTTCCAAGCCGCTAGCTATCTAGGTACCAATAGATATGAATAAAGTCTTAAAACGAAAGATAAAATATTATGTGCGAAACGAGGATTTTAAATTTTTTTAACACTTTTTATCCCGGTCGGTAGCGGCAATTTCGCCAGTACAGTTTGAATCCCATGTTGGCGAGCCTATTACCATGAACTGGGCACTTATCCAGACTCTGGGCTGCTTCTGAATAAATCCTAATGTAAGAACATTGTAACACTTTGCCCAACCTTTTTTTTTTTTGATTTTGGGATATCATCCAATGACTTCCCCCGCTCTGGGCGGAGCGGAAGGGCGTGTCAGACTTTTACAGACTTAAACCCACCCGTGTTTCTTCAGTTGCCTGTTGCCAAGGGCCCGGTATCCCTTTCGGACTAACCCGCAGCCCTCGCAGGACTTTGCCCAACCTGGGAATCAAAACCCTCATTCAGCAGTCGACTGCTAACTGTGATGTGCAATTTAAGTATGCATAACTTAAAGTTACGTTAAGCAAATTGATAAGGAATTATCCAAGAAGCGTCAAAGCCAATAAAACGAGCGTTTATTATCAAATTCTAGACTTTCCTTCAAAAAAACCGTAATTGATTCCTTTGTTATTAAGAAAAAAATTGAATTGAAACACAATTTATTTTCCATTAGAGACGTGATTGAAATTTTAATATAGTTTTATGCGAGCATTGATCCTAGGTACGTAGGAATGCTTAGGTATATGGTACTAGCAATCTTCATCATTTAGAGGAGCTCGTGGCTAAGTAATAACAGTCGCACAGGCGGATCCATCATTTTAAGCTACGCTTGCCGGGGTTGGTCCGAGGATGGGTGACCGTCTTTACATACCGAGACTCCTCCGAGCCTCGGAAAGCACGTTAAGCCGTTGGTCCCGGCTGTCATTCGTGGATCTTTGTCAGAAGCCCGAAAGTCTGACAACCAGTCCAAGGGGTATCATATTACTTACCCAGTTACTGGGTTGTGGAGGTCTGATAGGCAGTCGCTCCATGTGAAATACTGGTATTCAGCTGCATCCATCCAGTTTCTTTTTTGTTGCAAACCTTTAAAATGTTGTAAATTAACGTAATACTAATGTAGCGTTATTAATTAACCGTCTCTATGACATTTAAAACGCAAATAACGTTTCATGTTGCATCCTCAAAGGACGGCGTCGCGGAAAAGTAAACTAAACTGTACAGTTTAGTTTTGCACAGTCGAAAACGCCATCAAACTCAAACTCAAAGCATTTATTTCAATTAAACCATTTAGAGGCACTTTTGAATTGTCAATGTCCATGTTTTTAGGGTTCCGTACCCAAAGAGTAAAACGGGACCCTATTACTAAGAATCCGCTGTCTGTCTGTTTGTCTGTCCGTCTGTCACCAGGCTGTATCTCATGAACCGTGATAGCTAGACAGTTAAAATGTTCATGTAATTTTATATGGATATCTGTTGTCGCTATAACAACAAATACTACAAACCAGAATAAAATAAATATTTGAGGGGGCTCCCATACAACAAACAACAACAGGTAGACGCTTGAAATATTCACAGAATATTTAGTTACATATTCACTTTAAAAATAAATAATCAAATTAAAATAAAACAATTATTTAAGGGGGCCTCTACAACATACAACATACGTGATTTTTTTGCAGTTTTTATAGATAATGGTACGGAACCCTTCGTGCGCGACGCACTTGGCCGGTTTTTGATACTTCACCACGTCTGTTCAATAACAATCAAAATAAATACCAAAGACAATGTCCACCAAACAGCTAACTTAGCCCCAGTTATTTCTCCAAGCGACCATTGATTCAATTAACGATCCTCCCGAACTGAAGTTATTTTGTTAAACTTCTACTAACACTAATTGTGAACAAACTAAACTTCACGTGCTTTCAGTCTCCTAGGGAAATGTCTAGGAGTTTTAATTTTGTTAGGTTTACTGATTAAATTATTAATATGGAGTGTTATTGTGGTCTATGGAGAGGTTACGGGGTAGTTAGTGAGTATTTGCCCTACTTTTATCATCATCATTCTACTGCCTTTATCCCAATTTATTTGTCTTTTTCTTCCGTACTTAGCTATTAGTTGTCATCTCGGTATTCACCCCTTTCTACACTCGCGACATTATGAGAAGTCCGTTTTGACGTTTCGTTCTCGTACACACGCTACACATCAAGCTATACTATTCCAGTATAAGCTGACCTCGCATCGTTTGGAAATCCTATACAATGCGAGACCAGCATAAACTGGAAATGTATAGCTTGATGTGTAGCCGTGTGTACATGTAATAAAAAGTTATGCCTTCAGAATCAGTTTTAAGCAATGTAGATAAGTCGTCGATTACAAACTCTCTAAGTATGATCAATCGATATGTCTCGAGAATCAGTTTATAAGAAACCATTTTTTTTTTCATTGCTACACAAAGCATTTTTATAGCTGTCAAAAAGGACTTCGTAGATTGTCGCGAGTATAGTCATCCCTACCTACCTAAGTTTCTAAGGCCGAAATCTATGAACGTTTTAAAAGTATTGACCAAAACATTAACGTGTAAAAGTCTTAGTGCCTTATAAGATACAGAATAATGAAAAAGAATACCTACAGACAAAGTTCTGTAGAATCATTTATTCTTTCACAATATTTTCTAAAACTAGACAATTATCTCCCAAAAGTTACACAAAAGACTTCATAACTTTATGAAAAGACATCGAAATGTTCTTTATTTTCACAGACAATCGGCCGAAACGAATGGCTCGAACCAAATGCGATTTTCAAGTAAAATGAATTTGTCTAGTGATGCTTGAAAGGTGAGCGGGAAGGAACATTCGAGAATTTCGTTATCCAATCGGATGTGCTATCACGGGTGATTTCTTTGGGGTAGGTAGGTATTAAGGGTCCCATTACTTTCTTGTTCGTAATTCGTCAACTCGATTTTGTAGGACACGTATCCTATGATAGAATTAGGTAGATTTTTCGTAGCATACGTAAAGTCATGTTAACAAAGTTACTAACAAGACTGGATACCGGTTAAATTTTCAAACCGTTATTATGTACTTGACTCAAAAACCTTTACATTCGGTTTCGCGTAAACCGGTTTTTTTTCAAACCGGTATTTGTAAAAGTATTTTATAAAGGTTTTTCGGATTTACCGGTTTTGAGCAATAAAATCCGGTTAATACTTCAGTTTTTATTCAGCGCGACATCCTCACAAGTAGTCACAAGTTGCAACGCTTTCACCGACTTGCCGCTCGTCGAATAAACCATTTAATTTAAAGTCCTATAAACGTTTGCGTTCGTTCGAAAAGTTCGGAGGAAAACCGAAATAAACCGGTATTTTTTAAACCGGTTCCGTGGCTTGTAAGCAGATGGGGATTGCTTCGTTGGTCTAGTGGTCGCAAGCGCCACTGCTGAGCATCAATTCCTAATTCGGGCAAACAAAGTGATAATGGGTTTCTCCTTCTGGAAATTCTCAGTAGAAGCCCGGAGTCTGCATTAAGTTGCAAATTGACGTAGTGTTTCAATTTGTTAACCAGGTAATTTCCCTGACTGTAGCTCCAACCAAACCAAATAAAAAACCAAGACAGAGCGCTGTCAACAGTGACGTGAGGCCGGTTTCGTAAACATGTGTGTAATTAGTGAGCTGTAGTTTGATTGTAAATATTTTGTGTGCGTGTGAGCGTGTACATATGTTCAGAGCGGAGGAGTAGTTTTGGCATGCTTCGCTGTATGTTTCGCAGTGTTGGTTTTTTATTGGTCTGAGAACTGTAAATAGTTATTTTTCAAAATCATTTCGCCTACTAAAGCTGGAAAGCTCTTTCCATAATTGGGAGAAAAATATATTTTTCTGCCAACACCACAAAATACCTACTCATTCATCATATTTAACCACGTAATATATGACCAACCACAATATAAACCTAATGGTCAATATATTAGGTAATAGGGTTATTTGTCGAGTCAGTATAGCAATCTAAGAAGATTTACTACCGCCCGTTACATCATGTTAGGAAAACTAATGAAAAATAATAAAGATACTGTGTTTGTAGAATGTAGGTGAAGGGCAATTGTGATTATTATATGTGATATTCATTTATTTTTAGGAATGGACAAAACATACCACCAAAAACAATATGATACACAATAACAATCATGAACAACAACAACAACACATGTGAAGTCGTCCTCGTAATTTGCTTAACCACTTTTGTTAAAGACTTCTATTCCTATTTATTGAAACTTCTCTAATAATATGTTGAAACTAATATAGGGCGTAAATTTTACCAATGAAACTGAACTGAACTGGGCTGTAAAATACTGGTATTCAGCTGTATCCGGTTAGACTGGAAGCCGACCCCAACATGGGTAAAGGCTAGGCAGATTGATTGAAACTGAACGCGATCACCACATCTAAACCGCGTTCAAAAGCTGTCAGACGATAACTGTCCCAATGGTTTTAAGCAATAAAAATAAAAGTTATAAAACTAAAACCCCACTACTAAATAGTTCCTTTCCCGTAATGTTGGCGCCACTGAAAACGGAGCTATTAGGAAGCGCCCTAGTGGCGTAGCGTATTCATTTTAGTCCAACAACAGTGGAGCCAACATTACATAGTAATTAATTGACGAAACGCAAAAAAATCTTGTGTGTCATTATAGACATGACAGTAATCAAAATTCAATAAGGCGACAACCAGACACCATATATTAAAAAAATGGCGAAACTATAAGGGTTCCTTGTTGACTACGGAATCCTTAAAAAGCGCAGGCGGGCGATGTGATGCGACACTAAGGAATATATAGGTACTCACCTATGCGATACAGTCCAGAGGCTATTGAAGAATATTCTTCAGAGATTTATTGCTTTTACTTTGAAAATATACTATCAAATGGAAAGCAAATGGAAGTCTGTGGAAATCATACAAAGTTAGTCAAAGAGTTTGCAACGAGAAAATATTATATCTCCTTTGACCTCATTTTATTTAAACTAGATATCGATTCTTAGAATTCCTTTAGAAGTTAAGTACAGGAAAGGAAATAACTTTTTAAAAGAGCCTGAAGGTGGCTTGCTCAGAAAGTTATTGTGCAAGTTTGATTCAGGGACTTGGTAAGCAATGAATGCAATAAGCTAAGGTTTTCTTAACCGGAAATATTTAACCGATCCTCTACTATATCGACTTTCTATGATGGACACTTTTTAAATTAATTAATCGCTAAAAACATTTTTGCGCTTCTAATGATGCACATTGTTTTTTTTATAATTGAGCTACTTTTTACCTTGCTGACCTTTTCTCTCGGTGAGGCTCCGGAGCGACGATCGACTCACGCCGTTAAAATCTCTATTTCTACTGAATAAAGGGCTAATATCGTCTTTGGGCAGTTTCACTAACTTCCCCTGATGGATCGCTCCGAAGACTCACCGGGAATAAACCGTTTAAATTCAAAAATCAAAGTAATTTATTCAAATTAGGCTGAGAATCAGCACTTTTCGAACGTCAAAATTACATAAGACAGTCCTCTAAATCGTCCGCCCGTCACCACTTCCTAGCGCTTTAGCTGGGAAGAAGAAGTGGCGCAACAAACTCCGTTGGTCGCACTAATTAAACTAGGGTTCCGTGACCAAATGGGTAAGGTAAGATTAGACCTGTAACTAACCGTGCCGGCAATCTAAGTTTTAGTATTTTTAGGATCCCAAAATAATAATTATTTGATATTATATTTAATATATACCTGTCTTTATAATAGATTGGACTATTTTCAAAGTAGTAGTAGGAGCTCGTGGCTAAGTAATAACAGCCGCGCGGGTCGATCCATAAGGTTAAGCTACGCTTGCCGGGGTTGGTCCGAGGGTGGGTGACCATCTTTACATATCGAGACTCCTCCGTGGCTCGGAAACCACGTTATGCCGTTGGTCCCGGCTGTCATTCGTGGATCTTCGACAGTCGTTACGGGTCGTCAGAAGCCCGAAAGACTGACAACCAGTCGTACTAAGGGGTATCGTATTACCCAGTAATTGGGTTGTGGACGTCCGATAGGCAGTCGCTCCATGTTCATTACTGGTATTCAGCTGCATCCGGTTAGACTGGAAGCCGACCCCAATATAGTTGGGAAAAGGCTAGGCAGATGCTGATTTTATGAAACTTTGGATAATATGGATAGAAATACTGTATCACATTAAGTATGAACGCAGATTATAATTGTTAAACGGAACGCACCGGATGAAAGAAAGGGATGTATGTGTGGGAGTGAGAAAGGGATAGATAAAAAATGGCGATAAGCACATCCACGACTAGACACGGTGTAACGATGATCCTTTTGGTGTTTTAAAAATAAATTAGTTTTACGAGCAATCGTTTATTTTGCCTACCAATCCCACATGTATTATTAACCTACTTTTATCGACTGTTACAAGTATCAATATTAAAACATTTTATCCATACAATAGAGCTCAATTCTCACAAAATCTGTACCTTTTCTTCAACTTACATTTCATAAATTCAATAGTCGATCCGAACATCCATCACAAAATTGTAATATTACAATAAATATCGCCGTCTCACTTGCACACCGGATATTGGGAAGCGCCCCGCCACCGGAAGACAAGCGCTTGAATTTAGAACAAAGGGAAATCAACGCCACCTAGCGGCGGGAAGTTCATGTCGGTGTTGATTTTATTTTTAGTTCTTTTACGTGTTTTTTTTTAGTATTGTATGGTTTTCATGTGTATGGGGAATAGCACAGGAATAGACTTATTTGAGTATGGATGGCGTTATAAACCCGTGTACTACGGTTAAAGTTATACACCTCCGCAATCTAAGTACAATCGAACAAGCTATTTGGTTTAAAGGCAAAATTTATTCATTTTCTACATTGCTAAAATTCGTTTTGATTGTGTGTGTAATATAACTTTTTGAGCTTTTGCAATTTGCAGGTCAGTATCAGGTTGTATGTTGATCTAAATATTATTAGCGCTCGTAATAAATATGGATTTACAGAATTATAAACATTTAAATCAGCAATACAACTCTCTAAGCTCATGAAAGTGTATTGAATGACTATTTCATGAAATCATGACATTTGGCACTTTAATGCACTTAGAGAGTTATATTGCTGATTCTAATGTTTATAATTCCGTAAATCCATATTTATTACGAGCGCTAATAATATTTAGATCAACATACAACCTGATACTGACCTGCAAATTGCAAAAAACGTAAGAAAATTTGAACTTCGCGGGCTACCCTAGCGCATCAACCTTAAGGTTTAGGAGAATGAAGTAAAAGGACTGTTAACTACTGTAAACACTCACAAAATTGTTAAAAAGTAATTACAAGTTATCTGCCTGTATACCAAATAGCTCGTTCGACCTACACCCTCTATCACCAAACTAGTACTATATTTTAGACTTGTGTCCTAATGTCGCTCTATGTAAAATACTGGTATTCAGCTGCATCCGGTTTGACTGGAAGCCAACCCCAACATAGTTGGGAAAAGGCTAGGCAGATTGATTGATTGATTGGTAATACTGCCGGCAGATTGCCACAATAGCTTCCTTATTCATGAGCCATTGGTGACTACCGAGATGACGACTAATATAGAAGAATTTTATTTTATTTGTTTGTGACAAAAAACTGTCAGTTGAGACTGGTTATCTTTCATATGCCAGGGCTTATTTTTAATCTTATATTTTGAATTGTTTTTGATTGTTTTTCATTTGACATTGTTCTCACACATTTTGTTCGCACCAAGAATACTGTACCCAGGATTTTGTAAAATCTATATCCATTTTTAAAAGAGTGTCCTTGGAGTTTCTTGCCCGTTCTTCTCCATAGAGATCTACGATTTGGAATGGGCAACTAGCTTCAACTTTTTGACTAACTGACCGATTCTTTGACAGTTCAAAAGTGCCTGTAAATGGTTTAATTGAAATAAATGTTTTGAGTTTGAAACAGCTATAGATTACAGCATTTACTAAAAATTAGTTAAAGTACAGTCGAAAAAACTTGTAACCCACACTATTGTTCACGAAGTAACATCGGAGTATGGAAGACATAGCGTTGGAAGGCGTAAAGGTGGACCGATGGCTTTCTGAAGGCCGCAGGAATCCGCTGGATGCGGGAAGGTGACTTTGTGAAGGCCGCAGGAATCCACTGGATGCGGGAAGCACAGAACCGGTCGAAGTGGCGGTGCTTGGGGGAAGCCTATGTCCAGCAGTGGACGTCTTTCGGCTGAAATGATGATGATGAGAAGATGGTAAAAGAATACATTTTGCGCCAACCCCAAATAAATTGGTACAAGGGCAATAATTTTACTCCTTAAGTATCTAGTCTAGTATGAATAAATTAAGCGTAGAAATCGTAACAAGGGGGCTGGCCTATTTTTCGGCCAAAGAATCAGCATTGCCATACAACGTGGCAATGCTGCCCGCCTTTTGGGCACTTTTCCTGTTGACAGCGATGCGGACGAATTTTCTGAAGAACTTTATTTATTTCCCTCCTCTTTGAAATAATTGTAGGTACATATTATTCTAAGCGTAGAAATTGATATTCGATATCAAACAAGTCTACATTTAATATTTCTTTACAATTCAAAAGAAAATGTTAGGATACAACCGATACAATTCCCAGAATATGAATTTAATATAATACCGTTTGATATCTTCTATAACTATACCTACTACATATTATAAAGCGAAGTCCTGCCCGCCGCGTCTGTCTGTCTGAACGTGATAAACTCAAAAACTATCCAACGGATTTTCATACGGGTTTCACTAATGGACGGAGTGATTCACGAGGAAGGGATAAGTGTATAATTAATCAAGGTTTTGTGTAAATTGGCTGAATAATGACGATGATTTTTGAAGATGTCGGACAAAATAAAAGGAGCTTTACCGGCGTGGGAGTTATTGTCGTACGTTTCCGTGGCATAATTTCCAACCCCAAGCGGGCGAAGCCGCGGGCAAAGGCTAGTAATAAAGCTGAAGAGTTTGTTGTTTGTTTGAGTTTGTTGTTGTAGTTGTTTGAACGCGCTAATCTCTGGAACTCCCATTTGGATTTGAAACATTCATTTTTTTATTTGACAGGCCAATTGTTGAGGAAGGTTATAATAACTATACACGCCACGACCCTACGACCCAACGTACCGGAAGACGTAGCGTTGGAAGGCCCCCCACCTGGTGGACCGATGACCTGGTGAAGGCCGCGGGAATGCGCTGGATGCGAGAAGCACAGAACCGGTCGAAGTGGCGGTACTTGGGGGAGGCCTATGTCCAGCAGTGGACGTCTTTCAGCTGAAATGATGATGATGATGTTGACACGCCACGACCATTAGGAGCCGAGCAAAAAGAAAAAAGTCGGAAAATACGCTAACTGAAAACGAAGTACGCGGGCGATGCTATGCGCCGCGGTCGCTCGGGGGCCGAAGGAGTTTTATAAAAATTTGGCTGTTATATTAGTTTATCGTGTATATTACGACTTCCACGCGAACGAAGCAGCGTGCACAAGCTAGTTGTCGAATAATAAGACCTAGACGCAATGTTTCATTACAGTGTTAAAATATTCAGTTGACACTTTGTTGAATAAAGAATTAGGTGGTGGATCGAAGTGTCTAGGTATAAAAACAAAAGACAATACAGACAAGGCAAAGGACAAACTATTCTTCCGCGCTGTTGGATTTACAACCCTCGCCTCAACGCCGAGGATTGAAAATACAACAGTGCAAAAGAACAGTTGACTGTTACTATGGCTGTTACTTTTGATGAAGAAACTGGCCGTTAATCATGAATTCTTTAACCAAATCATGTTCTTTATACTTTCGTATACAGGGTGTAAACATACCAACCACATAGCCGTCAACTACGCATTCTGTAGATCAAAGTATGTAATATTGTATAAAAATAATTTCTGGTAAGCGCCTTTTATGTTTGGTGTGAAAAATCGCTGTTTACGGTAGTGCGCAACGTACTTAACGCACTCAAAACATTGTGTTTATGGGTGCATACAATGGTTCAGGGTTTGTGGGGGTATTTAAAATTCAGTTATAACATTTAAAACTGTTTTTTTTTTAAAAACGTCTGAAAAGTTCTGAAATCTTTGACCTTTAAGGTGATGCGCTAGGTAAGTGCATTGAATGACGATTTCCTGAAATTTTCATTCCATGCACTTACATGAACTTAGAGAGTGGTATTGCTGATTCTAGTGTTTATAATTCTGATAATCCATATTTGTTACGACCGCTAATAATATTTAGATCAACATACAACCTGATACTGACCTGCAAGTTGCAAAAACGTAAGAAAATTTGAATTTCGCGGGCCACCCTAGCGCATCCCATTTAATATATCAAAGCAAACAGAAGGTTCAGAATTTAAAAAAAATATCACAATGACGGGAATAACAAGTGTTATACCTGAAAGCAAATTAAAATGTCAAATAATATGAAAACTCCATTATTTCAATACACACATTACATTCACATTAATTAATCAAGCATCAATGTGGTTCCGTGTGATGCAGGCACCCAATCAGTGGACCACAGTCAATTAAATGTCGGGTAGTCATTATGTTAAAAATGTTACTGTTCGCACTATAGTAGGTAATAATTAATTTTCCTCGGAAAGCACACATAATAACGCAGAAGAAAACAACATTTATTTTATTCTTCAAATAAGCATTAATAGTAGTATTTAATATTCTATTAATTCTTTGGCCATTTTATGACACTTAGGGCGAATTTCACCAAACTTTAATACCGAGTATAAGTCTAATCCTGCGAATAAATTTTGAATTTTTGACAGTTTTTCCAAACTGTCAGACGACAATTTTATTCCACGGATAAAAGATATCTGACATTGATTAAATCAGCCCTGAGAAGTAGATACGTCACACCACTAATGGCTTTCAACCAGGAAAACTCAGGGTCATTGAAGCTCTCACAGGGAATAAGCCTTTATCCCAGCAGTGGGAATATCGTCGTGGGTCGATTATGGTGAATTTCAGAGAAATTATCAAATTGTCTTGGCACCCGTGAAGAAGAACATGTCAAGTATGTGTGTGAAAACAGTATGACAGATTCTGTACCTTGAAACTAATAAAGTTTAGATTATCACAAATTTAATTAAGACAAAAAACGCTACTAGTCATTATTCTACTTCTGACAGAAACTCACAAAAGCCTTTGTTTCCTACAAAACCAAAATAGACGAACATTTTATCCACAAACTGCACTTCCATCCCCTCAGTTGCATAATTATCCACTCGCAACAAGAACCTCAACACAATGATACAGAACAAGTGTTTGTCCTTTGTTTTGTGTTGTTTCGGAAGCTAGGTACTGTTTATGATACTGTGTTGTATCCTAAATACTATTAAATGCACAATATTTGTATAGAATAACGTATTTGTATAGAGCTCGTGGCTAAGTAATAACAACCGCACGGGTCGATCAATCAGGTTAAGCTACGCTTGCCGGGGTTGGTCTGTGGATGGATGACTATCTTTACATACCGAGACTCCTCCGGGCCTCGGAAAGCACGTTTTAAGCCAATGGTCCCGTCTGTCATTCGTGGATCTTTGACAGTAGTTACCTACGGGTCGCCAGAAGCCCGAAAGTTTGACAACCAGTCTTACCAAGGGGTATCGTATTGCCCAATTACTGGGTTGTGCAGGTCAAATAGGCAGTCACTCCATGTAAAATACTGGTATTCAGCTGCATCCGGTTAGACTGGAAGCTGACCCCAACATAGTTGGGAAATGGCTAGGCAGATGATGAGAATGACCTAGTGTTATGATAATATGGAAATATGATTAGAGGCAGGGCCGCGCCGACCCTCGACAGCGCTTGTGTGCGAAACCAACCCAGTAATTGGGTAACACGATATTCCTTGGTACGACTGTTTGTCAGACTTTCGGGCTTCCGTAACACTATCATAACACTAGGTACCAACGTCAAAAACCTAATACTATTTTCATGTTCATACATTTCTAAAAAAACGCACGCAACTCATTACAAAAGGTGACACGTTGGAAATGAACCGCCGATAGCACCGTCACAGTGATATGTTGTACCTGACTGTATTACCCGGCTGACACTACTTTAATGTGCTCACGGGCATGGAACGTGACTCTAACGTAATACCAGGAGGAGTAGAGAGTCTTATATGAAGGAGCGACGTGTTTAGTTATGAAAAAAAAAATGTTTTTTTACCCGACTACGGCGAAGAAAAAACGAGGGTTATGATTTTGACCGGTATGTATGTATGTATGTTCATCTGTTTCCTCATTTATCTTCTAAACGACTCATCACAATTTGACAAATGAGGTATCGTTGGAAGCGTCTTGATCGTCCGCTGGCTATATGACGTCATCATCAAAAGTGCGCATCACTGATAATCTGTTCGATTTATGTCCTAACACGTGTGACTCCGGATTTTTAAGTTGTCTGTCTGTGATGTCTTGTTTATATCTTTCTAGTTGAATGTTTTGTCGTAGTTGGGTTTTAGTTTTATAACTTTTATTTCATCCGTAAAACCCTTTCCCTACACTGAACCGACTCGCACAACGTAAAATAAGCAATGAAGTAAACTTCAACTACGTGACGACAAACACGCGGTTGTATCAACAAACAGCTCGACTCTGTTTTTATTAGCTGTCGGTAGGTATTAGTGTTGTTGTTTGGGGCATAGACAAGTTGACAGACGTGTGGGTAATACTGGTGTTTAGTAGCATTTATTGGTATTAAAAGATGATTCAAACGTAATTGGGACAATACTGAAACTATATCAATGTGTTAACATACTTGATCATAACATCACGCCTGTATTCCCCGAAGATTAAGTAGAGGTATAATAATAATAATAATAACCCCACCGCCGTATTTCTACGTTGACGTCGTGGTGGGGCTTGCGCGCTCCGAACTCTAGGTCTGTGCCGGTAGAGTTTACTTTACCGGAACGGGTCTAGGATGAGGAGCCAGACCAAGAGAGATACAAAAACCCGCAGGGCAGCTTGTGGCGAGCTGTTGGGCAGGAGCGACCCCACGGACCCTACCTCCCGGGAGAAGTCTTGTTCCTCATATCTGGCTTGCCTTTATTGGCCGGCTGGAGTGAACACTGACGAGGAACAGAGTTCCCACCTCATTCTTGCCTTTATTGGCTGGCTTGAGTGGAGACTCGCAAGAGCAAACGTGCTCGGAGGAAGGAAGTATTCCAGTAAGTGCTCGTAGGGATCTTGACCATCTTCCGGGCTCTGGGATTGTTCTGAAAGCCGTGGGATACCTCTCCACTCCTCAAGCACCTCAGGAAGTGTTGCCCCCTTGTGGAAGGAAGTGTTGCAGGGGTCATAGTCCTTCCATAGTTCCTGGTAACCATTCCACTATAGCCAGCCAAACCCATAGCCCAATGTTTTGTTTCCATATTCTGCAATAGTCCTTCACCAACCGGGGATTGTCCTTGGGTGCACTAGCATAGTGCGTACAGGGATAATCGTCGGTTGGTGCCTCATTCCATTTAAAATTGTCTCTGCGAGTTGGCTTCGGCCCCTCGTACGCCTTTCAAAATACCGGGACCCCGATGGTCCCGAGATATGCAAAATATATAACAAATAATAATAATAATATAATAATAGGTGTATGAGGTGTACTTAGTACATCTACATTGTCCGAGTCCTGAGTGACGGCGCACCGCGTATGGCGGATTCCGGAGCGGATTTACACGTTGGATGTCCTTAGTGCACGCGGGAAAGTTGGAATAATACGCGTTGTGATGAGCGCATCCGCCAGTAGAATGCGCCGTGAAGTGTGCGCGCGCTTGCACTCCGGACAAGTTCAAATATGTCGAACATTTGTTTAATCTGCCGTTCATTCCACCTGCGCAGTGCGCCGTCACTCAGGACTCAGCCTTGGGTCCCAGATAATGCTAGCTTATTGTAATGAACCGGGCAGAAATCACAGAGTACTTTTACTATATGGCAGAAATTCAGACTCTGGGCTGCTACTGAGAAATTCCAGATGGAAAAACCCCAATACAAATTTGCCCGACCCGGGACTCGAACCCAGGACCTCATACTCAGCAGTAGCGCTTGCAACAACTAGACCAATGAGGCAGTAAACGTGGCACTAATATGTTATGCTATAGATATGCCAAGATAAGAGGTAAACAAGATGGGTCGCGATCCTCAGCACTAAGGGACCTGTGAAGAAGGTTTCGGAATGACTACTGAATGTAATCAGCGGGGTATTTGCACACTAACAATTGCAATGCTTCTGATTTTGACAATTCGACATCATTCATTGCGTTTTTACGTTGTCAAGCAGACGAATTCTTCAAACATAATGAAGCAATGGATTAGGAATTTCTTTCAAAATCCATCGGATTGTGAAAGAAAATGTTCGAAAAAAAATTCTGCTCTACAACGTAAATACAGCAATGAATTGAACTGTCAAAATGAAACAGATTAGTCTTAATCATGTAGGGAAATGTGATAGCCGAGAAGCTAAGTAATAACAGCCGCACCGCGTCGATCCATCAGGTTAAGCTACGCTTTCCGGGGTTGATCGGTGGATGGGTGACCATCTTTACATACCGAGACTCCTCCGTACCTCGAAAAGCACGTTAAGCCGTTGGTCCCGGCTGACATTTGTAGATCTTTGACAGTCGTTACGGGTCGTCAGAAGCCCGAAAGTCTGAGAACCAGTCTTACCAAGGGGCATCGTATTACCCAGTTACTGGGTTGTGGAGGTCAGATAGGCAGTCGTTCCTTGTAACATACTGGTATTCAGCTGCATCCGGTTAGACTGGAAGCCGACCCCAAAATAGTTGGGAAAAGGCTAGGCAGATTGATTGAAATGTAATAGCAGATCCGAATATCACCAGATTTATTATATGACGAATTCTGAAAGCCATGCCAATACATTTTCCTTGGTATAATTTTAATATACCAAGAAAAATATGAAAAGTATTTCTTTTATATTTTTCTTTCTCCGAAAATCTAAGTACATACTTATAACAAGGTGACACGTGTTACTGCTTACAATCTCGCTCTCATATGACGTCGGACCTCGCTCGTAAGCACGTCCTCCGTGTGGATTGGATTTAAAGACCTTGGGATGGACTCTAAAACTGCGTCTACACGAACAATAGTCACAAATAAACTGTAGTAGAGAAAAAATACAATAGACGCTGATATATTTAGTAACCTATTCTGCTGGACGCAGAGTGAATCGAATCAGAGTGAGTGTCCAGCGCTCGGTGTGGTAACACGTCGCGTTCTGGTTTGCAATTGGTCAATCGTCATCCTGAAGATGCCTCGTTGAGAGGTGAAACACGTGTCGATTTCTTACAGGGTTTTTATGACTCTTGAAGAATAGTCAAGAGGAATAGGATACTAAATATATCAGCGTCTATTGTATTTTATAATGGATTTCCGCAAAGTCACGCCTGAATCAATTAACTGTAGTAGAGAATACAAAATAGGTACTTATTTAAAAGAGTAACCATGAACTTTCTTGTCAGCTCATCTTCTTACGAAACCAACAAAAAAAAAACGTTTTTTAGCTAATGCCCGCGGCTTCGCCCTCGTGGATGTTGGTTATTACCTAGTAAAACCTTCCTCACTCTATCCATTGGTGAAAAAAGCATGAAAATCGGTGCAGTAGTTTTTGAGTTTATCGTGAACATACAGACAGATGCGATGGAGGACTTTGTTTTATAATATGTATTGAAAAACCCACATGGGTACATATGAAACATCAGAAGCTAGCTGCACGGCTCCAGTTGCTCGTTTCCTAAGGAGAAGAGCCGGCAAGAAAGTGGAGATTCTTGCTGTCTCTTTTTACTCTTTTAAAAATAATTAAGCTTTTACAATATTTTCAAATAACAGTGTTAATAAGGTATGGGAGGACAGTGTAGGCCTTTCAACTGTGGCGGTTTCTACATCGCCACATGCGAACTATGCATCAAAGACCTGACGTCACACAAAAATCCTGACGTCACATAAATCTTGCATCGCGCAATTAAAGTTTACCGTGCAGTGGACATATATACAAGAACGCAACATCAATCGTTGGGCAGTTGCCCGCCAGACACAACGCCTGTCTGGTCGGAGGATCCTCCCTTTTTTATGGTGGATGAGTGAACTTTACATCCTGTTCCTCATACCCCTAAACAAACTAACGACCAATTGGAATCGTGCACCCAGCTTCTGACGAATTATTTGAATTAGAGTTGTATTCATTCCTTGCGGTAACATTTATGATTTATTTTGATGGCGCCTTTATTCTGTATCAAAGGTTTTTGGTAGCTCAAGTGCAACGACTGATGTGCGTTTGACCGTACCTGAAAAGTTGTTTGATTTTCAACAGTCATTCTCCAAAAAAAACCGGCTACGTGCGTGTCGGACCACGCACAATGAAGGGTTCCGTAGTTGGGATGAATTTATCCCAGAACAAATTTCACATTGCAGTTGAAAAATATGTTCTCTCATACGAAATTTATGGGAGAACATGTTTTCGCAACTGCAAAGTTAAGTTGGTGGTCGATTATTACTCGTTAACTTGTAGAGCCTACGTAGCTGGGATAGTTAATTTTCCTTTTAATTTCATTTTATTTATACTACTGCCGTGAACTTTTTCGCATATCCAAAACTAACCATTTAGCTGGTAGGGTTAATTTAGCACTTTATTGGCGTGATTAATATTTATACCCATGCCAAATTACAGGTTTCTATTACTAAGAGTCTCTAAGCTATGCCGCGGACAGATGGACAGACAGACGAACATGGCGAAACTATAAGGGTTCCTTGTTGACTACGGATCCCTAAAAAGTATTTTGGTCCAAAGTCTCGAGCTCATCCCCTTCTCGCATGAAGTTTAAAGGACATAGTTGGAAATGGTATAGAAAAGGTGATGACTATTATTTATGATAAGGTTAGAAAATTGGATCGTAATACAATTTTCTTGCATGGGCGACGTTGCCCTCGACCTTGGCTGGACGACGGACGCTGGACAATTTGTTTACCCACAACACAAATCTTATAACGGTCTCCTCTCCTATACCACAGTATAAATAAGTAACAGTATAATCTTCATAAAAAACGGCCGGAACGACGCGTTTCAAAATCTCAGTGTATATCAGGCTTAAAACGGTTTAGCAGAAATATTATGAATCATCGTAAAATGTCATAAACTGACCATTCATATTATGATCTGCGTGTAATTCATATTACGTAATAATTCATCTGTTTGACAGTTTTCTATGGAGATTCGTAAACAGAAATTATGACTTGCTTTTGTGTCAAATTAGAGAAATTGCTAATGACAGCTGGGATTCAGGAAATGAACTGCTTTTAGAGGAATTGCTAATGTAGCCGGTTTTAATTTCTTTGTCATAGGAACTTTTAAATTATTTCTGTGCATACAATGCTGTTGTAAACACAGCTTTATCTCAAGGACCCATCCAAGGTTCCAACAATTATTTCTAGATGTAAATTGAATAATATACAATAGCAAAATACATTCCGGTAAACCGACTCATCGACGCTAGACAAACCGTCTATATTTCTTTGGCAGCTTTGGTCAGAGAGAGGTCAATAGAGAGTAGGGACGCCTTTGCCCAGCAATGGGACAATAATGGCTAGAAAAAAAAAATTGGAAACAAAGACTCGGTAAATATGCAAAAATATTTAATTTTAATTCCGGCAAAACTTGCTTGGATGCAGAAAACAGCACCGGGCCGGGCCTGCAAAAATATGCAAATGCCATACAGAGAAGGTGCGATAATTAAAATGCATTATAATTATCGATCGCAATAAATATTAATTAAACTAGCTGCGCCCCGTGGTTTCACCCGCGGAAGTCTCGATCCCGTGTAAATATCGGGATAAAAAGTATTCTATGTGTTAATCCAGGTTATAAACTATCTGTTTGCCAAATTTTATCCAAATCCATTCAGCCATTTTTACGTGAAAAAGTAACAAACATCCATCCATCCTTCCGTCCATCCATCCATACTTACAAACATTCGCGTCTATAATATTAGTTAGATAATTATGTTTGCATAACATGTAAAAGTGTGTCCAAACATAAGCGGCTATCGTGTGTGGCTGTCGCGCTGTAATTGGACGACTGCCGCGCGCGATCGCTTCGGTCTACACACTGTTGAATTTTCAAGTCTCGGCGCTGATGAGCGTTGAAAATGCAGTGCGTGAAAAAGAATCGTTACAGGAAAAAAAATCCCGTAGGTCTGTATACGTGCAATACCTAAACGCGGAAGAAATAACTTCAACTATTCATCCATACTAATATTATAAATTCGAAAGTAACTCTGTCTGTCTGTCTGCATGTTACCTTTTCACGCTTAAACCACTGAACAGATTTCGATAAAATTTGGCATGGAGATAGATGGCATCCCGGGGAAGGACATAGGCTACTTTTTATCGACATACCACGCGGGCGAAGCTGCTGGCGGATGCTAGTTTTAAATAAAATAAGAACAGACACTAACCTATGTATAGTCAGCCAGCATTAAATTGACAGTCACATTCAGTCTTCGCATGACAGTGCAATTTCCAACGTGTCACAAAATTGCTCGCTTGCATTGTAGGTGAGAAATTGGCAAGTTTTGCTGTTGGATAACAGGTAAAATGAACGTATGTTTCTGTTAAATTAAAACGACATCAATGAGCACAGACGAACTGTAAGTAATTAGCCGAAGTAGTTGTTTGATACGAGGTCAACATAAATTAGCTGGATAAACTTCATTAACGTGATGGGTGTCGATATCCAATAACGATAAAACAAAAACAAAATGATTTTCTAAACTCATAATATTCAAAATTTAATTTAAATCATAAAACCGTCGCGACTCCAGAACCTTTCGGTCCTATCGGTAATTTATTCTGCGGGCAATGTGCCCTGCCCACTACCACTAAATATATCTAAATCTATTGTATTTTATAAAAGTTATAATTACTTTTTTCCGTGTAACGGAACGCAAACGACTAACATCGAGTCTATTGTAAATTTTCTTTAAAAATAATTACAATGTTACAATAAAGTTATAAGTGTTATAATTTAAAGTATTAAGTGCTTCTCAAAGCTATACATCGTTATCTCCTAAAAACTCAGGTGCAAAGTGACGAAATAAGCAAAGCTCCTACAGATCATAAAACGTAAACAAATAAGTGACAACAACATAATACTTTGACTTGGACTGAATCAGGAAGCCGTCGACACTATAATAAACCAGGTACAATCTTTCATATCACACATAACGACTTGAATCGATATAAGTGCAAAATAAAAATCGTTAATTTTCAACTATTCAAATTAATGTAAATAAAACACTTGTCAGTACAACAAACCTGAGAAAAGCGACATCTATCGGACTACATCTGCACTACATAGCACACTGTCTAAAGTGATGGATCAGACAGAAAATGTCACAATGAGACGTGCGCGTGCGCACTCTGACACAAACCTAGATGAGAGTGTCAATAATCACACACTAGATGGCACTATGCATAGCGTTCCTGATATATCGGAGGATGAAAATGTTGATGTCATAACCGAACTGCAAAAACAAATTGATGGCCTGACTACAAAACTATTGAGTGCTAATACCGAAATAGATACATTGTTACTAGAAAATCAGACGCTAAAAAAGGCGAATGAAAAGCTCAGCCGCAAAAATTCTATGTATAAACAAATAGTATCTAGTCCAAGCCAATCTCCACTCAAAACCCCTAGGAAAATTTCACAGCAGTTAAAAGAACCTCGGAGTAACAAACAAACTCAAACGGAGTCTACCATAGGAAATAAAAGCAATGATGTGGGAAGAGCAGATCAACAAAACAATACAGTACAGCACTCCAGTGCACAGATGGCGCCACCTGTAAAGTCTTGTATGGATAATATATCTAATGGGACGCCCTATTCGCACACCGCAGTTAAAAAATAAACTCTGCATTATTAGTGCAAATAAAAGCAATAACATATTAACCTTAGCAGAAGAATACTTCCTAGGAAACTACCACATATGTCACTATCTTACACCAAATGCTGGAATTAAATGTCTCCTAAAGGATAATATACAAACAAAACTATCAAACTTCACAATGAATGACTTCTGCATAATTATGGTGGGAGAAGAAGACTTTAGAAAGACAAATAACTATTATGACATAATAACTGACATTAGAAGTATACTACAGGACATGAATCATACTAATATTATAATTACATTACCGATATTCAAATCCAACTACTATTACAACTGCAATATATATAACTCAAGACTGGAACAATTCAATGGTATGCTATATATGGACATTATGACACATGAGCATGTGTATCATTTAGACTCGAATTTGAGTTTAAGTTACCACCATTCCTTATATACACGCTCTGGAACATTAAATAATCATGGTATGAAGATTATATTCAGCGACCTCTTTGATTTGATGGTGGCAATTAAGCAAGAAAACACAAGGAGTATAAAAGAAAAACTGTCGGACGAAGAAGTTCCAGAGTATGAATCTCTTTTTCGCCCCTAAATATCTAAACATTCTTCACCAAAACATTGCTGGGCTACGGACAAAATCGAAGTTATTAACAGTTGCCCTACAAGAACTACTAGATAAAAAATCAAACGTTGATGTTATCTGTCTCACCGAGCACTTCATGATGTCCGGGTGTGAGGACATCTGTTCGATTCCCAACTATAACTTGGAATCATGCTACTCTAGAACGAATTCAAAAAGAGGCGGGTCTTGTATATTTGTCAAGAAGGGACATAATTGTAAAGAAATATTAACATTAACGAGTAGTTCAGTCTGCTCAGCGTTTGAGTGTAGTGCTATTGAGCTGACGGACTACAAAATTGTTATTCTCTGTGTGTATAGAGTACCCCTAGCTAGTAATATTGATATATTTTTTGACAGACTGAACAAGATTCTAACCTTACTCTATAAACACTATCACAAACATAAGATTGTTATAGCTGGAGATTTTAATATTAATATTCTAAATAAGTGTAAGTTGACAAACGAATTTGAATGTTTACTATTAAATTATAATCTAAAATTACAATTGAAAGAACCTACCAGACATCTAAGTAAAACATGTATTGACAATTTTGCCCATAACTTTGGGAAAGCATGTAAATCAGAAGTAATTGAACTAGCACTGTCTGACCACACCGCACAATTGTTAAAATGTCAAGTGAGAAACATATGTATAATTAAGAACTGGAGAATCAGGAGACGGGATTTATGCGTAGAAAATCAGGCCAAATTCAAATATTATTTAGGTCAAATGTCATTTGCAGATATATACAGTACTTGTGATCCAAACATAGCATATAATCTTTTCATTGATACATTTCAGTTGTTTTATGACCTTTGCTTTCCCTACAAAACTATAACCATACACCTCCACAAAAAAAGCAAGTGGGTATCACGGGGTATAAAGACCTGTAGCGCTAAGAAACGTGAACTACTGTGGAAATATAGAAAAACGCCAAGTGCGGACAATAAATCAAAACTGAAGCAATACACCAAAAGACTGAAGAGGATTGTATCTTTGACTCAACGAGCACAAAACAATCACAATATCTTGAACGCTAGTAATAAACCAAAAGCTGTATGGCAAATTATTAATACTGCAAAGCAAAACAGACCATTAGAATCTATCCCATATATTGAATCGAATAATAATATCGTGACAAATCCGTATGACATATCGAATGAATTTAATGACTATTTTATAGATAAGATATCACCCACTAATACTATGCACATCGATCAGCATAAGCAATACCTTACATCTAGGCTAAACTCAATCTTCATGAAGCCATGTCTACCAGAAAATATAAAACAAATTATAAAAGAGCTAAAAAACACCAATAGTGTAGGATATGACGGAATCTGCACTAAAGTCATCAAGCTAGTAACGGACTGTATTTCGCGACCCCTGAGTTACATTTTAAACCTGTCTATTGAAACTGGTATATACCCAGAAAAATTAAAAGTAGCAATTATAAAACCGATACATAAAAAAGAGAGTAAAGAAAGCATGATTAATTATAGACCTATTGCCTTACTGCCAATCGTCTCAAAAATTTTTGAAAAATACATCTATAGTGAGCTGATTAAATACTTTGAAACCCATAACATCTTAGCTAGGGAACAAAAAGGATTCAGACAAGATAAAAGTATCAACCTTGCTATATATGAGTTCTTAGAAATCATAATGTCTAATGTCGACAAGCGAATACCGATTTGCGGCATCTTCATGGACATGACACAGGCTTTCGATCACGTGGTGCATGACGTTTTACTTTATAAGCTCGAGGTATATGGCATAAGGGGCAACGTTTTAAAATTAATAGAAACGTACCTCAAGAACCGCACTCAATTTACAAAAATCAATAGAATTAATAGTAGAACTAAGATGGAGGAGACATTTTTATCAGGGGGACGTGAAATTCAGTACGGTGTCCCACAGGGAGGCGTATTAAGCTCACTACTTTTCATTATATACATTAATGACCTTCCGAACGCGAATTCAAACCCAATGACACTCTTTGCTGACGACAGCACCGTTGCAATTAAGTGTAATGACAGAACATCTTACGAGCATGATATAAACAGTAGCCTAAATGCAATCATTCAATGGTTAGATAGTAACAATCTGAAGGCGAACATTGGGAAAACAAAAATAATGCATTTCAGTCAGCGTATAAATGCAGGTATACCTAATATTAACTATAAGGGTGAACCTGTAGCTGAAGTCCTATTAACAAAATTTCTTGGGCTTACTCTGGATAATAAGTTAAATTGGAAATCCCAGATTGAAACATTGTGCAAAAGATTAAATAAATCAGTATATGCCCTACATGAACTTAGAAAGGTCTCAAATATAAATACGTTGTTAGCGGCTTATCATGGTTTAGTTGCTTCAGTACTGAGGTATGGTGTAATCTTCTGGGGAAATTCGACAGATATTGACACAATTTTTAAAGCACAAAAACGGTGCTTAAGGGCTATGTTTGGGCTTCAAATGGTCGAAACCTGTAAACCGTTTTTCCAAGAGTATAAGATTCTGACTCTCCCAAGTCTGTATATCTATGAGGTCTCATTATTTGTAAAAACCAATAAAAACATATTTAAATTGGCATCAGAAATAAATAATAGGCAACAACGGGACGCACTACGCCTCTATGTACCCCGAACATGCACCTCTTTAATGTACAAGAGTGTGTTCCATATGGCTCCTGTAATCTTCAATAAATTACCTAAAGAAATAAGGGCAATGAATACGGCCCTATTTAAGAAAAGTCTAAAAAAAATTCTGGTTAATAAATGCTACTATAACTTGAATGACTTCCTTAATGATAATTTTCCCAAATTATAGACCTCGCAGTGACATCAAGTAAAATCAATTATTCAATGAATTATGCATGTATCGCTTAATAACTAATTTTGACATTGACACTGAAATAATTTAAATATTTTTATTATTTAATAAATAATTTATTCTCCACTGTGACTTTAACTTATTATAACTATTCGTGCTTATTTCATCTAATTTTATCTATTTCAATGTCTATTTTGATTAATTGATGAATAACTATGACTGTATAAATTTTTGCATGCCTTATGGTAGAATCACTTGAAACATGTAATTCTTATAACACCATTGTAACAGTGTATTCAGCAAAAATAAATGATTTGATTTGATTTGATTTGATTTGCGAAAACTTCGTAGCAATATTATTTGTTTATCCTGGGTTAACTCTTGAACTGTCTGTCATGCGCCACAATAGGATATCTCTCCCGGTTCTTACAACTTGCACAAAACTAAGCACCCTTACTTTTTTAGGGTTCCGTACCGAAAGGGTAAAACGGGACCCTATTACTAAGGCTCCGCTGTCTGTCTGTCCGTCCGTCCGTCCGTCTGTCACCAGGCTGTATCTCATGAACCGTGATAGCTAGATAGTTGAAATTTCCACAGATGATGTATATCAGTTGCCGCTATAACAACAAATACTAAAACCAAAAATAAAATAAATATTTAAGGGAATTACTATATAGATCAATAAATACTTGCAAAAACGAGCAAACAATCACGTTTGTTGTATGGGAGCCCCATACAACAAACGTGATTGTTTGCTCGTTTTTGCTCGATATTGAAAACGACAACAGATAGACGCTTCAAATATTCACAGATTATTAACTTACATATTCACTTTAAAAATAAATAATTAAATGAAAATAAAACAAATATTTAAGGGGGGCTCCCATACAACAAACGTGATTTTTTTGCCGTTTTTATGGATAATGGTACGGAACCCTTTGTGCGCGAGTCCGACTCGCGCTTGGCCGGTTTTTATCCCCGGCGAGGATCTATAAGCTCTCTATACTTTAGAGTAGGACATAAGACCAAGAGATACGAAGGTTAGAAGGTCTAGTCGTTAAAGCCGACATCAGACGCTTCACTTTTCGTTCATTTTTAGGGGTTTGGTACCCAAAGGGTGGCTGACGGAACCCTATTACTAAGCCTCCGCTATCCGCTCGTCCGTCTACCTGACAGCGGGCTGTATCTCATGAATCGTACGATGTAGACAGTTGTAATCATCACAGGTTGTGTATTTCTATTGCCGCTATAACAACAAATAATAAAACGATATGGTACGGAACACTTCCTGTGCGAGTCCGACTCGCACTTAGCCGGTTTTTTTTGTCGAAGCTGTATATAAAAATGGACCTTCTATACTTTTATCTTAACTTTCCAGTCTGCAAACACAAAGGGTATCGGATTCAATGGACAATAGACTGAGCCGGCATTAAAAATGAATCAAACTGGAATATTGTATTTCGATATTAAATTTTTGTGAGCTCTCTTCATCGTATAGTGGGTTTAGTATTAAGAAGGATCTATATAGTAATTCTGCTCCGTATTAACTACGGATTTTGTTTACTTAACAGAACAACAGGGGGCCTAAACCGGCCACATTAGCAATTCCTCTAAAAGCTGTTCATTTCCTGAATCCCAGCTGTCATTAGCAATTCCTTTAATTTGACATAAAAGCAATTCATAATTTGTGGACCATTTTACGAATCTCCATAAAAAACTGTCAAACAGATGAATTATGTCGTAATATGAATTACACGCAGATCATATTATGAATTGTCAGTTTGTGACATTTTACATATATTTTCATATTATGATTCTGCTAAAGTGACCGTTTTAAGCCCCCAGAATCCATATAGAAATAAAAAAGACTAGACTTCTTTGGTAACATTTGATTGGCTTTGACAAGCTAAAGCTATCCTAACTATTTGTTTGTTTGTTACGCTATCACGCCGAAACGGCTGAACGGATTTGGATTAAACTTGGCGCAAGGATAGACCATGACCAGCATTGATATTCTGTAACCATTTCACCGTGATTTAGATGAAGTGAGCGTGGAGTGAGCTGTCATGTCATCAATACCAATAATATTATATAGATAATGCTTTATGTGTGTATGTATTTATTGTATATGTAAACGGTACACCACTGACTACCTGCAGTATTGTCTCTCCTTCTTACTTTAATCCATCCAAAGGTTGTCTGTAAAAGATCGCTTTTAGCGATAAGACCGCCCATTGTGTCACCCTATGTAAAATTTCTAATTTATGTCTGTAATTTTTATGGTGTACATAATAAAGAGTATTCTATCTATCTATCTATACCTACTGATGCCAAGACAGTTCACTCAAAGCTGTATGATGAAGTATTCATGCCATCATTATTCCACTGCGAAAAAAGGATGGTGCTAGCGGCCTTGTATAGCCTAGACCTAGTCATAACTTATCTTCAACTTTCATCATCATCTGCCTAGCCTTTTCCTAACTATGTTAGACTGGAAGCCGACCCCAACGGCTTCCAGTCTAACCGGAAGCAGCTGAATACCAGTATTTTACTTCTTACTCAACTACTATATATTATCTTCAACTTTACTATAAAAAAATATTAAATCGTACTTCAGACGCGCCTTTAAAAACGAATCATCTTAACATCAAACCCTGATTCACCATTTCACACAGCGATTGTATCCCAGCCGCACAATGAGCTGAATCGCATTAAAAATGAATCAAACTCGAATCTGGCGCTGATTTTGTTTACTGAAAAGCCCCATTTGTATTGTTTTTCGTAATGAAAGGCTTCGATTGTATTGTCGCGTCAAATGCAGATATTTGAGTGCTTTATTTTTGAAGTTGGTCATAGCTGGATTAAATTATGAGAGGAATATTTAAAGTTAATGATAGTTGGATTAAAGTGATGGTAGAGTTTTTTTTTTTTGTCATTTTGAAAACTGCACTCTTTGTGCGTAACACACAATCAATAATTTTAATCATTTTGAAGGAAATTGCTAATTCATTGCTTCATATGTTCGAAAAAATTGTCAGCTCAACAACGTAAATAGCGCAATGAATGTTGTTGAACTGTCAAAATGAAACAGGTTGTGATTGATCGTGTGTTATTGATCGTGTGTTCTGGAGATTTCGAGGAGAATATTAGAAGACACTGTTTCTAATGCTTTTCATCTCTTAAATTATGGAAGTTCTCGACCAGCATTAACCAGTGTGTACACATCCATGTTTTAATATTATAAATTCGAAAGTAACTTTGTCTGTCTGTCTGTATGGTCTCACAATTATCAGTTTTTGACAGATATGCCATACAAACACTGACACTTTTGTGAATTAGTAGACTTGGCCCCTTGATAGCCTGTTTATGTTAATGCCTCATTCATCATTTCAGCCGAAATACGTCCACTGCTGGACATAGGCCTCACCCAAGCACCGCCAGTTCAACCGGTTCCGTGCTTCTCCCATCCAGCGCATTCCCGCGGCATCTTGTGGGGGGGCCTTCCAAAGCTACGTCTTCTGGTACGCGGTCGCCACTCCAGAACCTTGCGGCCCCATCGGCCATCTGTTCTGCGAGCAATGTGTCCTACCCCCTGCCATTTAAGTTTGGCAATACTTCGGGCTAGGTCGGTTACCTTGGTTCTCCTACGGATCTCTTTATTTCTGATTCGATCACGCAGGGAAACTCCCTCTCCATTTCCCTTTGAGTGATTTTCAGCCTGCTAATGAGGCCCATTGTGAGCGACCACGCCAATGTTGTTTATGTTAATGCCTCATTAGTTTAAATAAACTAATGAAGCATTAACATAAACAACATTGGCATTTAACCATAAACAATCCACATTCAAATGTCCAAAAATGTATGAATTCTATTCAACTATCGTCACATTACTCGTTGTGGCTTAACAGGACGTCAAGCGTATAACAAATTGATGACGTGACACTGTTCATATGGTTATTGTCTCGATATTTCATAGTGACAGGACGAACGATGTTTATGGTTATGAAGGGAGAATTTCATTAATATCGTGGGAATTATGAATGATGGTAGGTAATTTATGGGAATTAGCTTCGGTTGGTCCCGGCTGTCATTCGTGGATCTTTGACAGTCGTTACGGATCGTCAGAAGCCCGAAAAAACCATCCTTACTAAGGGGTATCGTATTACCCAGTTACTGGGATGTAGAGGTCGGATAGGGAGTCGGTCCATGTAAAATAGTGGTATTCAAGTGCATCCGGTTAGACTGGTAGATTGATTTGATTTTTTGGGAATTAGCGTTAATTGACAAATACATGCATGCTCAGTAGACTTTATCAGATTATCATAAAGAGCTTGGTTTGAATTTTAGTACCTACAATTATTTAAATCTGGAATGGAAATTGCGCCATCTATTGATAATAATGGGAAACAAATAATTCTATACAAATCGTAATTGGAGTTACCGCGATGGAATAGGTAGAAAAACTCGCACTAGGAACTCAGTAGTCCAATGTTCGGAACAATGAGATCTTCACGCTACGGCGCAAAAACATAAATACGGCGTAACTGGCGTAGCAGCTACGGCGTAGCTCGCGTAGCAGCTACGTCTTTACTTAGCACATTTCTAAAATTCAGTGCACTTCAATACGTGACCACTACTCAAAACAAACATAGTAATACGCTAACAATAAAAATTCTGAAAGGTAATCTAAAAGGGTTCCACAATAAAGAACATTCAATTGGTAAACAAATTATCACGTTGTTAGGGTACCTACTACTAGGTAGTACTCGTATTCGTAGTAAAGGTTTCAATCTGCCCGGCTTGTTCGTGATCTACGCACTAATGGTAGACTGTGCCTTCAGAGCCTTGGTTGTTGTAGTTTTGATGACACTTTATGTAGGGTATATTTTATAAAAATGCGACTAGTATAGGCGCCTGAAAATGTTGAAGTATGAAAGTTATAAAACTAAAACCCAACTACGACAAAAAAGTCAATCAAAATCAAAATTCGGAGTGTTAGGGCATAAATCTAAGGCGGTCACCTCCTTCTGCGAAGCAGTGATGCTCGCGAAGGAGGAGGCGGAACGCGTGAGGGTGAGGCAAGGCCTGCGCCCTCACGCCCCTAACCGCCGCCGCTGGAGACACCCTGGGCGTCGGGAATCCCAGGCGGATTCCCGGCCACCATAGGCGCGGGCTTGCGGACGGCGAGCAATGGGTAGCTCGCCGTCCGATAAGGACCAGGCCCGGGTCGATGGCGCGTCGTGTTCCACGCGCGCCTCAAAGAGATGTCAGCACACCTGACAGGGTTAGGACCGATGCCTGCCAGGGTTGCGGAATAGTCCGAAAGGGATACCGGGACCCTGGCAACAGGCAACTGAAGGAACACGGGTGGGTTTTAGTCAGTAAGAGTCTGACACGCCCTTCCGCTCCGCCCAAAGCGGGAGAAGTCATTTGATGATTTCCCACCCAAAAAAAAAAAAAAAAAAAAAGGGCATAAATCTAACAGATTTGTCTGTGGTGTCTTGGTTGTACCTTTTTAGTTGATTGACTTTTTTCATAGTTGTGTTTTAGTTTTATAACTTATTTTTTTTTGTGGTAACAATATCTATATTTTTTAAATGAAGCTCTTTCATCAAATGCCCATGGTATGTTTTTTTTTTTAATTCATGACTCTATGTCATCTACAGGGCGCCATTTTCAATTTAATGTGACGTCACAAAGCCAATAACCAGCGGGCGATCAAGACGCAGATGAACATACATACCGGTCAAAATCATAACCCTCCTTTTTGCTTCGCTGTAGTCGAGTAAAAACAACGGACGCTATTTGATTGATCTGCGAGGTATTTAGGTAGGTACGTATAATATAACTATGCTCGCTACAGACAATATGTAGAATGACAATGCCTTACAATCTGCATGTACCCATGAGACAGACGTTCAGTCTAGATTGCATACAAATACAAATAATGGGGGTTGCGCTTGGGGGAAATTGAACTTAGAGAGTTTTATTGATGACTAGCGTCCGCCCGCGGCTTCGTCCGCGTGATATATGTCGATTAAAAGTAACCTATGTCCTTCCCCAGGATGCCATCTATCTCTATGCTTCCATTCAGTGGTTGCGTGAAAAAGTAACATACAGACAGACAGACAGAGTTACTTTCGAATTTATAATATTAGTATGGATTTTAATGATTATGATTATAATTCTAGAAAAACAATTTTGTTCATATTTCGATCAACATACAACCTGAATAGGACCTGCTAATTGCGCAGGCTATCCTGGCCCTTACGAAGTCTGCGACTACCGCAGAATACCGATATTATACCCAGTTTTTATACAAAGCAAAACGCAACGGAATTCTCGTTTCAAGAAGAATCCTGAAACCATTCAGCGGGATAAGAAGTCGACCCTAGAAAGCGAAGGCTAGGTAAAAGGTAAATTGAAGCCTTACAAGCTCAACAATGACAACAATAGGAAATAACAGTTCGCACAATAAGTCCGCACTCAGTAACACAAGAGGGTCGATTTCAATTGGCCAGCATTGCCCATATAATCGGTATGACGTCACGTCCCAATACTATTGTTCCGTTTTTTAACCATGCAGTTTGGTTTTATGGCTGCGTTTTACCAAACATTTTGTGGAAGTGACATTGTAGGTTTTTTGTAAGCTTGAAAACTGACAGCAAAGTTGAGGCAGAAAGCTACCTTTTAAAAATACAATTTCTTTAATAAAATTGTTGCCAATCATCACACTTTTAGGAGGCCCCATGCTACACAATTTTATCAATTACCATGAAGTTTTCATAGAAATTATTGCCCGTACGCGGGAGCCTTAATGACTTCCAATTTTATATTTCGCTATTTCGTTTTTTTTTCTGTTTTTCGCTAGCCTGCTGTAAGTTTTTGGAATAAAATAAAATAAAATACCCACGTAGGTAGTAAAGAATAACCAGCACAATTATTTGATAAGTTTTTATATTATTCTGTATAGTACAGCATTGCTATTCAGTAACCATCTCACCGTGAAAACGTAGGTGTAGTGAGCGTGGAGTGCGCTGTCATTGTCATCGATACCTACTGATGCTAAGGCAGTGACATTTCCCTTGAAGCTCACTTCACCTAAATTTTCACGGTGAGATGGTTATAGAATAGCAAAGCAGTTCACCCTGTACAGTTCGGTAGTATGGGCCTGCGATCTTTGTTCCAATTACATTCAATCAAGGCCTAAAAGATCGTAGGCCTATGTGCAACGATAGTCTGACGATAGGCTAAATTGATTGTAGTGCCTAACTATTTACCTACCTAACGAGCTCAGTGAAATCAGTCGCAGTTGTTGGAACTTTGGCACGGAGGGCAAGTTCGCTTTGTAGATAATCAAGAGCAGATTGCTAGTTAGGCTTAGACAGCCTAGACTCTATACACAGAGCCATGTTTTCGACCCGAACTTTTTGGCTGCGACAAAAATACACCATAATGTATGTGTCAACTTACCATTGTGATCGGTCACACGGTGAACCAATCCACCATCTCGTATATAACAACATCAATTTTTATATACAGGTTGTTAGGGTAAACACCATCCCTGAAACTAGTGGTTTGGTGTCATTTATAGAACGTAAAATCAATGGAAAATTACGACTAAAAAATACTTGAGTATTTCATCCTTTCACCTATGCGCTAAACGAACTTGCGGCTCAATACGGGTGGGGGGCGCGGAACGTGACTGAACTGGCCGCGAGCGCGACCCCTCCCTCAATCAGTCAGCTGTTTCGATATCGAGCACGGTGTCGATTATAAACTTTTTAAAATCTTTTAATGAAAGTAACGTTTTTTTTTTGTTATTATTCGGTCATTTATTTTTTATATTTAAGTCAACTACACATGGTTTGAGTGACAACGGTGTTTCTCCTTACACCCTGTATAACATGTATCAGACAGGTGTAGGTACAGACCACGAAACTCAACAACTTTCTTCCTGGGACCAGCATCGTCATAGGGAAAAAATAATCAGTCATATGTAAAATTTACGGGTTGAGTAGGTATTGAATTTTTGTATGGGACGACTGATTATAAATCCCATAATCCTGTGGCGACATCTACATCGCCACATGCAAACTACGCATCAAAGAGCTGACGTCACACAAAATCCTGCATCGCGCAATTAAAGTTTACCGCGCGATGGACATATATACAAGAACCGGAAATCAATCGTTGAGCAGTTGCCCGCCAGACACAACACCAGTCTGGCCGGAGAATCCTCCCTTTTCTATAGAGGATGAGTGAACTTTACACCGTTCCTCATACCTCTAATATCCCATATTTCTTTACCTCACAAGTTGTATCATTATTCTGCTTGTGCTTATGTCTTTTTGCACATTACTCCTCAAGAAACATCGGCCGTGCCGGTAGGTAATAAAACGCAAGAAGGAATAAAATAAATAAACAAGAAGATATTTCCCGACTTCAAGTGCAAGTGTGCTTTACGTGACTTCCCCTGCAGTAACTCCGAAGTCAAGTTGAGCAATGACTTGGGGCCGGCGCACACCTGGTAAGGCGCAGCGCGTTGCGTGCCAAAAATAAAGTTGAGAATATATAACCTGAGACGCGCGCCTCTTGCCGCCTACGGCGCGCTCTCGAGCTGATGAAAGTTTATTTATTATCAACTTTATTTCAAGTAATACAAGGTAGATATTTTTTGGCAGTGACGAATGCGCTGCACCTTGCCAAATGTGCGCCGGCCCTTAGGGATTCGGAATAAAATGAAAGAAAGGGTCAAAGGGCTTAGAGAATGAATTCCTAGTTTAATATTTTTGTGCTGTTGGCAGAATTCATGATATAGGTAAAGAAAGAAAGAAAATGTGTTTATTTGTCAATGTCATACGTTCACATAATATGCAACGATTATAATAAAGCCGTTTACTGCTGGTGTTACAGGGTGTAATGTAACATGTTACAAACGAGCGCATGTTACTCGGTTACAAGTTTAGAACACGGCCCGGCGGCGTAACGTAACATGCTCGCTGCGAATGGTACATTACGCCCCGTAAAGCCGGTCAGTACACGGCTCTAACGGAATGGTTGCCGAGAAACGGTAGGAGCGTTGGCACTTAGACCAATGGCCAGTTGCTTGCAAAATTACTGTAAAAAGTACCTTATAACCAATACCCATAAATTCATTCAACAGTCAACAAAACAACAGAAAAAAAAAAATTCATTAAAAAGTTTCTCAAAAATTCTCACATTGCTTTTTCTTTACCTTAAAACTTTGCCCAAAACTCTAAGCCCCGTAGTTTAGGAGTTTGTACACGATTAGAACTGAACTTTAGTAAGGTCACCCTTCAATAGCCGAGAAAAGGTCCGAAGTATCAAAATACGTGCACATTATTGCCCGTAGTTTATTCACGGAACGTGATGTTTTGCAATCTAAGTTTCGGGCATTTATTGGTCCTTTGTAGCCTTCTGAAATAGGTAAGCTATTTCAGACGGCTTCCAAAGGGCCCACCCATGTAAAGTGAGAAGGTTTTTAGAGGAATTTTGCCCTCATGTGTTCCGAACCTATTAGAAAAGGTTTTGTTAGGCTATGGTTTCCTGGAAGAGAGGTGGCCGCCAGTTAGCGTCTGTAATATACCGAGGAATGACGTCACTGAAACGTTATTTTATGAAAGTAAGTTAGTGTGTTTTCCTAGAGAGAGTTTTTTGAAAGCGTAAAGTCCATCCCCGCTGCCATCATTTTCATGGCAGCCGTCCCTGCGGCCGTTATGTGGCGGCCACCGCTCCTCTAGGAAACCCTAGCTTTACTGGAGTGAGGGTTAGTTTCTTTTTTCAGTTATGAATGCAGGTTCGAAAGTTGAGAGGATCAGCTAAAGTTGAACCATAATTTTAGTGTTTGTTTAGATTCAAAGATGAGATCCTCTAAGGCTCCACTTACCAGTCGAATAAAATATTTTTTTGTAAAATATCAAAACACAAAAAAGGTATAACGGTAAAAGCTAGTCTTGCGCATAATAGTTGAGTAATTCGTCAACTCGTCCTACATGCCTATTATGCCATCATGCCATTTAGTTGAGTAATTCGTCAACTCGTCCTACATGCCTATTATGCCATCATGCCATTTAGTTGAGTAATTCGTCAACTCGTCCTACATGCCTATTATGCCATCATGCCATTTAGGACGCTCTTTTGATCTTCTGCAAGTCGTCCTAAATGGGCCGTAGGCATGTAGGACGAGTTGACGAATTACCCTAATAGTTATAGTAGATGTGCCTGATTCTAATGATTATAATTCTGTAAGGCCATATTTGTTACAGTCGCAAACCATATTTTAATCAACATACAACCTGATACTAACCTGCAAATTGCAAAAAACTTAAGAAAAGAATTTCGCGGACTACCAGCAGGTAGCCATTTTGCTTGTTATTTACAAAGCATAAGATACCTAGTTATGGATTTCAGAAAATCTTATTTCCCTTACAACAAAAGACGAACCAAACTCACGTACTTACCTAAACAGTAACTTGGTTGATTTTACAGACTCTACCTTGTTATTGTATGTTGTTGTGTTCATAAAAATGTTTGCGGGACGAGTGGTTCTAGAATCACCGTATAAAAGAGGAAAGGGGATGTGATAGCACTCGTACGAAGCCTGCAAGTGGTGTGGTTACGGTGAGAGGTGCTAGCGGGGCGGTGAGAGGTAGCAGATTGCTGTCGTTATTGTTTTGGAGCGTAATCTTGAAGGAAGGTAGTTCTTGTGAATGTACCTAGCCTATTTAGAGCTATATGAGTTCAAGTGTCACTAACGAGACAATAGAATTTCTATTGTTATTGCGGTCAATCGACAGTTGAGCGGATGATGGGCTGTTTGAAAAATTCCATTGCATTCCTATGCAATGGAATTTTTCAAACAGCACATTAATTAATCAAACTTAAGCTAATGAGGTGACAAATAGACAGCTAGTTGTACGATCAACCAAGCTCGCTCCATTAAATAGGTAAGTATGCTCAAAATAGCCAGCATGGTGTCTTATTGCTGCCGAGAGAAAGGTCAAATAAAAAATAACTAAAATGAAAGTAGGTTGCATTAAAGTTTTTGTTACATAGGAACCCGGATTTCGGAACAGGTACTTAGATAGATCTAAAGGTATGCGGAACGGGGTGTAAAACTCACTCATCCTCAAAGAAAAAGGGGGATCCTCCGACCAGCACGCGTAGTAGCACGGGTTTTGTCGACCGAAGAATAGACAAAATTACTGATTGTGATTGTTTATCTGCTGTCATTTTGTCTATTCTTCCGTCGACAAAACCCGTTTTTACGATGGTTATGCTACACGTTCAGACGGGTGATGTATCTGGTGGGCAACTGCTCGGCGATCGATGTCGAGACGTTGTATATATACTCATCGCGCGGTAAATTCTGCTAGCGTGATGCAAGATTTGTGTAACGTCAGGTCTTTGATGCGTAGTTCGCATGACGTGGCGTTGTGGATTCTGCCATAGACCACACCTACATAGAAAACCAGATTAGTATTATTATAATTTAAGTAACTTAACTTCGCGTAGCTCCTGTTGAATTTCAAACAGTCCCGTAAATAAATATACTTATATGGAAATTGTATAACTTTAGAACAAATTATTTCTTCCCGCTAATCGCTACATCTTGTCACCGCAACCTCCCCCAATTACTTTAAAGCCGTAACAAGATTCTGCGGGAGCTCCTAACAGTACGCTCTATAATATTTATCAGACACACAATGTTCGAATGTAAGCCTCTTTTAAAATTAAACCTATATTCGAAAAGGCTTTTACGAGAGACAAGGAAATTGTATTTGTTACAATATTTTTATTGGTTTCTTTGTTCAATTATTAATTCGATTCTTTTAAGCAGACAGAAAATGCTCGTCCCTTCTTTGTAGAGAAGGCATTTACCCGTCATTTGGTTCCTACAATAACAAGAAAAATAATTATTTTTCATGTTATTGGTGTCTTAAACTTAAAGGGAAGATTTTGAAAACAACTAAAGACCCACTCCTGCTTCGCACGGTTCTTACGACTAGACAAAACATCGAGATTTCTTAGTTATATTTACCTCAGATTTTATCCCACTCGCACCATACTACTCGCGACCTGAGTGAGAACAAGACGTACTGGGGCGCTAGCGGCTCTAAAGCGTCGAAAAGTTTAGGTAATTGCTTTTTACGGTGAAAATAATGGTAATTAAAAAAAAATGACACACATAACACTTGCTTTATAGTTAGTTCAGTTATCATGCAAAGTTTCATGATCTAATTTGATGTATTTTTTAATACCAGCGGTTTATAGAGGTAACTTTGGAATTTTTTTCTATCGAGAAATTTTTATGTAAGTAATCGTGTTTCCGCCTCACATAAGACCTAGCATCAATCCTCAACTTTAACATATATTTATTTCAAAATTAATGCTGCAGTATTTTCGACATAACAGAGGATCATGCTAAGCAATTTGTGATTGGGCCGGCCGGCCGGACCGCACGCGGAAAACACCGAAGCTAATTAAAATGTCCTTGAAGCCTTAATAGTATCGTATTATACTCATAAACTTTCCGGAATAAATTCTCCAAGCGATGGTGAAAACCCCATGAAAATCTGTTGTGTGGTTTAGAAGAACAACGCGGACATACAAACAAACATGAAAAGCGACTTTAATTTATAATATGTATAGATATAGATGGTTAGACCTGCTGTCTTGTATTGATCAGAATGTTGGGTCACAAAGGCGATGAATGAAAGGCAATTGCATGCAGCTGAGATGAGAAGAGGAACGTGTGATGTGATGCGAATGGATAGAATACGAAATGAGTGTTAGGTACGTATAAGAGTCTGAAAGTGGCACCGGTGACTGAAAAGTTTTGTGAAAATCGGTTGTCATGGTATGGGCTTATGTAATGCAGTCGAATGAGGAAAATGTGAGGAAAGTTTTGAGTATGAATGTGGATTGATAAGAATACGGGAAGACCAAAGAAACGATGGAAGGACTGTGTGAACGATAATATGGCTGGAAAGGGTGTGGCTACCGAGATGAAGACTAATAGAGAAATATGGAATAAATAAATTGGGATTAGGGTGTGACTGACACTGGTATGGCCACCACCGCGGATTATTATTATAATTAAAAAAAAATTGTTGCTAATTAGTCGAAATTTGTCGCCAAATATCAGAATTTGTAGGTCACTGTTTCAAAAGTTATAGGTGGCCGATCTGGAGAGCATCTCCCCAGCTTGGCCCAAACAAGCTAGAGCACCTAGGCACCTTCCAAAGATCTGTTTTCTACCAAATTTTGTCGCTAATTAGTTGCAATTTTTTACCAAGTCACAGATTTAGTCGAGTCTTAGTTTAGAATGATATAATGAGTTAAATTTTTAGGGCATAGTCAAAGAGCTAGATCGAAGAGTTTACGCGTAAACTCTTCGATCTAGTTCTTGGACTATATCGTATTGAACTCGGACTAATTAGACTAATATTTTGTGTTATCAAAATTATAATCCCTGATGGTGGGCCATGTCATTGTCAGTCACACGGGTTATGGACAAGAAAATGAAAATTGTTGACGTAAAATGCGACTCAAATGTTACTTCTAGTGTATTCACTTGGTCACTAACCAGCATCTTATCTCTTCAGCTTGGAATAAGTAGTTATTATGACAAATTCCTCTAGTTAATTCGTCTTTCTTTAGAAAATTCGTGTCAAGTTGTGCTATTCTGTAAAAATATCACCGTGAAAACTTAGGTGAAGTGAACTTGGAGTGAACTGTCACGTGTCACTAAGTTTTCACGGTGAGATGGTTACAGAATAGCAATGCAGGTGGGTTCTTTCAGAGAGCGTAGTAAGAAAATGAAAGCAGCAGCGAATCTCCATCTGGTGATAAGTATTCGGAATCATTTTTGCAAACATTTTGACTAAGGCAGCGCTCTATTTAAAAGCGATGGTCGCGGGAATATGCGGTCGGTAGCGTACATAATATGTCACTTTTTGCCGAAACCGAAAAGCGCCCTTTGTCGGCGCGACCACGGGTTCAGGTCCATTGAAAAATAAGTTCGAACGATCGTGTATTCGCGCGCGACGATCATTTTAGGGTTCCGTAGTCAATAAGGAACCCTTATAGTTTCACCATGACCGTCTGTCCGCGGCTTAGCTCAGAGACTGTTGGTACTAGAAAGCTATAGTTTGTAATTTGGTATGGATTATACATATAAATCACGCCGTCAAAGTGGTAATTTTTCAACTACAATTTTAAGTTTGTTGGATACATTCATCCCAACTACGGAACCCTTCATTGTGCGTGGTTCGACATGAACTTGGCCGAGGGGTAAGGCAATGTTTCCTCTGGATTTTACAGGATTAATTAAATAATACAATATTATATTACCAATAATTATTTATTGAAAAAATAATACAAAATTCATAAAAATAAGAGTGAATCGAATAAAATTAATACATAGAGGTGTGTTCTAACCTAATGGCACAACTAATATAAACAAAAATATGTGCTGAGTAAATATTTTAACCTTTGGACGGAGATATTGTTAAGTAAATAGGTAAATACTCTTGTATGATCACATTGATCACACATTTAATGCTAATAAATTATTAAGATTTTTGATTCGCTATGTACCTTGTGGAGGTTAGTGCATCCAGTATATTTTATCAGTACCTACACGGTGAAGCTGTCACACCAAAGAGGAACTCAGAGCAGCTGCCACAGAATTATAAACCTTATTGTTCGCGTCTTACAAGTGCAAAAAACGCGTGCAGGCGCAACTTGCATCGATGTGCATGCAACTTTCAACTTTACAACTGTTTAAATAAAGTCTGAGCAAAGTTGAACAGCAACATATTTTGTCAAATTCAATACACCGTTGTCTGAAATATACTGGGTGCACTATAATGACTAATTATTCAAGATGAAAAAATATTTAAATAGAAATCAATACAGAGTATGGAATGTTTCAGATCAATTGGAATATAGCTAGCTTAACCCGGCTAACTGTACAAACGCCATAGGCCGCGTCCTATTTAAAGCGATTGTCGCGCGAATACGCGATCGGTCCCGTGCATATATCACTTTTTGTTCGGAAAACCGGAAAGCGCCCTCTGTCGGCGCGACCAGGCGTTCAGGTTCACCGAACAAAAAGTTCACGGCCTGTAGCGATGCGACTTGCCTCAAGCGACACGCGCATGCGTCACCTTTTTCCAAACATCTCTCATTTATTTTCTCCGCAGTCGCTGTCACAAGACGTGTATTCCTTGAGCGTGTAACTCGTAGCCAAAGGGACACAGTAATTTTTGTGACGTAGGACACGCAATTGACAAAATTCGAGTTAATTATGTAAAAGCTAACAGTGTATTAACATATTTGACTGACACGTACAGACCCCTTATGAGTGAGGGAGACAAAAGCTGAAATTTTGTTCAACATTTGTATCTGGTGATATCAACTTTTATTGAGATTTAATTATCCTCATGAGGTAATTGTATTGAATACTTTTAATTGATGGGCTTTCCACCCATAATAAGTTTATATAAATCAAAAGCAGGTGACGCAAAAATGTGTTATTGGGATAACTTAATTGAATCAAGAAAAGCATAGAGTGGTCACAGATGAAGAAGAGCGTTCCTAAATCGTTTGAGCATTTTTGTAAAGAATGTAGTAAGTGCCAAGCAGTGTCCATTCGATTTAATACCTTATAAACTTCGCTTTAAGGTCTTTTGTAAGACAAGGTCACTTACGTTAAGTACAGTAAATGGGTGAAAAGATAATAATATAATTGAGTAACATTTCATAATATAATAATGTACAACATTAATGACTTAAATACAATAAAAATGGACGGAATTAATCACAACTTAAGTTACCAACAAGCTTATCAACTAACATTCAGCCTTCGTTACGTCTTATAAATTATTTTAGGGTTTAACATAATACACTTTTGGAGAATTTTAACCATTTCAATGAACGACATAAAGCTCACGGCGATTGTTGAACTAGTATATCTACAGAGACCACAGACAGAGTAACGCAGTAACCGCCGGCGAGGAAGCGGCTAACTAAAGAGATGCATATTTATTAATAGTTGACCGCCGGCTGTTCACACCGCCTGCGAGTATTCGCTGCATTAGTTGGTCGCTGAGCGACAAGAACTATCAAACATAATAGCGATACTTGCTCAGGGATGCACGCTTGGCGGTCAGAACTTACGCCGAGAGACCAATCAGCGGTCGAGCGAGTGGTGCGAGTAATCGCCCGTCGCACTCGGACACCCGCTGATAGCCCAGCGACAAAACTATCGGAACTACACACTCGCTGCTCGCCAACTCATTTTCAGTTGCTAGCTCAATTCGCTACTCGATAATCGCCGGAGGTGAGACAACTGCCTTAGTAAAAGTGAATCATAAATTCATGGATAAACAGTATTTAAATACAATAAAACACAACCAATTCCGTAGTACACATGAATAAGTGCTTTATTTACATCATTCTCGGGATGCTGCTGGTGTGAGCGCGAAATCCAGCGTAATTTTCATCGAAACTGAATTTAAATTATTTTGCGTCGCATGCGTCTCAAACCATGTGGATTTTGGTGTAAATACATTCTAATTGTATGAACCCGAATGCAACGTAATTTCGGTCAATTAATTTGAGCTGCGTAAGGTTACACTCATCTGCCACTGTGTGGTGACGAGTTTGTGCAAATAATATCAGATTTATTATATTTATAAATGCAAACATGTGTTTGTACCTACTTTTCGTATACTTTAAATAATAATAATTGTTCGTCATTTTAATAATAGCTTGCTTACAGTGTGGACGACAGAATATCATTGAATGGAAACATTTTCGAAAATGTTTTAATATGGTCACAGTATAATAAAGTAACAGTATTACATCTCGGCAGTGACCTTGAAATAATTACCTACGGCCGCTAGGTAGATAAACCTTCTGCGTCCGTGCATTACTGCCGCGCATTCAATACTGTTGCATACCGGCTGTTTTCTATGAAGATATAATAATGTTACGTATTTATACTGTGCTATGATTGACCGTCTAGCAATGTCTCTTTATGAAATCTGTAGATAGGACATATTTTTATATCGCTGAGTATTTTGCCCTCAATATACTTTGACTTTGGACTAAGCTTGTTATCCCAACTTGTTTGTTCTATTATCTGATTCAGAAATCTATACTGTACCTTTCCTAAATTTTACTCTTGTTAAATCACACCACAGATTAGTACAGATGGTTCACTCCACAAAATCATTTATATAAAAAGCGACTCTTGTTACGACACAATAAAGTGCGATGCAGGTCGCACAGCGCTAATTACACATAGTTATAATTATTCACTTAGAAGTTGCCTCTCTTTCTATCGCGTGACTCTTATATCTTCTGATTACGTTACGGTCACTGTAATGGCCCGACAGGACGATCCAGCCGCATACTTGAAGCTTCATACCTAAAATGCGGAGTGCGCCTTCTGTACTATTCTGTGACCACACGTCAAACCAAATAGTTGTTCTTATTTTGATCAAAATAACGTCTAGCGTGGCTATTTCGACTGTGGGTTAATTCTAACTAATGCGAATAATTATACTGTATTTATACATAAGTATTTGAATTATTCTCAGTAGTTAAAAGTACCCCACAGTCGAAATAGCTCTGTAATAGCAGCCTATTCTCAAGCTCAAATCCATGAGCAACACATCTAATACAACATGATAGCTCCATTCACTTTCTCTTCCAAAGCAGGTGCTATAGTGTCGATGTCCCTTCCATCCGCCATGGCTATGAGTATACAGACGTCGTTGATAAACGCTGCTATACCTGCTGATACCACCAGCCTGGAATAGAAAAAAGGAAGTAATTAGTATACATTTGTATATGAATGTGTGTCATTTTATTTAAAACTAGCTGTAGCCCGCGACTTCGCCCGCGTGGATGTTAGTTATTATATACTAAAACCTTCCTCGACAACCACTCTATCCATTGGTGAAAACAGCATGAAAATCGGTGCAGTAGTTTTTGAGTTTATCGCGAACAGGACGACAGACAGACGCAGCGGAGGACTTTGTTTTATAATATGTAATGATGAGTACTTTAATCATGTAGTACATAATTTTTATGTATCATAAATAGTTTTCTCAGCGCACGCCAAATAATGAATTTTATAGGCAAAATATTGCTACTTTGGGTTACATTATTGCAATTTTCATAAGGATCTCAAATTTTTTCTTTCTACTGGTGCAAAAAAAATTAAAAATCGGTCCAGTAGTTTCGGAGCCTATTCCGTAAAAACAAACAATAGCATAGCATAAACATAATCAGCCTATAATGTTCCCACTGCTGGGACACAGGCCTGTTTATAATGTTCCCACTGCTGGGACACAGGTTTGTTTGTTTGTTTCCCTCTCTGTGAGAGGGAAACAAACAAACAAACCAAAAATATCTTTCCTCTTTATAATATTAGTATAAATAGAATACCGCAAGTCCTGCATAGGAAGCATATTATTACTGAGTACCGTTTATCCGCGGCTTCGCTCACGTGGGTGTCGGATAATATTCCACGGGAACGTAATACCGGGATTATAAAAGGAAGCGAAGCGATGATCACATACCTAATAGCCGAGGAAAAGGTCATTTACTGTACTAGCGTTGCGTCGCCGCCGTCAATCATGATTATTTTGTTACGCAGAATTTTGAATCTGTGATATCTTTTAAAGTGTTCATTTAAATAATATGATGTCAAGGCAAGGCAAAAAAATAACCAATTTAAATAATATATTTTATTGGAGAAGGATTAACATTATAATATCGGTCGTCAAAATAGTTTCGGAAATAACAATGAAATTATCAAATTCTGAAAGATAAAAATTGTTACTGTAGCTCATACGATAGACGTATTTAATATTATGCTATCGCAGACTTTTTTGTTGAACTTTTTAAGATGTACAACCCTGTAGAACAATATTTTGTTGCATCTCTTACGTTTTACGCAGCGCACGCCAGTGAAGCAAGACGGCATTATTTTTTCAGACGTCTTCAACAAAAATCGTCATATTTGAGCCTATTTACACAAAACCTTAATAAATTGTACACCTAAACCTTGCCAATGAATCACTCCCTCCATTAGTGAAACCAGTTTGAAAATCAGACTACTTCACGACATCCATGAATGGTGGCAACTGTCCCCTATAATATCGAAAGTAAGGCTTACCAGAAGGACAGTCCAAGATCAGCAGTGTCGTCAGAAGACCACGTGTTGGCGAGGTCCTCGTCCGACATCACGTTGTGCTGCAGTCTCAGGAAGTACTCCGTCAGCCATACTGCTATTGCGCCCAGGCTGAATAGCACTGAAATGCGAGACGAAATGTGTTATTGATATAAACTTGCAAAGTCGGAAATGGTAACACAGACCGTTTTTTTTTTGAGGTTGGGAAATCATCCAATGACTTCTCCCGCTCTGGGTGGAGCGGGAGGGCGTGTCAGACTTTTACTGACTAAAACCCACCCGTGTTCCTTCAGTTGCCTGTTGCCAAGGTGAGCCAAGGTCCCGGTATCCCTTTCGGATTTTCTCACAACCCTGACAGGGTAACACATACCCTGCGTTACCGTTAACTAATACGTCAAATCGACTGGTAGCTATTATTGTCAGGTAAGAACCTACTAGTGAGAGGTGGTGATAGCAATCTTCGCATTTGTGAAGAAAGGCCAATACAGTGTTCTTTATCATCATTCTGCTGCAAAAAAATGAAAAAAAAATGTTGCGCCGATAATAAATAAATGGGGATAAGGCCCCATTTATTTATTATCGGCGCAACATTTTTTTTTCTTCCATACTTCTCTATTAGTCGTTATTAGTATTCTTGTCTCATAAATTAATATGAAGAACCGTTTGATAATTGTAAGTACTAGTTTCGTTGTCTCTCCGTGCTCATGCGCCGACATCCGTGGATATATCATATGCGGATGCCATATCTATATGATATGTCTATATTGTGTATGATAGTCGACTTGGTCAGGATGAAGGGCAAAAATCCATTTAAGTATTGTTTTAACCTCAGCTTATTCTAATAATTCCTGGGGATTATCGGCTACCAGCCTCTTCATAGTAGTATTCATTATCTCTCTCTTTCTGTATTTATCAGACTATCAGTAACTAATATTCACCTGCTAAAGAGTTGCTGACAAGTAGCGGTCGCGGCGAGCACCGCGCACGCGCAGCCGACCCCAACGCGGCCAGCACGCATGCGCCGCCCGCCGACAGCAGTGACGCAGCCAGTAGTGCCGCCGTACCACACCACGCCCAGCGACGTGCGGGGTGCGTACCGGCTTTTACTGGAATCGAGATAAAATACATGTAGTAGGTGGACCGATGATCTAGAAGTTGGAAACGTGGCAGGGCGCTATTAAGGCTTATTGGTTGATCCGCACGAATTTACTCGCCCGAATCGGGCGAATCGTCAATTTAAAAGATTTTGAATTTCATTCGCGCGTAGCATAACTTTAGCAATCGACCCGTTGGGCTGCTATTACTTAGCCACGAGCTCTTACACAAGTAATTTATCCCTATCAAATAATATAGCCTTAAAGTTAAATCAACATTAATCATGTCAACTTAAAACTCGATGTCATTGTCGTGTCGATTGACAAAATACAACGGCTCTGAATCTGAATGGATTACAAAACTGAACGCAAGTCGCAACGTCCTGATCTTATCGTGGACACAAAGCATGTCTTTAGCAATGACTAGACACAAGACTTGTTCATGTTGTTCTAGTTTTTCGATCTACAGATGATATGGATTTATTTGATGTCGCAACGAAACTGGAATTGAAACAGTAGCTAACATTACTGTTTCATTAGACTTTGAAGTATTACAAGTCCCTTGAAGCATCACTATTAGCAAACTCCTTACTAACATTATAAACGCGAAAGTTTCTGAGTACTTTTTATACCGATATTCCCACGGGATCGAGACTTATTGTTATTATGTTCGCAATCCATTAAGGGAATGTAGGAGAGGTTATTTACAATCAAATTACCCCTTTTGACTCCATTGCATATGTCAAACATTTAGAGTAATTTAACATTTTTACCCGACTACGGCGAAGAAAAAAGGAGGGTTATGATTTTGACCGGTATGTATGTATGTATGTTCATCTGTTCCCTCCTATCTTCCAAACCACTTATCACAATTTGACAAATGAGGTATCGTTAGAAGCGTCGTGATTGTCCGCTGGTTATAGGCTATGTGAAGTCACATTAAATTAAAAATGGCGCCCTCTAGAGGACATAAAGTGAGGAACTTAAAAAAAAAATGGTTTAATCGTACCATGTTGGGTATCAAATGAAAGGGCTTAATGAGCACATTTCAAAAATATATATATTATAACCCCAAAAGAATTTAAAAAAAATCAAGTAATAAAAACTAAAACCCAACTACGACTTAAAAGGTATAAACAAGACACCACAGACAGACAAATTAAAAATCCGGAGTCACACGTAAACTGTTCGATTTATGCCCTAACACGTGTGACTCCGGATTTTTAATTTGTCTGTCTGTGGTGTCTTGTTTATACCTTTTAAGTCGTAGTTGGGTTTTAGTTTTTATTACTTGATTTTTTTATTTCATACATTTTATAAATTGTCAAATTACTCGGAAATGATTGACAATGGCATGGGGATCATGCAAATGACCTCTTCTACATCCCCTTAACGGATTGCCGACATATAATATTGGTTATATGTGTATAAATAAATAAAACCAAGCTTCCTTTGAAGGCCTCAGTTTCATCCAATATTCAATAAGATGTTCAAAAATAGCATATTGCATACACAATGGCGCAACTATTATGCTGAGGTAGGAGCCTTTTTGGCCTCGCACAGGTAGCCTAAGTATTTTTGTTAGTTTTAATTTTTCTTTTAATTTAATTTAGTACCTACTTACTTTATATTACTGACTGTTTTTCCTGTGCGTGTCCCAAATAAAATATTTTTCTTTCTTTCTTTCTTTCAACATGGATAACAGTAGTCACGTCTGGGCTGGGTTAGATACTGACATTAAGAAAAGGCGTAATAGAAGCTCTTCAGAATAAAGATGAGCATAATGTAAATGCGGATAATGTCCTGCATGCGGTAGGCGGAAAGCCGGGATTGTGGTGTGGCGTAACTTGGGTCTTATGCATTCAGCCAGTGGCGGATTAAATGTCGAGAGCGCCCTAGGCAAGCAACTCATCGACGCGCCCTAGCGGCCACATAATAAAAAAAAAAATTATTTTTTTCGCGCGCTCTCCTTTATTCCTCGCGCCCCGAAGCTCTTACATCTCTATAGAATTAAATAATCTTTTACATTGTGTAAGTAGGTGCATACGTACTTACACAATTAATTTTATATTTTTTTTTTTTTTTTTTTGGTAAAAATCTTCCGCGCGCGCCCCTTTAATCCTCGCGCCCCTAGGCACGTGTCTAGTTTGCCTTAGGGTTAATACGCCACTGCATCCAGCAGGAGAATACATAAGAGGAAAACAGAGCTCATCTAATCTACTTTAGGGAGCCGTAACGTGTCTTGCAATAGTCTCAATCCGAATAGAAAAGGTCATAGTGATAATAAATGACGTTTAGGAGCTTATGAAACCAAGGCTTTCTTAGCATTACTCCAATATAGTCCCTAAACTATTGCTATGAGTAAATATGCTACAGATTCTATAATTTATATCTCAATAGCCATGAGTCAGACCATTGTCAGCTTACCAACTTATTACAAAACGGAGCTATCAGAGCTTGTAAGTTGTTTAAGAGCAATCTTTTGTTATTCCAGTTTCATTTGTGGGTTGCAAGAAGCAGTATTAATAGAGGTGTCAATGCTAAGTTAATGTAGAAATCTTACAAGATCATTGCATTGCATAAAACAATGATTAGCGTAGACGTGAGAGGGACACGTTCCATTAGTTAGCAACCTTATCTTCTATGACCAACGTGTTAAAACTAAGTTAGAAAAGTTTCGTGTTTGCCTGAAGTAACGTCGTCTGGCGCTCGGCGTGGCAACACGTCGTGTTCGGGTTCGCGACAGGTCAATCGTCATCCTGCGGTTGCCTCTTAGAGAGGTGAAACACGTGTCGGTTTCTTAAAGGGTTTTTTATGGCTCTTGAGGAATAGTTAAACGGTAAAGGTTGCTAAATAATATATCTACGTCTATTGTTTTTTTTTTAAGTAACTTCTTTTGGATCAGTGATTGAAGTTATGGCTTGGCAGATTAGGCGCAAAATTATATAAACCAAAAGTCTATCAAATTCTAGATGTAGTGATCCAATAGCGGTCATAATACTCATAATGGACGTTTTATCCAAAAGATGATAGGTAGGTACAGGACACTGAATGTCTCATTCTTTAGTTATGTCAATCCGGGAGGTACAGAGTTGGCCGCCAGGGCGGATGCAAAGACCTTCATAAACACATGAGACTGAGGCCGAGGAAACACGTTTTTTTAACGCAAACATTGACGTACTTGTAACACTAACATACTTGGAATCAAAAACTTTATTATAATATGTATATACCAGTTTCTCATTGTTTCAATGACGATGAGTAAAAAAAAAACTTGTTTGACAAATTGCGAATAAAAAATAACACCGCAATACTTTAAATAATGCTTCAAGAAAGTAAACCTCAATTGGCTAAAAGCATTAAAGTGGAAGTCGTCCTTACCACTAAAATCATGATTCCTCCACCCATACCCGAAGTTCAGCTCCTTCCGTCCTTCGAATAGTCCGAAACTGATCCTTCCTTCGGATTCCAAAGAATTCGACGTCCTTCGCGCACGCGCATCAATCCAATGCGTAGTCCCCAAAGACGCCACAATCAACGCTATACACAAACACGAGCCAAAAAACGTCGCAAAAATCATCGACCGCTTAAATAAATTCAACTTCATCTTGATTTGATTTTGGAACACTTTCACTGTCTACCGAGTTCGTCAATAAACCACTAGATGGCGTTATGTCACATTATTTTTTCACATAGCTCTTCGCGCTAATTAGTTTGTTTTTATTATGTTTTCTAGCTATTCAAGTTGTGGGATTGGCTCCCTGATACGTCCATTGTTCGAGCTATTCAGTATCATCATAACAGTTTCCCTTTGCAGTATCTTCGCACGGGTCAGAAGAAAATCTGTAACAATTAAAAGAAAATTGATTATGCAAACGTTATTATGGATATTTTAAAATGCATTTTAATTGGTAACACCCAAAGTTGCGTCATTGTGAAATAAAATAGAAAGTGTTTTAAAAAACTTGTCTTTTTATTACAAACGAATTAAGTGTAATGACGACATAAATAATTTCGCAAATAATGCTATCGCATGTTTATTTAAATCATGCGGAAGGGTATTATCAAGCTTGTTGGCGAACGGATTTCCTAAACCAATAATAATAAAAAGGCTTGCAAATGAGTATTAAGAAATTTAGTATGATCCTTTAAAAAAAATCGACTCGTTTTGATTACCAATAAAATCACAACAGCGTCTGGTTGAGAGACAATTACGACAAATGACTAAAGACACTGAAAGTAATGCTTTCAGTAAATAAAAAGTTTTGTAAAGTGCATAATACCACAGTTTTACAGTCCTTATACCTACTCACGTTGAGTATGTATTTGGATGGCTACAAGAAAAGTGGCAGACCAAAGAAAAGGTCGATGGATAGTGTGGAAGATGATATACAGTTATGAAAGATATCACGAAGATGGCGGCTGATGAAAGACACACATAAGAGACGTGAGACGGAACGCAGACTTCATCTGGCACAAAACGTATAGAAAAGACAAGACGCAGATGCGTCACATTTCCTTCCTGCATACTATTGCCGCGTCTGCGTCCCGTCCTCGTCTCACGTCTCTTCTATGTGGCCAGCTCCTTATAGAGCGTAAGGACAAGAGAATGAAGATGATTACTGAGCATGATCCCATGACCGAGACACAGGACACTTACAAAAGGACACTTAAATAGTAACGTTTGAATAGCTTGAAGGACCTCCCAACCAGATTTCCGATTTCAAATCACATACTTAATGCATTTAAAATACGAATGATTCTGGATTAATGGTGTAAAACTGAGCTTCTTTTGTGGTCGTCGCAAGGCAAGTTCTCTTCATTTCTCCCCGGTCAGCCAGCACCTTCATTGATTCCCTTTTCATTAATATTGTCCCTCACACAATCCCTTTATGACTTTAGACGCCTCTCTGTTCATTCATCAACTTTTATAATCATCTCGTAGTCATGAGAAGCATGACTATCCCCATTATTTTTTACGTATTACATAAAACTTACGAGCTTGTTATTATCTCATACAGCCAGCTACCGTACAACCTTCCATTCAAAAATAACAAACCTTAATAATGATCTCACGATCTAATATTGCGTGTCCGAATTTGATTTACTCTGCCATTAAGCGGTGAAAACAAATTTGCGACGAAAGTTTCATTTTATAATGATTATAGTCGAATATTATACGGTCTGTTAGGTTTCGACTTAAATAATAAAATGACTCTGGTAATAAATTCGCTGCTTTTGGTCGAGCAATGATAACATCGACGACGAAATTGTCTGATTATATCTTTTGTATCCGGATGTTTACAAGTAAGAACATTTTGAACATCCGGACGCATAAGAATGAAATGAATGTATTATCAAAACTGATTAAATAATAAATGCATTGCTGCACTGAAAAATAATCGCTCCATGTAAAATACTGGTATTCGGCTGCATCCGGTTAGACTGGAAGCCGACTCCAACATAGTTGGGAAAGGGTAGGCAGATGATGATGCATTGCTGCACCGAAGTAAGTTATGAGAACATCTTAATGATTTTGTGACATTCCACAATGACGTCGTCAAGGTAGGCAAAGGATTCGATTCTTAGATTGATGCCGCTAAATATTTGAATGATAATAGGATGTTGATAGGAAAACATCGCATCATTAAAATTGTCATTAAGTCTCTAACTAATGGCTATAATTACGCATTCCACATAACATAATTGTTAATTAAGTTATGGTCTACTGCCTTATGGACAAAATGGCAGATGTTACCCATGTACTCGCACCTGGATGGCTGTTAGATAACAAAATATGCATGGAGGAGCCCCTCCATGCATATTTTGTTATCTAACAGCCTTTTAAATATGACGCGACACCAAAGTGGGCCAGTGGGCCATCAATAGAAACAATAATGATTAGTATTGAAATAAATTCTAAACGGAATTATCACGAATTCAAGTTTAACGTAGATTTTAATAAATAAAAATATCTAGACTCATATGCTGCCATTAACATTCAAGGTTAACAAGACGTACATATTCATTTTATTGGAAACGAAACTGTTCAATTCGAAGCAGAATAGATGAGACTTGAAAGCAAAGAAATCACACAGATTTAGAAGGTAAGTATTGTGCCCTATTATGGCTATTTAAATGGCAAAGATATTAGACGATGGCCCATATACTTTGAACGTTATAATCAAACTCTCTTTTAGATTTGCGGAATTTCAACAGTAACCAGTCTGCAAAAAGATAAATAACACAACGCAAAGAAGGATAAGTATCGCATAGTGAAACATCAAAAAATTACGCACATTGTGTCATAATCATAATTAAAGGAACAATCAAACCTTGGTTATTTTATTTACATTCTCATGAGCAAAAAAATTAATATGCAGTAGGATGATCCTATGGTCATTTAGAAATAAAGAGGCGCATCGTTTGGCTTTGCATAACGTTGCAAAGTGAAGTCTTAAAGAACTGCGTTGGCAACTTGATGGTGATGTTTCCTAGAAATCTCAATTTAATTATTTAACCTTAAAACTTTTTCTTCTGATTCATCGGCACAAGTTCTTTGATAAAAGAGCAAATGTACGTTCGGCTCGTAGTCACTGTTTTCTACTGTCTTATTCAAATTTCGAACGATGCCGGTACAAATTAAATTCTGCATAAAATAACCATCCTCAACCGCCTCACATTCATTGTCATACACAACTACATATATCCATTTCATTAAACATTCCGAAACAGCCAAAAGTAATCACGATTCACACGGCATCCATCAATATTCTTGTCCGATTTCACGCCATTGAAAACGAGGGATCCAATCCAATATCAAAATTTGGACTACTTTCTACCGACATGAAACTATGAAACATTACGATTTCACCCCATGCATGATGTACATTGATGATGTTTTATTCATCGCTAACACCTAGTCGCATTCGCATACTATGTGGGAAAGTCGGGGAAGATGAACAGACAGTGTTTAATTGGAAAATCGATGCTGAAAGGAATGCGTGGAAAAAGCTGCACCTGCCGTCAGTCTCTGCCACGTGTAGACAATTCCTGCATTTTTCCTGCGGGTTTCTTTGTGCAGTTTTTGTTTACACTCGCGACAATCTAAGAAGTCCGTTTTGACGTTCCGTTCTCGCACATTTAATAGAACGTTAAGCCTTGAAAATCAGTTTTAAGCAATGTAGATATGTCGTCGATTACTAACTCTCTAAGTATGTTCTATCGATATGTCTCGAGAATCAGTTTATAAGAAATCACTTGTTTTTTCATCGCTACACAAAGCGTTTTAAAGCTGTCAAAACGGACTTGTTAAACTGTCGCGAGTCTAATATTGATAGGACAGAATAAAAGTGACGTTACTGCCTGTCGAATGTATTTGACTCGTAAAACGATTTCGTTTTTCTGTCTAGCAGGTGCGATGTTATTTCAAATATGTAGACAAGATTATACCTGTTATTCAAGGAAAGAAATTGATAAATGACTTGATAGTGGCGTCAAATTAAAGACTATTAAAATCTTAATTTGGGATGGGTTTTAAATGGAATTTCACTGCTCAGAAATCCGTATTTTCAGAAAATTCTGTTTACCTCTCATTTCCCATAGTCTCCGTCCATATAATTTCCCATTCCATCCAAATTCGCACAAGTCACAACCTACTTCTTCCATGTTACCGTTCTTTCAACACGCATTAACAGCTACATAATTTCAGGCAATTACGCAAATCAGTACGCTTCACCTAATGAATCCTGTCAACCTTGACAATGGGCAGACGTAACGGACACGGAGTAGCCACGCGTCGCGATACGCTTGGCTGCCCATAAGGTCATTGTTATGCTGACTGTTTGTAACAAATGTGGAATGACATCACCAGCAGCATATTGCTGAAATGGGAGGAAGACTAGATTTCCTTCTGTCAGAAATGTGTTCAAGTGGATTCAGATCTTTTGATGGTGCTACTCTTCAACGACAGCGAACCCGCTTAAAATCGAAATTAATTTATATTCATAACCGTCTTATAAATATTAGATTGCCTAACTAGTGGTAACATAATATTGATAATCTATCATTCATATATAACACATACATTCACACAAACACAAATTCACATTTCTATCACATACATTGAATTGACGTCATATCGTAGGAATTACTAGTAATTGCTATGGAAATAAATTAATAGGTTCTATGACAATGAATCATAATCGATCCAGTTTGTTATCGAACAGTTTTGAATCAAGGAGCTGACTGTCTTCAAACGTCAACCTTTATTTTTATACCGCACACTTCAGGGTTCTTTTGAATTTTCAAGGAGTCGGTCAGTGTTGGTAAGTCCCTTATGCAACAGAGGTATAGAAAGGATAGGACATATGTCCTGATTCCCCCTTACACCCCATGTGTCAAGCCACGCATGGTTGCCTATACAGAGTATACAGTAAGTTCATTGTTATTATGGCCGAATATTTGAAACGAAATGTGAAATGTCATGCAATTATGTAAAGGCTGTTATTAAAACATTTCGGCAAATATTTCTGGCAGTTTCAGGGTTTGGCGTTGCGTGTTCTCATTGATTTCGTATTCAGTTTTTTTATTGAAACTAGAATGAGGAAAAATATTAAGCTAATTAATGAACTAATAGCTCTAATAAGAAGTCTCAAGAAGAAGTCTGTTAAAAAAGCAACATCAGCTTTAGGCAGAAGCTGATGTTGCTTTTCTAAGAGACTTCTTCAAAAAAGAGGAGGTTCTCAATTCGTCTGTTTTTTTTGTTGTTGTATGTTTGTTACGCGATTACTCCGCCAATTATGAATAGATTTTGATGATTCTTTTTTTGTTTGGTAGGTCATGCTTCAGAGGTGGTCCCATATAAATTTTATTAATTTTGCTTGCGTAGTTTTTGAGTTAGCTTCAATAATTACGCATTTTTCCCACTTTTTGGAAGTCGGTTTTTTTTTTGTCTATAGTTTTGATAATCATATACTTTACTTTGAAGTTTTGCCAACTAACTACACGCAAGATGCAATGTATGAATCTCTGATTATAAAATTAAGAAATTATACGAAAATGATAATGAATAAAATTTTATAGAAGGTCTCGCATCGTTAAATCATATCTGACAATAAATAATTGAATTTCCAATCCAATTGAACAATTCTAAACTTCAGTTAGGACAAGTTTCAGATATAAATAAATCTGTTCTAGATATCAGATTTTCGAAATCGAACCGAGTGTATTGATTCATCGAGTTACAACAACTGCGTAAGAAACTTACATAACTTGTACCAAAACCTACACCGACAGCATTGTCCATAAAACAATCACGTTATGGACATGTAACGTCTTTGTTCTTTTTAAAATCCCGTCCTTGCAACATCAATTAGATACAAACTATGGCTACTTTAATGGATCCCACGTAGAAATCTTCGCAACGAAGCGAAACCGATGGCAGAACGAATTTAACATCTCGTGAATAAACGCTTGCGACCTCTGAACCGGGAAATATGGAAAAAACAGAAAAAATTGTAACTGTTACTGTGGTTTTACATGCTTCACGGGCTATGTACATAGATATATAACACAGATGACAAAAATAAAACGGCAAAACACAATCAATCATTAACGGACCCGTATGGGCAGGCATGAACGATTGGATTTAAGAAGTAACTACCACCAAATACTCAGTTGTCGAAATCGCACCGATGAACCTCGGAATCTTTTTAATTTGCCATTTATGTAAATCGTCACTGGATTTCGCATGTGTCATTAATACAGCCCACCACAAAAACCAAATCCACTCAAGAACATAATATATAAACTGACCGCAAAGCCAGTCCTCAAATACCATTGACGTATTTCTCACTTTAATCAAGTGTTTGATTGAAATCGATTAATTAATCACAATGACTATTAATCACAGCTGTTATTGCCGCTAGTCAAAAACCTTTATTTTGATCTTAAAAGCAACACACGTAACGTGTGACTAAAATTACATGCAGTTTTCCTAGTATCGTTTACATTGCGGAAGAAATGTCTTGAGAGCGTTTCCTTATATGCAGTAGCAGTTTCTAGTTTCTCATGAGTGTTCTATTTAATATGTAAGCTGTGTTCTCATATCTAGATGGACATATCTGGACGATAATTTTATGTTTTGGCTTGAGGAATTTGTTTTTGATGGTCTGTCTTTGGTTTTGTTGTACTTGACAAACGATAACTATAGTTCGAATTTTGAGTTTTATCTGATACAAGCTCTGCAATCCAGAATACACCATTTTTTGTTGCAATGAACTCAAAGATATCTTCGTAGCCCTCACTATCAATTTGCCAACGGATAGCCGACCCCAACATAGTTGGGAAAAGGTTCGGCAGATGATGATGGTTATGTTGTGATGGTATTAACTCCTAACGCAGACATGACAACTTCACTGGACGTAATGAAATCTCAGGTACAACGTACAAATAACAGTATCATTGCTAACCCTGACAGAACTATCATGAACTAAATTGTACACATATGTACAAATGTTAATATCCACCTGTTCATCCATTGTATCATCATACATTTCATCATTTTCGACCTTCCAGTCTATCAAACAATAGTATTGAGGTCCCTATTATTGTTTGTAACCATTGTGGGCCTTTAAAGCTTTTATACGGCTATTTTAATTACCTTAATGGCCACTATTGCTGAATTGCTATAGTTTAGTGTTATTGGAATTCTTTGCCTCTTTGGTAATGGATTACATGATGTGAATGGTCTTGTTGAGTTTAAAACTCATTGGGGTTTAATGCAGTAATGAACTTGGACGATTAATGGCAAATCTTCGGAATTAGTTACGGACAATTAAGTACGTATTTATGTCAGTCTGCAATTTGAAATGTTGTGGGAATACAGTAAAATAATGATTGAAGATGCCTCGATTGATTTATTCCCTTTATGTCGAGTCCCGTTATGTCGAGCCGAAAACCTTGTCTCGCTTCTATTACCCCTATGTCGAGCTTAGTTTTCTGTCCCGTTTCTATTCCCTTTATGTCGAGTTTATTTACCACGCTTTTATTACCTTTATGTCGAGTGTAATAATATCATATTTTAGAAGTACAGTCACGTCCAATTAAATGTATACATGCACATAATTTAGAATCAATATTTACACAAAAAAGAATTAAAAAACAACTAATAACTTTAACCATACAGTACTATGTACCTACTATTATATTTTTTATGAACTATCAAAGTATGTAATAATATCAGTGTATATTTTTTAATATTCGAAATTATGTGCCTTATGAAAAAGTCTTTTAAAACAAGTCTTTTAAAACAAGTAAATCAATAACGTTAATTTAAAAGAATTATTTACTTATTATAAAGCTATATCTTTTTTTTACATTTTCACTAATAGTGATGATTATACTGTGATTTATTTAGATTAAGAAAGTTACTTTTACAAGAAGAATTATTTTTTACTGTAAAACTATGCTGTTTAACATTTGCAACAATAGTGATGATTATACTTTGATTTATTTAGATTAAGAAAGTTACTTTTACAAGAAGAATTATTTTTTACTGTAAAACTATGCTGTTTAACATTTGCAACAATAGTGATGATTATACTTTGATTTATTTAGATTAAGAAAGTTACTTTTACAAGAAGAATTATTTTTTACTGTAAAACTATGCTGTTTAACATTTGCAACAATAGTGATGATTATACTTTGATTTATTTAGATTAAGAAAGTTACTTTTACAAGAAGAATTATTTTTTACTGTAAAACTATGCTGTTTAACATTTGCAACAATAGTGATGATTATACTTTGATTTATTTAGATTAAGAAAGTAACTTTTATAAGAAGAATTATTTTTTACTGTAAAACTATGCTGTTTAACATTTGCAACAATAGTGATGATTATACTTTGATTTATTTAGATTAAGAAAGTTACTTTTACAAGAAGAATTATTTTTTACTGTAAAACTATGCTGTTTAACATTTGCAACAATAGTGATGATTATACTTTGATTTATTTCAAAGTCAAAGTCAAAGTCAAATAATTTATTTCAAGTAGGCACATTAAAGGCACTTTTGAACGTCAAATACATAGAAATAGAACTGATTCTAGTTGCCCCTTCCAAAAGGTAGTTTTCGTATGGAGAAGAATGGGCAAGAAACTCCACCGTTACTCTTTTAAAAAAAAATGTTTTACAATATTTGGTATAGGTACATCAATTATATAATTACATGTGAAGACGATGCACCGAGAATACAATTACAATAGGTAAAAAGAATTAAAAATTAAAAATGGAGCAATGACAAATAAATAAATTAAGTATGTGATAGGTACATGGTGCTCACATATTTACAAACATTAAAGAATACGTACGATAACACAATATTTCTACAAACTTGCAAGTAATACTAATAGGGCAGTGTGTGAGATTAATTATCATAAAATGTAAAAAAATCGATGATATAAAAATAATAAATTTTACAACTAGATTAGCAACCAGTTTGATTTTGTCCAGCCTCGAATTTGTCCTATGGAGCAAGACCAGCATGTTTCCAAGCATTCTTATCTTGGATATAATCCTCTAATTTGTAATATGCTTGTTTATTTAGATTAAGAAAGTTACTTTTACAAGAAGAACTATTTTTTACTGTAAAACTATGCTGTTTAACATTTGCAACAATAGTGATGATTATACTGTGATTTATTTAGATTAAGAAAGTTATTTTTAGCAGAATTATTTATATACGTGATGATTAGACATCGGATTATATACACTTTCAAAATGCCAAAATATGCATGCAAATATGCACTAAAAAAGGGTAAAATATGCATAAAATATGCACAATCAAAAAACATTTAAAATTAGAATTTACGTTTATTAGTATAGTTTAGTAGTATAGTTTTGTGATCGCTTTGGTATTTTTTTGATGAAGGTATTCGCTTTTCGCAAACCTTGCAGAAAATCACAGTACCATCAGCCGTACCTGTACCTGTCGTCGACTGTACCTGTTCACCAAACTCGACATAAAGATAATAGAAAGCGTAAAATATCAATACTTTGGAGAACAATAGACTTCCAGGCTCGACATAACGGGACTCGACATAAAGGGAATAAATCCCTCGATTCTAGTCTGATATCTACACAAAAAAAACATAAATAACATACGATATCTATATATACTTGCTTTTGTCTGTCTGTGTGACCAGGTAGATCTTCCTAACTACACAATTAATTTTATATGGTTTTCACCATCACCTAGATAATCTAGAACATTTATTCTGGAAGGTTTATGTGTATAATACATTCATATTTAACTAAGATATAGCACAGAAATCCTCTATGTTTTGCCATTATCGTCATTGCACCCGAGTAAAGCAGGGGCGGGTCGCACTATAGTAACTAAGATATTTATGTTAGATTAGAAGAGATGTCATATGAAATAAAATGTGTCCATCGGTTTACGATCCCTTGCAAGTCTTTCACTGAGCTGTATCTAAATGAATCTACATTTAATCTGCAATTTCTCTAAATAAGAAAAACCAGCTCACTTAGCACCAATATATGTATGATTGCTCAAGCGGTTTACCTATTAGACCAACAGTAAAGGCGCCTATTAGGTAACCGTTTCCTCAATCTCAATATTACTTCATTTTCATCTATTACAACACCATTTCCTCGACTGCTTTCCTATCGTATTTCCTTGAAGACTCAACTCATTGTTACTCTGTCCAAGCCTTTGTTAACTCAGTCATGCTTTCAGTTATCTTATTGTATAACTGGTCATAACCAGTTAATTATTCACAGTGAGTTAACAGTTCTCAGAGCAGTTAAACATCGGTTTACGGTTAACGTGGAGCCGTTCAATTGTTTGTCGTGCTTTAACAGAGGTAATGGCCATTTTGAATTGGATATCGTTATTTCAGATAGTGGTAAAGTTAAAGGGTTATTTGATTTCGTAATGGTTTGTCTGAGCCATGTTGGATTCCACATGATTTTTTCAATTGAATTTTACGCACTATGGCGCAGGTCTCCGAACTAATGAGAAACGATTAACTTGCAAAATAGAACATACATGCATATGAAGACTTTTCATAAGCTGCTGAATTAAATGCACAAGTAAATCGTAATTTATTTAATACTTACCAGGTACATATTAAGAAAGAAGACCACGAAAGACACCCGAGAACACAAGCAAAGAAGGGCAATTTAGAAGCCAGTTCGAATAATAACAAATAGACTGTCAAGAATGATCATAAACATACATACATAATCAGCCTATAATGTTCCCACTGCTGGGACACAGGCCTCCTCTCTATGAGAGGGAGTGGGCCGTAATCCACCACGCGGGCCCAGTGCGGGTTGGTAGATGTCACATATTTTCGAATTTTTGGTTCTAAGACATGCCGGTTTCCTCACGATGTTTTCGTTCACCGTTTTTGAGAGCAGTGGTGATGAAATTATTTACACAAAGTAAAGCGCCTGTCGGGGTTCGAACCTACGACCTACAACTCGTAAGTCGCGGCCGTTACCACTGGGCCACCCCTGCTCTCTCGAGAATTGCAAGAATGATCGAGACCAAGTAAATACAAACAAAGTAGGCTCTCCAATGAAACTTGAAATCGTAAACGGGACCTAACGATACCCCAAGATAAAGATAATGAATAATGTACAAATAAGCACAGACAGAAAAGCAATCGGTCCACCGCAATCCATTAACCTCAATTAACTGAAGATTCCAAGTTGCACGACATGATAATCAGCTCCCATTGTTTTTGCTTCATTCATTGAATCGGCTTCGTTCAACCTGTTTCGCGATGTGCGTAAAGCAGGTTGAAGCACAATATTATGCAGAACGAGGGCTAACCCAGATATAAATATGATCTGGGAAGCGAAATAATAATGTAGTTATTACTCATCTAAACCAGACCATGGCTTGTCTACAGTGGATGCTGAGTCAGATGATTCTGTTGCTAGTCGTAGCTGAAAGTAGGAAACTCTAATTTACCCTTTGGCATTTCACAGAGAATTTCCCACTAGATGAAAAGTGGTGGCGAGAAAATTACTTTCACAAATTCCAGACAGATTAATGTGAATAATACATTACATAGACGACGTTACTATTCCTTGGCAACTGACGGGTATACATATCTTCACTAAGATCAGTTAACTACGGAAACCATTTATGTAGTCAATTACCTCCTAATCTTACACAGCATAAGCATAATCAGCCTATTATGTTCCCACTGCTGGGGCACAGGCCTTACATAATACCCTCAATTTACCTCATTACACCTGATCCACGATTCCACGTTCATTGAAATCAAGTGAAAACATGATCCGTCGTTTTAAATTTGAATGAGCAGCTACTGGCCATTCGAAAGTGTCGCTGGATAAATTTCTAAATCATTGCGCTGAGTATTATTATAAATTCTTTTATGTCCATGTTTAACTTTGAAAGCGACAATTTTAAGTGCTCCCGAGTGTAAAGTGTCTTTTACGGTTGAGGAGAGTGTTTATGGTCATTTGTTTTAATTAACCAACTTATTATAACTTCAATGTTGTGAGTGTGGTTGGGGATGTTTTATTTGTTCATCTTTTTCTGTTTCTCATTTAAGTTAGGGCAATGATTCCAACAGTTGGACAGGGGTCACAAAACCCAGTCCCCGAATTAATTGACCTAAGAGCTACATGAAATTGATCGAGTGACTTGTGACCCTAATGATGATGATAATGATGTCTTTCATTTCTGATCCAGCTACGGGATAAAGCGATGGATGAGTAGAAAAATGGCCTGTCTATAATATATGCTGAGACATACTTAATAAAGACGTCTGTACTCTTTGCAATTATGACCAATGTGTGGAGCAATCTATTTGTTCTTGGGCACTGCATGTCTGCAATTCATTCATTAACGTGTGATTTTTCTCACGAGTTTCCTTCACTATTTAAAGACGGTGTTCAATTAAAATAAGTGGTTGGACTGCTCACTAGACGACACGAGTTTTAGACTAGCGTTAGCGCAGTCATCATTAAAAATCTACGTGTTCAGTGGCATTGGAAACATTGCGTGCAGATATGCTTAGATTGAAATAGATTGTCTCTTAGATTTGCGCTACGCAGCTTGCAGTGCTTCCTTGTCTGCTTTCTTTACTGTACTCATCCCATTCATTAAGAAGCCCCGAAGGTAACCAATGGATAGATGTGTGGCGGTATCTTCATCGCCACATGCGAACTACGCATCAAAGACCTGACGTCACACAAAAATCCTGACGTCACATAAATCCTGCATCGCGCAATTAGAGTTTACCGCGCGATGGACATATATACAAGGACCCAACATCCAGACACAACACCCGTCTGGTCGGAGGATCCTCCCTTTTCTATGGTGTATGAGTGCACTTTACTTACACCCTGTTCCTCATACTCCTAAAGATGTCCTGTCCTCCCATTCATTTTTCTTCGAGAATGTTTTACGAATTTCTAGGCAATATCAACAGCATCTAGATTTTCTAAGTATCTAATTAACAGCATGTACTAATGAAGAAACTAAAGAAAGGCACGTTCAATGATCGTTTAGTACCTGTCTTGTACATTCACATTATGGCATAGATGTACTAAGAACTTGATCAAAAACTAATGAATGGAGGTTGTAGTCTGCAAAAGCGGTCACACACAGTTATGGAAACCTCAATCAACACTTTTATACATTGTAAAAAGTACCCAACGATGATTACCATGCACCTGCTAATGTACTTGACCGATTTCTTTCTCTACGTAATGTAACGTTTGGCTGACGTTTAAGTTACAACATAGATAGAGAAAAAATAAAGAAATTAGTCCGCTTTGTGGACAAAACCAGCGCAAAGAGTGTGACGGATTCTTGTAGGTAAACAATAGTAATCGTTGTACATTTTAAACGAATAAATTCAAGCGATTTTAAACTTTATTGCTTTAGTATGTTTAGGCAATATTTCAATGTGAGAAGTTGCACCCATCTGATGGTATCAAAAGTTAGTGCTTGAAGTGCTAGAAGATCTCGTAACACTTTTAAGACTTTTGATGAAACAAACATTTTAGATTGGACGACACCAAAAACAGGGGCTTGCTTTAGGTCATCAGATTCCAAAGAGTAGGACTGCATCTTTGATACGATACAGCCGATATAACTTGGCAGGTCTGTGGGCCTAGACAAGTGACAATCGCTTCGAAAGCGTTTCGTATTTTTACAACGACTTTCAACAGGATTGACATAAGCTTTTCGATAGCTTATGTCAGCCCTATACATTTTTGCCCTTTTTCATCATCTATATCGCTGATAATATGTCACTTCGTCTAGGGCCTCTGAACATAGGATCTGCGAACTTTCGCGCATATTCACTTACACTCGCCTCATGTTATTTGGTTTCTAATAAAAATGTTACTAGGTACGCAGCCCTCTGCGCGAAGTTCGGAACTGCCAAGTTATATCGGCCGTATTGTACCTTACGATTCCTTGCATGCGTAACGTGCTTTAATTAACCCGGACGGAACGGATCGATTCATAGAAAATGTATACGAAAGAGCACACGTCACGGGTGTACGGAGTAGGACGACGGCGACATGGCACCCAAGGGATGGGAAAAATATCATCAGTGACGATGTTTAGCACGTCCCGCCCCGCGCGCGCCTCGTACCTTCTGTGGTTACGCTGTGTAGCCACTCCGACAACTCAGTCCATCTTTTCTTGTTGTCCACACTATCACATTAGGTGCATTAAAGACCATTCTGTCTCCCGTCCACGTGCTAACGGTGTCGTCGAGTATGCACTATGCAGCGACTTTTATGAAGATTGCAATGAGAAGAGTGTCTTATTGAGCGGTCTAATTCATATCCAGTTTTCAGTCATCTGAGTCATACTATTACTGACATCAAGTTCACAAGAAAAGGTCACAATAAAATTTTCTCAATAGGTAGTGGCAAAACTGAAGATGAGAACCATTTAAGAACGAACCTAGGACTACCAGACACCTCTGAGGCGGCCTTCTACACCCACCAAATTGCATATTATTAGAGAACTTTAGATATCTGTTATGCATTCTGAGTTTCAAACAATGAAAGGAAAACAGAATACTCTCAACTCTCAAGGAAATCCACATGTCTGTTTTGACTTTAATAAAAGTTTAATTATCTTGAATGTCATTTATTAAGTATCATTTTTATATCCCAGGTACTCTGTGTAGTTTAATTGCTGGTACAATTTCGTTATTATCATGTCGCGACTCGAGATAGACAATCATTTGATGAGCTGCCTACAAACTCCATCTGCCTAGCCTTTTCCCAACTATTTTGGGGTCGGCTTCCAGTCTAACCGGATGCAGCTGAATACCAGTATTTTACATGGAGCGACTGCCCTAATCTAATACGATACCCCTTGGTAAGACTGGTTGTCAGACTTTCGGGCTTCTGACAACCCGTAACGACTGTCAAAGGTCTACAAATGACAGCCGAGACCAACGGCTTAACGTACTTTCCGAGGCACGGAGGAGTCTCGGTATGTAAAGATGGTCACCCATCCACGGACCAACCCCGGCAAGCGTAGCTTAACCTGATGGATCGTCCCGTGCGGCTGTTATTACGTAGCCACGAGCTCCTCCAGCTGCCTATAAACCATTCAAGAGAATTTAAGTCCCTAACTAAATAACTACCCTTCGGGAAATACAGGCATGATGTTACCTACGTATCTACTTACTCAAATAATTTGTGGTGCACTGCCAATGTGGAGCATTCTTCAAATGATGGAACTCTTGTCTAATTTGCTAAAAAACTGTACCTAAATAACTACCTAACTCTGCAAAACCGTTGGCTGGCACAATTTGTTTGCTATCAACATGCTAAGATGATTTAAATAATTGTAAATTCAGCCCTTGCACACCATTATGAAGACACAGGTGTTAGAAAGTGGAAAGTGAAACCCACTTTCATGAAGACACACCCATGTTAAACACTGCGCATAAAAAATTAAACAATTGTATTTTGTTGGCTGTCTGTGCGCATGTAAATGGTGATATTTTATGATATGTTAATAGAAACTATATACATGATGGAACACAACCAAACACAAACAGACACTGTGCAACCTTAAATACTGAATATAATATCCAAGCATTTAATTTTGATGCATGGTGGCAAAGTGCTATTGGGTTTTTCCACCTGGAATTGCACAGTACTAGCCTGGAGTCTGGGATTGGTTGGTGGCAATAGGCTCATAATCAACCTATGTTCCCACTGCTGGGACACAGGCCTCTCTGTGAGAGGGAGTGGGCCGTAATCTACCGCGTGGGCCCAGTGCCGGTCTGTAGATGTCACATGTCTTCGAATTTTTGGTTCTAGGACATGGCGGTTTCCTCACGATGTTTTCCTTCAGCGTTTTGACAGCAGTGGTGATGAGATAATTTACACAAAGAAAAGCGGCTGTCTGGGTTTGAACCCACAACCTACAACTGGTAAGTCAGGGTCATTACCACTGGACCAACACTGCGGCAATAGGCTCGCCCCTTTTATATGGGACTTAAACATAACTGAAGAAACATTGGTCATCATCTGCCTAGGGTTTTCCCAACTATGTTGGGGTCGGCTTCCAGTCTAAACGGATAACTGGGAACTGAAGAAATATAGGTGTACTACTATAAGTACCCTACTGCCTTACTCTTCAGGGATTACAAGCATGATGTTATGTTATTTTGTATGCACTAGGACCACCAGGAAAAATCTGGATTCATGTCCTTTCTTGTTCACAGGAAACTTATCTTTGGAATGGATTCGTTTCTAGCTTCAATTTTTTGACTAAGTAACTGACCAAATCTTTCTCAATTCAAAATAACCTGTAAATGAGTTATTTGAAATACAATTCAATTTAGAAAATATACTTAGACCTGTGGTTTCCAGTACTACTTTACTTGAACTTGAACTATTTTGTACTTACTTCCTTTCCTGTAATAGTACTTACATTTTCTTATATTCAGATAGTTATAGTACTTAAGTTATATATTCAGTTTCATTTGCATCGTCAAGGTCAGTTCACACACATCAGGCACATTTTAGGAGATTGCTATGTTGCAGTTATGTGTGATTGAATGGTGCAATCAATTGTTTAGTTTGAGACTTGTGAACAAAACTTTAAAACTTGCAAGATCTTAGTAGTTTTCATTTCAAATATATTTTGAACAGATTCTACGGGACTTGAACATGCAACCAAAGGCTAGGTTTGGTCAGTCATTTTTACAGTACAGTGTTTAGCAGTGCTTGGTTATTTTAATATAAAAAGTTTTCCAGTTTAATTAACTACTAAACTACTGAACTTATTTTGAGGCAAAAAAAATCTCTCTTGATAAATAATAGATAGGACATTTTTTATCAAATAAGAAATTAAAGTACACGCAAGCAAAATCGTGGGCTGATCAGATAGTAACTTGTTATATTTTTATAAACATACATTGACCTACTGCAGATTCTTTGATAGACATGCATGCACGGTAATTTCAACACGATTGTGATCTACCACAGTTTATAATCACATAGGCTTGATAAATAAACCAACTGCTCGTAACTAGCAAGTAATTATTTACACACTTTCTCACGAGTAAAATATTATGCATAAAAGTAACGGATTATCTTACTTGAAAATTACACAACTTAATGAGATGTAATTCTAGGAATGTTGAGTGCATCCTGGTTTTATAAAAGTTGTTATCCTTACCTTTTTACTACGGCCTTGTTTCAAAAACTTTCAACTAAAGGATGTGAACTTGTTGACACAAAAAATTTAACTTGAAACTTCACTGCGTGCTAAATATCACGAATTTGTAGTTCACAATCCGTAGGTACAGACCTATAGTTAAAACTTTATTAATGTTTAATTGAGTTATTAATTAAACTTATTCAATTATCGTCGTTGATTTTACACAAACACAACACACAAACTTTCTTAGCTTCTGCGAACTCGTCTCATGCGTGCGTCAACCATTGCGTTCGGAAACTCACTCGCTCCCGCTCGCTCACTCAACTTCAACTTTTCTTGTCATAATTTTGTCAACCAATGAAAAATCGTGGGTCGCAAAGCCAACTCAAACCTGCCACAGATTAAATTTTGTCGCTGTCACTTTTTTTGTAAGACGGCAACATTTTTATTAGCGAGCGAAAATAAGATTTTCCACATTTTGTGAACTTTTGTGTGTTAAATAAATAAAAAGCGTCAAATAAAATGAATCATTAGGAAGCCCATTTACTAACTTATTTTATGTAACAACAGCATTTTTTTAAATTACTCTCATCTTTAACATTTTCAGATTGCACAACATGTATTGAACTATTTGAACCTTATATTAATTTGCTTTTTGTGGTCTAGCACCAAAAATTACGGATCCAACACGAACTGTTGTAGCTCCAAGTTCAATCTGGAAAAAGAGTAAATGTTTTGGATTTGCTTTTTATTTGTGTTAGGTGATTTTTATTATTACCATGTTTTCATATCACTTGCTGTGGTGGATAAAACTATTATTTCACTGACATGGTGAAATATTTAAATGATAAATGGTCAAGTCAAGACTTATGTTTACCTGTTTGGGTTAAAGCCCCTGTTTGAATGGTTTCAATACACATAGAATATACTCACAGCATGTTCATAATCAGTAGACATCCCCATAGATAATTCCACTTCATTTATATCAAGCTTGAGGTTTTCACAAACTTCTTGTCTACATTTGGCAAGGGTCAGAAAGTCTGGGTTTGGCCCTTTGGAGGTATCATAGTCATATATACCAATAGTCATCAATCCTTTGAAATCTAGGTTTGGACAGTTCGTCAATACATGATCTACAACCTTTGTGGCATCAGATGGCTCAATTCCATTTTTAGCTGAAATGGAGCATAAATGGTAAATATTACATACTTTGGAACAGATTAAAAACACATTTTGGTTTGTATAACTGGGAAGCATTGCATCATTAATTAATTTAAGTACCTAAGATAACTTTAGAATTTTTTCTTGGAATGAAATTGCATCAGACTTACCTACTCCTAATAAAAAGTACCTACTTAGTATTATAAATAAATAATAAAATGAAATATTATTAGTACCTTCTTCAGCACTGGTATTAATCTGCACCATAACTGGTAATTTCTCCTCATTATTTCTATACTTTGGCCACTGTTTATTTAAATTGTTAGCTAGCTTTTCAGAATGGACAGTCTCAACAATGGACAGCTTTGGTGATCCAAGTAATTTATTTATTTTATTCGTTTGTAAGTGGCCAATAAAATGCCATTTTATATCCTTGCATTTTTCCAATATCAGAGGGTTGCTGGCTTTTTCAGCTAATTCATTGACGTAATTCTCTCCAAAATGCCTTTGACCAGCTTCATAGGCTTCCACAATCAAAGAAGCTGGTTTTATTTTGGATACCGCCACCAACCTTGGTGCAACTTGTGGTAATTCCTAAAAAAAAAAAAAAAAAAATTAAAATACCCAGGGATACCTTTACACCACTTGGAAGAAAACTTAAAGGTACCTTAAGGTTTAGGTTTAAGGTACTACTTAGTCTATGGGTTAAGTTAAAAATAAATATTATGATGAGCAAGGTAGCTGACAAAGTTATTGCCAAAAAGTAAAAAAGTATAACTAAGTGACGCCACAGAGACACAGTGGTTTATAAATCTTTTTCATTGATAACATTATTTTATGGGATGCTGGGTGTTAAATAAATGGACGATGTATTTACATACCTTACTGCGCCTAGCAACAGCAGCCTCGATTTGTGATAATACGTTCTTTAGCCCAAACATAACGTTGACTTGTTGATCTTCTGATGACATAATTATCGCAATTACACTTAACGATAAATATTATTTACGAAGATTTTGTCATAATACAACTGCAACACGAAAACTTTGACAACTTCTTATCAGAAATGTCAATGTCATGTGCCAAATGCAAATAGTGCCAAGTGCCAATACAATTGATCCATGTGTGGTAGGGGAGATCCAGCTACAAAACACCTAATTAGTTTTTATAAATATTTATACTTTCATTCAAATGATTATGTATAAAAGTATTGTATTGAAGTAATAATTTTATATTTTTGAATAGGCACAGAAAGTTATTTTCAAAGTCAACCAAAATCAAGTAGGTATGTTAACTGTCTGAAGCCTGGGGCGGTAGGTATGTATGTACTAACTGAATATATTTTGGCCTTGTTAAAGGATTTGATGAAAAATTACCTAGTTGTCAAGATTTGGGGCCGCGGTGAACCGCCCCGCCGCAGCAGTGGTGCTTGGTGGACTTTTGAATTTGATAGTGATTTATTGTATCATTGCGTGGCCGAATAAAAAATGACGAGAATCATTAAACGGGTGATAGACGTGCGAGCAAGTCCGCGTACTTATGGCTCGGCGAGCTTACTCGCCCGTGTTTCATATTAAGTACGCGGACCGCCGAGTAAGTTCGTCGATGATCCAACTGGTTTGAAATGTTGCTCGTAGCCAGCCTTGGCTCGTTGTCTGTCACCGCCGGCCGCGAGCCAATTTGACAATGAAATTTTAAGCAAGCTTCACGTGTGTCACCGACGGCGAGCCGAGTAAGGTCGCGATCTTATAGACCGCGTACTATAAGTATGTACGCACGTTTATCACCCACTTAGAGAGCCAGGCTTTCTCTCTGTGAGAAATGTGAGATAGTAGAGAGCTGGAATCTACCACGCAAGCTCTGATGATGTATTTTTTTCTCTCTAACCATTACTGTCCAACTGCTGGCAAATACGTCTCCAGTCTCCACTCTGTCCCTTTTCTCCAAGGTACTTTTTTCTGCTGAAATTTTTGTGGTTGTGGACTCCCTGGTGTACTATTATTTCGTTCTGAAACATAGGTACTCATAGGTGAAGTGAAGACAGAAAATAATAAATTCAAAGAATTATCAATAAATGCAAAATACATTAAAACACACAATCTGATTACTTATTTAACCATAATTAATTACCCATTTATAAGAAGTGCTGTCTTCACTAAAAATATGTGATTGGTTTTCACATTTTCACTACACAGCTGTTCCAATTCAATTCTTGTTTATTTCTGAACAAAACAAAGACGTCAACTCGATTGATTTTCTTCACGTTTGTTTGCGTTTTTCGCGACGGAAATTCGTTTAATAAACAATCAATTGCTTTAATTATGATCGAAGTATATACCAAGAACACCGGGTGATAAACAGGAGCCATGAACGTTTTGGAGAAAGCTGAAAAAGCTTTGGAATTTCTAAAGGCGAACGAGAGTTCAGCGAAGTGAGTTTTTGCATAATTTTTCCGTTTTTGGCTTGAAATTTGTATTGGTTTATTTATACGTGTGTTGTTTGTAGGAGTCATGAGTTGCAGGCGGCGGCAGGGACGCTCGGGCGTTGTCTGGGAGCCTTGGGGAGCCGTTCAAACTGCGCTCGCCACTATGCAAACTTATTGCATTCAGCTGTCCCTACGCTTCTCCTATTAGCTAGTAACGATAGCGTAAGTTACCTTGAATGTTTTTTAGGCAAATAGCGTGAAGGATTATTCAATTATGTTATCCAATAGTTAAATAATGTTGTTGAAAAACAAATTAATGAGGAAATGTAAGTCTATGCAAAATAAACGGTAAAGCAGTTAAATCTTTTACTTTGGATGCCGCTCTTTAGACTAGAAGCCAATCATCCCAACATAGTTGGGAAAAGGTTAGGCAGATGAAAATTTTTGGACATCTTAATAATACTAATTCATTTCGTTTTTAGGCGGAAGTACGTCTTGTCGGTGATGAAGCATTGAACAGAGCTGTGGTCGGAGGATTTGCCTTTCATTCACACAAAACCAATATTGTGCTGCAGAATCAAATTGATCACAATAAGAATGCAAGGTACATAGATCACACACATCCTCTTACACATCAGACACATACATTCCCATCTCACACGAATAAGAGAACCTGCATAAAGACACTACACAAACTTTTTTCTTTTTGTTTTCATACTTTTTTCCTACGTAAAGTATCATTATAAATTGTTAAAATTATATATGAGATACTAATGAAATGTTAATGGCTTCTAAACATGTGAAATACTCATGGGGTTTCGTTTTGACTACAGATGACTACTAATATTTTGTAATTTATTTAATAATAATAATAAAGTTCATCTACATATAATAATAAACCTCCAACTGTCATTAACGAGACACAATAGAATTTTAATTGTTATTTGCGATTAGAAGGCCAATCAACAGTTTAGCGGTTTCTCTCTAACTACTTTCTCACTGAACAGATTTAACATACAAGTGAATATCCCAAACTATTGCATAAAATGCTGAAATCATATCAACTAATTTTATTATATCGATGACTAGCTTCCGCCCGCGGCTTCGCCCGCGTGTTATGTCAATAAAAAGTAGTCTATGTCCTTCCCCGGGATGCCATCTATCTCCTTGCCAAATTTTATCGAAATCCGTTCAGTGGTTTAGGCGTGAAAAGGTAACATACATACAGACAGGCAGACAGACAGAGTTACTTCCGAAATTAATATTTTTTTGTAATTTTGTGTAAGTAGTTGTTTGGTTTCAGATATTATGTAAAACAAACAATATTACCCATATTTGTTCCATACCACAAAAGACATATAATTAAGGTCTATTACAATCCTTGTTTCCAATATTGATGTTATTTCCACTTAAACAAACATCAACTTTATGCAATTGTAAATAAAGTTGATTTTAGACTGACTAGTACCGTTGAAAAAAAGTCATAAAAAATATGAAGTTGTAGCGCACTGACCCTTCATTACAGTGCTTTTTCCAAAAACTCGTGTTTGCTTACATGTTTGGCAAATAAATTGCGAACACAGAATACATATCCTGTCAATTAACTGGCACTTGTGCGACATCATTCAGTATTCATTCTGTCCATTTGTAACAATTTGCACTTTAATGGGAATGACACTGTTATAATGGCAGCTAGCTAAATTTTAAACCAATATGATAATTCTATAGGTTGCAGTCAAACAATGACTTTTTTCTTGAGGATTTTTTTTTTTCGTTTGGATTTTAATATTATCTGATATGATGTTGCTACAGGTACCTAACCTATTTAATTAGTAGGTCAAAGTTAAGAAAAGTGTCACTGCAACGTACATAATTATGTTGCAGTGACACTATTCTCAAATAACGATATAAATGCATCGAGATATAAGTACTAACGTACTAGAGAAGACACCGTAAATTCCTACTTTGTCCCGTTCAACTGCGGCGATCGCGCCGCAGTTTGTCGAAGAAAACGCGTAAGTGCCGTGATTTACATGGCGCTTAAGACCTTTTTGCCGAGAATAAATACACTTCCGCAGCAAATCTAGCACTGTGGTAAATTAGGTACGGTTTAGACGAATTGTTATTATTTTAGCGCTGCAGCGAACTAAAGATTCAATACGAAGAATAGGATAATTCAGCTATTTGACGTAGCTTCTCTAGTACGTTAGTACTTATATCTCGATGTATAAATGTAAGAAAGTATTGTGTATTTAATTGTCTTGAAAAAGTTTCTAACTATGAAACATTATTTCTTCTTGCTTGTTGAATAATCACTTTTATTTATGAAGACATCTAAAAAGTTGACCATGTAAGTACTTAATTAATTAAAAACTAGTTTCACTACACACGACTATCTACTACGACATCGCGGCAGGTCCAGATGGAAAAGGTTGAAGGTTGTTGCCCAGAAGTGGGACAGTAATGGCTATTAAAAAGTTTCACAACCATTTACTTCAATAATGTTATTAAAATGTGTGTGGCTATACTTAATTAAAGCAATTAAAATTACAATTTATTACAGGGGTAGGTCCACTAATTAGTAATTTGGGACAGTGACACCAAATAGAATGGGTTGAGAACATTATGAGTTGCCTTGAGTTAAACCTAAATGGGCTAACAATCAAATTGAACTCTTCTTTCTAGATGGATCCGAGCCGCCCTCTCCCGGATATGTCTCGGCGAATGCTGGCTCCGGCCCGGAGTCGGCAAGATCCGGACACAAGCTCAGACACTGTTCCCCAAGCTCAGTCAGATAGTGCGACAGACAAATGGGAACCAGCTGATTGTGGAGGCTTTGGAGAGTAACCTGCCAAGGATACTGACGGCACTGGCTGAGTATACTACCGATGAGGAGATTTCTGGTAAGCCTAGTTAAAAAAAAATATGACATTTTGTTTTTAATATTCGAAACTAGCTGTGCCCGCGACTTCGTTCGCATGGATGTCGGAAAACAATAATATGTTGCTTAGAAAAGTTGTACCTTCATTTAAAAAGGGGGAATCTTTCGACCAGGCATGGTGATTTTTCCTAGTAAGAAACTGCCAAAAAACTTGTGTTTTTATTTAAGAAAATGCTTCTCTTTATAAAATATTAGCGGTGGAACCACCTGAAGCGTACACAAAAAACTTGCTAGGGTTGCTCACACGCGAAAGAGCTACATAAAGTTGGCCGTGGGAAAAGCAACCAATACTAAGATCCACCCCCGCAACGGATAATGTCTGGCCCTGAGCTTTGTTAATGGTCAAGGCGTAACACAGGCTGACGGGGAATTGCACACGCTTAAAACTAAGCGGGAAATTATTGGGAATGAGAGGAATTCTTGGAATAAAAACAACATCTCCGGCGCCGCAACCTGTTAAGATTTCGGCTTTGATGACGTTTTGTTGGTGATTGGTGACTATGAGCCGAGTGCCGTTGCAAAGTTTGGGAGGACTTACATTTCTGAGAAGAATTATTGGCACTCCGACTTTTAAACAAATTTTGTGTGCTGAAAGACCGGGTGTGTTAAGGGATTCTAAGAACTCTACTGGATAGTGTGTGACATCTTCTTCTTCGGGAACCGTATTTATCGATGTATATTGTTGACTTTCCCCAGAAACGTGCCAATATTTGTGTATTTATTGCTGTCCAATAGTCGAACAAATCAAATCAACCATAAGGCCTCTGCTTCGAATCTTACGGGCAGCGGGGCGGCGGCGGCGGCGGCGGCGGCGCGGGCGCGGCAGGATCTTATGCGTAAAATCAAATGGACCGGTTCTCGAAAACAGCGGCGCGGCAGCGGCGAGGCGGCAGGCAGCGAGTGCACTCCATTCAAGCGGTGACCGCCCGCACGTCTGCATTGCAGTGTTGTTGCCCACAATAAATTGAGCGTTAGGAATAAATTTGAATCAAAAAGATGTTGCCGCCATTGTTCAGACATTTCTTTCGCGAATAAAAACAAATATCTCGACGACAAAATCGTGAACACAACACTACGCGGCTATAGTGACGCGCGATCTGCCCGCTAGTTTCGAGAACGGGTCTTTGATGCCCGCCCCGCTCCCGCGCCGCCGCCGCCGCCACCCCGCTGCCCGCAAGATTCGAGGCCGAGGCCTTACACACGCCAACAACGATCGAATCGAATGAGCAGTGGTCACGAATCATACGAACTAATTACGAAGTATAGTACAGTTCGATTCAAACTTAATGGCGGCTCGGAACATGAGGCGAGTCGCTGCGCAGTAACAATTTCATGTGACAGCGGGGGTGAGGGGTGGGGTACTGCGCAGCTAAAAGTAAACTTCCGAGCCACCATCCGCCCCGCTGCCCGCAAGATTCCAGGCCGAGGCCTTACACACGCCAACAACGATCGAATCGAATGAGCGGCGGTCACGAATCATACGAACAAATTACGAAGTATAGTACAGTTCGATTCAAACTTAATGGCGGCTCGGAACATGAGGCGAGTCGCTGCGCAGTAACAATTTCATGTGACAGCGGGGGTGAGGGGTGGGGTACTGCGCAGCTAAAAGCTAACTTCCGAACCGCCTTTAAGTTTGAATCGATCTGTAACGACTCGTTTCTTGACTTCTTAATTTGAACCTAATGAACGAAACCAACCAAAATAACAAATCAAAACCAATCACATCATAGGAGTGAGGCGTATTTATCGTCACAGATAGAAATCACAGATATTATAAAATAGCAGATAGCAATTGCTCCTAACGATAAAAAATATCTGTTACTTAAAATCACAGATCCTCAAGACTGTTACTGTTAAAACTTCGGATACGATTTTCGACTTTAACGAAAAGAAATAAAGAAGATATTCAATTGAGTCAATACGTATTTATCGTCTGTACAAAAATCACAGGATGTGATTTTATAACAGATAGATACGATTTTCGACTTTAAATCAAAAGAAATAAAGAAAGATGATATTCGATTGAGATACGTATTTATCAAAAATCACAGGCTGTGATTTAATAACAGATATTTGGATCTGTTATTTTTTTGTCACAGTCACAGTGATCACAGATATCGTGTTTCACCTGTTACAACCCATCTCTAATATCAAATTACTTTCAACTAATGACAGACAACCCAACCAACAATTTATTATTTATTTATTATTATTATTATATTATCGACAATAAAGAAGTCATAAACAAAGATAAGATACCTACACTAAAAATAATTTGGAATATCTGGGCGAAAGTCCTTCTTCGACGGACACTCTTAACACCGCGATTCAGAAAATGACATTAAACGAACAACGCCATCTATCGAGCACGAAATGATACTGTCAAAATATATGGGAAAACGTTCGAACACTCTGTAAGCTAAATAAACTATGTAGAAAATTGAAAAATTAAACAATAAATACCTATATTTTTTAAGAAATTAACATTTGTCACTATTCTTTCATGATTATCAAGATTTGAAAGATAGGTAGCGCCACCTATCGCACTAATACTAAACTAATAAATAAACAACGCATCTGGAAAATTTTAATTAATCTAACTTTAGAGTTATATTCTATACACAATGTATCGCGTTAAGTTTCCGCGCAAAGAAAATGACGGTCATATAACAACACACGATCTCACAAACCTAGTAATTAAGAAGTAAGTATCATTTCGCGTCAATAGATGTCGTTACGTGTATGTACATTACGTAATGAAAATTCCTTCTTGAACACTTTAAATTCATATATCTTTTGATATTTTGAAGCGATTGCGATGAAACAAAAACTAATTGAAACATCGAGTTACACACAATATTTGAGTATAAAAGTTAACCATATTGATTTCGTACTTTTTACGTGATAGTGGAACAATCAAACTAAACAACAAACAAACAGACAGACAGACAAACAGACAAACAGACAAAAATTCCAAAAATGGTAGAAATGGAATCTGTTGGTTATTCTTGGACAAACCACCCATTTTTTTTTTTTTTTTTTTCATTGTACAGAAACGCCTCGTCTATAGATTTATTATATGTATAGATATAGATAGATGAGGATGTTGTCAGATTAGTTGACTTTTAAATAAATGATAGACACAGCTCCATTCCAAAATCTACTTGGCATTATGAGTCTTAACCTTTTGCTTTATATATAGAGATAAACCAATACAACTTGTTTTTTTTTTACTTTTTAGTTCGTTTTTTGGCAGGGCAGTTGTGTTTTTTTTATGTTAATCTTGTTCAAGTTTATCGGTTTTTCTTGGCTAGAGCCAGAACACTGCAAATAAACTGAACCAAAGTGTACATTAAAAGATTCCAGTATAAAAACCACTGATTTATATTTCCAGAACTATCGAAAGCCTTACTATCGCACGTGGAGACGTCAGACCCAGCTGTAAAACGCGGGATAGCTACGTGTGTGGCGCATCTCTGTTCACATAGAGAACCACTGCTTACCAATATATTGGCGAAAGTGTTTGGTAAGTGACAATAATAATTGTATTGAATATTGCGATTTAGGATATCGGTGAAGTCTTCATTCACTTAGTGGAGAATTTACAAACCTTCCTTTAGGCTGACTGTCCACTGGAGGTGAGGAGCGGAGCGGTTAATATTGACAAAGTTCAATATTAACCAATTGAATTGCATAAAATCACCGCTCCGCTCCAGAGTTTAGATTCTATTAATCCATATATTGACACAGCTCCGCTAACCTCCTCTCGTCTCCGCTCTAGTGGTCAGGCAGCCTTAGAGACGCATTTTTAAGACGAGCAGAGTCAAAGTGGAGTCATTAATATCGAATTAGAGGACCCTTAAGCACTTTTGAAAGTAAAAAAATTACAAAGAAAAGAGAATTTACCCATAATTTTAATTAAAATATAGTTTCCTGTGGATAAAAATGTATAGAAGAAACTCCATACCCGTTTTTTTTTCCACCAATGTGTAATATTGCTTGTACTGCAACATTATAAAGGTAAAAAAAATTAATCATCATCACTGTCCTTGATAATTGCTTGTAGTTTTTTAATAATAATATTAACCTTTACAGAAAAGCTATGGCCACTGACCCCAGACAGTACAGTGGTGATGGGATGGTTTTGCGTTATAAAAGCCATCTTCCAAATCAATGATATTACGAAGTTTACCGAAAACGATCTGTTCGGCGTTCGGGACTATTTAGAGGTATGAATACCACGTTTTTTTAGCATCCTGAATTGTTTGTTTTAATGATACAAATACTTGGTATTATAAACAAATAACTGTAGTCTAAAATTAGTTTATGGGTTAGCTAATTTTGAAATTTAAAAAAAACTGTTAGGATCCAATATCCGAAGGAGCTCGCCCGCACACGGGGCTGCCCCCCCGCCCTCATCCCTTCTCACGTATGATTTCAAACAAAAACAACGCCGGGCTGACGACGGAGTTAAAAATAAAATAAACATAAAAATAAAAAGCACTAGTGCGAAAGAGTGGCACTTTCCGCAAGATATGGCTACTTTGAAAACGCTCTATTCGAACAAATGTATTGTAAAATCATTTATTCTTCTGTTACAGCTATACTACCTCTGCATCTACTACATAGAACAAACGAAAGAGCACAACGTACAGAACGCAATAATGGAGTGTTTCACAGTGATCCTATCGTTAGCCTCCGGACAGTACAAGACAGCTCTACTTGATAGACATCCAAAACATGTGTCCCTGGATAATACTCACAGCGAGAAGGGACATAGGAGGAATATTAGTTAGTAATCTACTGGAATAATTAATAAGAATGAAATAAAATATAAGTTAAAATGGTGTGTCCAAACATAGAGCGCGGCAGCAACACGCGGCGTTTGCAGGACATATTTCTGCCGCGCTCTAGTGTGGACTAAACCGACGAATGTTTGCGCGAGAGTACTGCGCGGCATATCCGAGACACGCCGCGCACTTCAGTTGGCTTCAGAACTTAAATGAAAGCGGTTGCGTGTGGCGCAGCTCTGCATTCGTCCAAGCACAATTACTGACGACTGTTTTGTTCTGTACTAGACAGAAGCGTTCGCGCGCGGCAGTCGTGCAAATATCGGTGTAAAAAAGTGTATCCTATGTCCTATTCCAGGTCATGGTCTACCCATGTGCCAAATTTCATCTAAGTCCGTTCAGCTGTTTTAGCTTGAAAAACAAACTCACTTTCGCAATTATAATATTAGTATGGATATAGTTAGGAAATAGGAAACTATTATTATAATTTGACCTTTCATAAGTGGATACAGAAATTCGACGACTCATAAGCCATAAAGAGCAAGATTTCTGGCAAAAATACGATACTAATTTGTATCTTGTGTAGCTGAAATTAAAAAATCCTAATTACGTCAATTCTTTTTCCAGGTACCTCAAGTATAATATCATCAAGGTACGCCCCCAGTCCTCAGTCAGAGTTAAGAGACCCGTTAGAGATATCGTTTTCTGGAGCATTGCAGCTTGGAAGTCTGTTGCAGATCAATACGCCTAGTTTGAGTGTTGAAGACTTGACTATACAGGTATGTTTCTATGTGAATAAAGTTTTCTCTATTGTACTTTACTAGCTGGCAGGGCTTCGCGCGCGTGGATGTCAGTTATTATATTTATACTAAAACCTTTCTCGAAAACCACTCTATACATTGGTGAAAATAGCATGAAAATCGGTGCAGTAGTTTTTGAGTTTATCGCGAACAGACAGACAGACGCGGCGGAGGACTTTGTTTTATAATATGTAGTGATTCTTCTCATTACACAACGAGTTCTAACTGTCCACGATGCTTACAACTTTCAGTCAGTTTTTGTATTTCGAACCTTATTCCGACTTATATAAAGTTCCTTATACGAAATCGACAACTTAGATTTAGATTTAAAATTAAATATTGTATTTAGAACTTTAACGTCGTTGAAATATAGTATGTACAATCAATCTGCCTAGCCTTTTTCCAACTATGCTGGGGTCGGCTTCCAGTCTAACCGGATGCAGCTGAAAACCAGTATTTTACATGGAGCGACTGCCTATCTGACCTCCACAACCCAGTAACTGGGTAATAAGATATCCCTTCGTAAGACTGGTTGTCAGACTTTCGGGCTTCTGATGACCCGTAACGACTGACAAAGATCCACGAATGACAGCCGGGATCAACATGTGCATGCGTGTGCGTTGAAATATAGAACGAAATTAAAAAATCGTTGATGATTGATATCTGGGTCTAAGGATAAACCTTGTTTTATAATAAGGCAGTATAATGTCGTGTCTGGTCGAATCCAATCCATATTGAGAGTCATTTTGCAAACTAAATCTAATATCGATAAGCTTATTTTCTTATCATTCATTTACATGCATAAAATTACGGATTCCAATTCATGGGCTGAATTAAAAGAAGCCCAAAGCACCGTTAAAGAACGTTCTATGCTCTTTGGGACCTTTTCGCCTATAATTCTTACCACAAGCAAGTATCGTGGTCCCTAAATTATGTTTCCTTTCTCACAGACGCCAGATTCTCCAGTGAGCGACCAAGAGATGGAGATACCGAACTCGGAACAACTATCTAAAGATCTCTCTGAGAAGTTACAAGAGATTGAAGAGGTCGAGCCTAAAGAGAGTGATCAAGTTGATCATGTACAAGCTGTGACTGATGGCGCGGTTAAGGTAAGGTCAACCAGCTCGCGTTTTAACTGTTAGAAATAAAGATGACACTGTTTCAAGCAACAGAGTCATAAAAAACCCAGTAGGAAATCGACACGTGTTTCACCTCTCAACGAGGCAACTTCAGTATCACGATTGACCTGTCGCGAACCCGAACAGCCAGATGCAGGGTTACTAAATATATGTGTTGTATTTTATAATGATTTCCGCAAAGTCACGCCTGAATCAATTAACTATCAGTTGCCTTGTGTAATGTTACTTCCTTACGAATAAACATATTATATCAGGTGATTACTTACGTACCGATATCTCTCTTTCAGTCATTAGTAATTTGACTTTCGAAAGAAGAAGACAAAGCGTTGTGTAACTACACAGGCGCTATACAACGTTTATTAGTAAGGAGGTAATTATCTAGGAGTACTCAAGCACTGTTTTGTCGACGAGGGAAATATTATTGTAGGGCTGAGCAAACTCAGTCATGGCAGGGCAATCTTGCAAGGCGTACCTGCTATGTTGCAGGTGTCAATAAATTTGCGGGGGGCAGTGATTGTCGTATTTACATAGTCATAGTTAGTATTCTCTGATTTATCTGTGAATACTCATTAAACACAGATAGACTGACTCTCTTCCGTATTAATGACTAGTTTTTGCCCGCGGCTTCGCCTGCGTGCGCGTAATTATCCCACGGGAACGTACTACCGGGATAAAAACATGGTCTACCCATGTGCCAAATTTAATCCAAATCCGTTCAGCCGTTTTAACGCAAAAGCGTAACAAACAAATAAACTCACTTTCGCATTTATAATATTAAGGTAGGATTATAGCTATAATTTTTTTTACAGGTCAACATCGGAACATCGAAAGACGACGATATTCCACTGAAGTACTGCGCACGATTGTTAACATCGAAGTTTCTTTTAACTGGGAACAAGGGTGGAGTTATACCTGATAGGTTAGTTCTATCAAACAATTTAAGTAAGAGGCTGTTTTTGCTAGAATTACATTCACCGTGCGCACTAACATGGCACCTGGCTCAATGACGTTTGGAGCTCCCCTCGCCACGGCGACGGCGGGGGCTGGTGCGGGTAGCGGGGGGAGTATTAAGTTCCGAGCCAGGTGACATGTTAATGCGCACGGGTTGTAAGTGTTTTATATCTTTAAAGTTGTTTCACGGCCAATGCGTTTAAAATTCTTGATTATTATTGACTAGCTGCGCCCGCGCTTTCACCCGCAAAGTCTCGATCCTGTGGGAGTATTGGAATAAAAAGAATCCTATGTCCTAATCTAGGTCATGAGCTACCCATGTGCCAAATTTCATCCAAATCTGTTCACTTTCGCATTTATAATAATACTAGTTTCTGCCCGCGGCTTCGCCCGCGTCGTATGTCGATAGAAAGTAGCCTATGTCCTTCCCCAGGATGCTATCTATCTCCTTGCCAAATTTTGTCAAAATCCGTTCAGTGGTTTAGGCGTGAAAAGGTAACATACAGACAGACAGACAGAGTTACTTTCGAATTTATAATATTAGTATGGAAGTATGGATACTTAGCATTACTGCTTTACCCGCGTGATTATTTTTTAAATGAGCGACTTGATTCACACGAATATGACAGTTCCTGTCTTGAATCTTTTAAAGCCATCTGATTGGTTGGAACAAGTTTTAAACAAGTAACTAATACAGAACCTCGCTCAAGACGGGCCACCTGCTTAGATTTACGCCGAACCCGACCGATGATTTTAATCTGAGCTTTATTTACAGGCAAATAAGAGTGTCTTTGAAATCATCAGCACTGAACTGTCTGTCTGAAATTCTACAACTGTACCCTCAAGCGGTTACGTTGTTTCTTGATAAAGATGCTGATGCAAAACATCACAATATTTCTGGTAAGTTATTATAATTATATTTTAGTCTTTCGACTTCACATTATCACTGGTAAAAATACGAATAGAATGAGTGTAATTCTTACGATTCTAGGTGTTTGATTCGACTTTCGGAGTATTAAAATTTTGCTATCGATTATATACAGTCTGAATCGATCAGTAGGGTAAACCTAGCTATATAAGGTGTAAGGTTCATACACGATATCTCTTAAGGGGTCATTCTACTCATCATAAGGAACAACTTTTACTATGGGACCAAACCTGAAATCGCGAAAAATCTGCTGTTCCGTAAATTTTGATGAGCTATGCGAATATAAATGTAGGGAACAACTGATTTTTTTAAAGATACACCTTATGTAATTATGTTCCGAAAGAATTAGAGAGTTTAATCAATCCTTGCTTTTATAACCATCAACATTTCAATTATTTCAGGTTCATCCGAAGGCATGGAATCCAACCAAGACCACATAAACGACTTCGTACTAGAAAGAAACGTTTGCTACCAAGATTCTTTAACAGACTCCTTAAGCCAAGACCTCCTTAACAGAAGCATAGACAGCCAACAGACAACACAATCACACCAAATATCAAAAAAGGACAGCAAATCTGAAAAATCTGAGAGCACTGAACAAAAAAGCTCTAAGGATGCCCCTAGTAACATTTTAGACAGCAAAATATTCCCTAGGAACGATCTATTGGCCAGTGCAACAACTGATAGTACCAACCCTAACATGACAAACAGTAATTTCACAATGAATTCAAACATGACAGGTAGTAATGCTTTATCTACGGGATACCCAATGTCTAGCAGTGGCGATGTTTTATCCTCTAGCATAGATTTGGACATGAAATTCGACCATTTCGGTGAATCCACAACGAATTTAGACCACCTAGATGCTTTGAAAGACTTTGAAAAGAAAGAGGAGAGAGTCAAAAGGCCTCTTAAAAGAACTGATGAAGTCCAAAGCAAAGAATCGGCGGAAATTGTGAATGAAAATGTAGCGGAGGTTGTGAAAGTTGGCGAGGGTACAGAAAATTTCGAGTTTCAGCATATGAGTGATGTTTTTACTCTGTTAGAGGGTCATAATGACCCCCAAATTCGAGGGTTGGTTAGGGTTTGTATTGCCAGTTACTTGGTGGCTGCATTGGATCTGTCTCATGGATATTATCATCGATGGAGGAGTTACAGTGCTTTGCCTAAAGACGTGTCGGAACACATTAGTATGGACAAGCTGATTGGTGTTATTTTGAAGGTATGTGATTTTTTATGTTAAATCTTAAAGACGAATTTAAATAAAATCTAAAATCTAATCTAAATTCCGATTTATTACGGCAAATATTCACTTTTTGTAGAAACGAAATGTCGACGTCCCATCAGAAAAGTATAATTTGATAAATAATCCAGTGTGAAGAAGATTCTTAATACACCAGTTTTTGGGTTACATAATAACTTGGAAATAAACTGACTTTGACCCCTTATTAACGAAGCCAAATATATTTCAATAATCGATAGTATAACGTCTTTGCTACAAGAAAATAGTCGGATTTCGAATGATTTTTATATCGATATAATCTCTATACAAGTTGATTCCTGTGTACTCTATACCTGTATACCTGTATAGAGTATACATGATTAGGACGCCGCCTGTTTATTTACCAATTTTATGACTGAAAGCCCAATCTTCTTCTTAGGGTGTCTATGGAAAAAAGATCATTCATTTTGGGCAAAATTATGAAAGTGCCGGTGCCCAAACAAAAAAAAGATATATTCCGTTAGAACATGTTATTCTCTTCACTTTTTACTATTGGACCAAATCTGTAGGACAATTACCTGCGCTGTTATACGATTTTGAAAAAAACTTTTTTCTGTATGTTTTAGTTAAAATAATTAATAGTAATCTAATTAAAGTAATATAAAACAAAGATAGCTGACGTGGCTCAAAAGGCTGCCCAACTTAAATGGGACTGGGCAGGACATGTCTGTCGCATGCCGGACAAACTGTGGGCCCAAATAGCGCAGAACTGGTGCCCTGACACAGTGAGACGGGGTCGCGGCAGACCACATAGGAGATGGCGGGACTAGCTGGATAGGTTCCATCAAAACTGGAAAAGGACGCGCGGGCTCGCGAAAGATGGAAGGAGTGGAGGGAGGCCTTTGCCCAGGAGTGGGACAGCGTAGGCTAGGAAAAAAAAAAAAATAAAAAAAAAAAATGTAATAGCTTGTTGTAATCAAAAATGTAGAGAAAAACGCTCTCTTTCGGAATATAGCTTTATTTTTGTTTGGCACTTTCACATTTAGCTCCAAAATGTATGGACGGTGAATGATCTCCTTTGTATAGAGACAAACCAGAATATAGCTACAAATTTGGCACCTTCAGTAGCGATCATCAGCTACTGCATCGTGCAGGCAACAGGTCACGTTGAACACGATATCAAGTGCCCCATTGTTTGCAAGCACAATAATAATTTATTTTATCTCTTCCAGGGTCTTTCCGACGACATCCACTCAACAGTGAACCACACTCTATCATCTCTCACAATTCTCTCCACGTCTCTATGCCACAGCTCTCACTGGGCACAACTCATAGATATACTGAACGCGCTCGTCAATGTAGAGACGAACAACTACTGGCTGTGTAGAGTCAATCTCTGTAAGCTCTATGAGAAGTTGCCGTATCAGAAGTAAGTGTTTTTTTTGCACGTTTGGCAACGGACTCGTGATATTATTTGTGTGGCGGCATCTACATCGCCACATGTGAAAAGACCAGAGGGCCTAGACAAGTGACAATCGCTTCGAAAGCGTTTCGTATTTCTACAACGACTTTCAATAGGATTGACATAAGCTTTTCGATAGCTTATGTCAGTCCTATACATTTTTGCGTTTTCCATCATCGTTATCGCTGATAGAATGTCACTTTGTCTAGGGCCTCTGAGGCTATAGACAAAATCCCTTTTCTGTAAGCGTTAACGCCAACGGAAAGATCAAATTGTATGGAGTTGACATTAGCTTTAGAGATGTCACGTGACTGCTGCTGTCAACTCCATACAATTTGATCTTTCCGTTGGCGTTAACGCTTACAGAAAAGGGATTTTGTCTAGGCCCCCAGATGTGACACAAAATCATGACGTCACACAAAATCCTACATCGCGCAATTAGAGTCTATCGCGCGGTCGACATAATATATCTAAGATCCCAACATCAATCGTCGGGCCGTTATCCACCAGACAAAACACCCGCCTGGTCGGAGGATCTGCTTCCCTTTAATAGAGGATGAGTAAATTCTACACCCTGCACCTCATACCTCTAAAGTTGTATTAAAGTTACTAAGGTTGAGTTTGAGTAGTCTCCGCCCGAAAATGGATTTTCAGCCGAACACGAAAAAGAAGCTTCGGCTTTAGTCTTATTTTCGGCCGAAAACGAATCCGAAAAGGAAAATGATTTATTTATTCACTGAAATCTTGTTTTTTTTTACACCTAGGCAAAGAAAGGGCAATTATAGGCGTTAAAAGATAATTGCGTCGATTGTAATTATGTGTTAAAAATCTTTCATTTGCAACATTAAATGCGTATGAAGTAATATTTTGGTAATTTTACAGGTTATACATGTTGTATCCCATGTATTATGTAAGAAGTAAACTGATCATGGATACATTAATTCGTTTGCTCGCTGATCAAGATCAGAAAGTGAGGAGTGCAGCCGCACACGCTATAGCTAAGTAAGTATAGTTAATGGTATTTTTGTTAGTAACGGCCCTAGACAAAGTGACATTCTATCAGCGATAACGATGATGGAAAAGACAAAAATGTATAGGATTGACGTAAGCTCGTAAGTCGAAAAGCTTATGTCAATCCTGTTGAAAGTCTTTGTAGAAATACGAAACGCTTTGGAAGCGATTGTCACTTGTCTAGGCCTGCAGGTATTATATATAATATATATTTTTTTATAAAGGAAATATGGATTTGTTTCGTGTCCTGCACCCTTATTGCGTAACACACGATCAGTCAAAATCTGAATCATTTTGAAGTAAATTGCTAATGCTAATCCATTGCTTCATATGTTCGAAAAATGTATCTGCTCAACAACGTAAATAACGCAATGAATGTTGTTGAACTGTCAAAATGAAACAGATTGTAATTGATCGTGTGTTATTGAATTAGGGTGCAGATTATGTGGAATACTACTCTTGGATTATTTTTGCATACATACATACATTAACTCACTGCTTGGCCGAATCATGATTTTTGGCCGAAAATGGCCGAAACCGAAAACGAAGCTTCGGCCGGTCACTATATAGTTAGTAGTCACATGTTAACTACTTCGATAGTCCATACCCATCGGCCACGCTACACTGGATTATTTTTCTTGGTAAAGTACTCTTGGAGTTTTCGTGTATTGACGCACATTTAAAAGTGATTGATGAACTCGTCACAGTCTCTTAACTCGACATTCCATATTATCGGATACCGAACTAAGATGGTGCATTATCTTTCTACAGCATAACCCCAACAATTCACCCGCCAAAACATTCTTCCCCCACCATGATAATCTCCCACCTAGCCAAAGACCAAAGCAAGCAATTCACCTTCGACCACGAAGGTTTAGCCCTGGACCTGGTCAGGGATATATACTTCTACAGCGACCTACCTCCACAACTGAGGTACGGGGAACAGTTGAAGACTAGTGCAGCCGCCAGCTTGAAGATGATTGTCGGGAATCTAGTGGGGCGTTTGATGGCGGCGCATTGTAAATATTATTCGGTGAGTTGCTATGGCTCTTTCTGAAATAAAGTATGTTTTGCCAATAATAGGGAATATGCATGTATTTTTTTAATATTTTTATTCGATAGTTTACATCGTCAAATAATAGTAAAAAAAAATTCGACGGCAAAAAAGCAATTTAAAGTAGTTAAAAAAATGTTTAAAAATATCCAACCGATCCGGGCTATTTAAACGCCCTCCATTTGGCGCGCTTGGTGTGGTGACGTCACAGTTCGTGAAAACAGACAAGCAACTGTCAAGTCAACGTCAAACACTCCTTTTTCTATGAGCGTTTGACATTGACTTGACACTTGTTGATTGACTTGACATTGACATTTTGATTGTTAGCCCGGATTGTTACGTCACATCCGCTCTTAGCCTTTTCAAGTATTTGAATTACCCACAGTTTTTTGGGACTTTTTAAAAATTAATTTCTCGCTCAAAAAGAAATTTTATTAAAAAATATTGATGCTAGCGCTTTATTAAAATAGGAGGCTTAATTCTGAAGTAAAATAGTTTATAGAAAAAAATATTTGACCCATATTTGAATCACATGCATATTCCCTATTGTTTTATGTTTTGTTTGTTATTTTTGTAATATGTTTTCGTTTGTGATGATGCGCCACGACTATCAAGAGTGTCATTTTAAAATGAGATGCCAATAATAGAGCAGATATCAGATATCAGAGCAGTGGTAGCCCAGCGGTAACGGCCGCGACTTACGAGTTGAAGGTCGTAGGTTCGAACTTTGGCAGGCGCTTTACTTTGTGTAAATAATTTCATCACCAAAGCTCTCAAAACGGTGAAGGAAAACATCTTAAGGAAACCGGCATATCCTAGAACAAAAAATTCGAAGATAATTGTGACATCTACCAACCCGCACTGGGCCCGCGTAGTGTATTACGGCCCAATCCCTCTTACAGAGAGGAGGCCTGTGTCCTAGCAGTGGGAACATTATAGGCTGATTATGCCAATAATAATTTAGATGATACTGGCTCATACTGATATGGCGAAGCTGATCGATTGTAGAATCTAAAAATAATAATAGTCTTCTTCGAAAATTCATAAACTGCGATGATGTGTTTCTCGAAGTGCAAATCTCAAATTGAATCGGTGCAAATCGTAATAGTTATGTTTATTTGTGATATTCCAATGCTTTCAAAAATTGGAAATTGAAATTGGATCCTGAAATAATCAAATTAAATCGGTGCAAATCGTAATGATTATGTTTATTTGTGATATTCCAATGCTTTCAGAAATTGGGTGCGCTGTAGTATAATCCCTGATGATCCTGAAATAAATCTTACAACTCTTACCCTATCTATATTATTTAATCTAATCATTACTTTCTTTCTAGCAAGGTCTTCTCGAAGCCCTCCAAGCTATCTGCAAGAAGTGGTCACCATGGAAACACATGGAAGCGTACTCCGATCAAGGACTGTTGAGCTACTGTCTCGATAGTCTTGACTATTGCAACGGAACTGTGGTGGCTAGGACTATACTTATGGATTTATGTTCGCTGTTATATCCAGGTAAGATTGCTTTTATAACTTATATTTTTAGCGGAACCCTAAAAATAAACATATTATACCCAACGGGACCCTATTACTAAGACTCCGCTGTCCGTCCGTCTGTCTGTCCGTCTGTCACCAGGCTGTAACTCATGTAGAGTCTTCAGTAAATGGGATACATTGTCAGAATTTCCACACCATAGAAACGGGTTTTGTCGACGAAAGAATAGGCAAAATAACAGATTGTGACTAAGAATTTGTTATTTTGTTTATTCTTCCGTCGACAAAACCCGTTTCTATTGTTATCATGCTACTTGTGTAGGAACTTCCAAGTCTAGTCACTTTATAGACGAAATCTACTAACTTCGAGTAATTTATCTATAGTTTTAACCATTTCCAGTCGAAATCCACAACATAATGCGCCACAAAACATCAAACCGAGACATTTTCGAACGCGACACACAAAATACCAAAGCGAAATGGCAACACTTAGAATGTGAGAGGGTTGCCAACTTAGCAGAAAAGTTTCTACAAGTAACGCTAAAGATGTTGAATGTTTTGGTGCATTTGATAGAGGAAGTTAATCCTAATGTGCATTTGAATAAGGGTGGGATTGCGCTGCCTGGGAGTCCGGTTAGAAGGAAAACTACAGGTAAGGAAAAATATTTTCGCATGTCATTAGATGGAGTAAAGAAAAAGTAGATTAAGTAATAATAATACTACTTGCATTTTATATTAACTAAATCGATTTACGTTATACAGGGTGTTAGGGTAAACACCGTTATCCTTGCAACCAGTGGTTTGGTTTCATTTATAGAACGTAAAATCAATGGAAAATTACAACTTTTTTTTTTTTAATTTTTAGATCTAATTTTTACCACAAGAGACGCAAGTTCGTTGCCCTATGCGCTAGGGCAACGAATTTGCGTCTCAACACGGGGTGGGGGTACGGGATGTGACCTGACCGGCAGCGAGCGCGATCCCTCCCTTAGTCAGTCAGCTGTTTCGCTAGCAAGCACGGTGTCAGATAGAAACTTTTTAAAATCTTTTAATGAAAATAACGTTTTTTTTTTGTTGTGTTCGGTGATTTATTTATATATTTAAGTCAACTACCCATGGTTTGAATGACAAGAGTGTTTACCCTTACATGCTGTATACATTTTCCAAAAAAAAACAACAACATAAAGGTGCGTACAGACTATGTAACATATTATGTAACTTGTGTTTTATAACATGTCCACATTATGTAACCTTTGCAATGAACTGATGTTCCTTGCAATGTTGTATAACATGTTACGTTATATAGTCTGTACGCACCTTAAGAAAGTTGACTTTCTAGATTTCAGACATTTATGAATTAAGAAACAGATTAACAAATCGTTATATTTGACTCGACTTCCAGAAACTACGTTGTTTTAAAATCTGCACTGAATTCGCTCGGAAATGGCTATGATTATTGTTTAAAAATTATCCTTAACCTTTTTTAGACGGAATGCCTCGAAGAGGCAGTAATCCTCCCGAACTGGATGACAAAGGTTCTCTTCGTAAGAAACCTCCTGCGCCCGCTTCCAGTCTCAAATCCAACTTCGTGGGACATTTCTTTAACGAACCTTTTTATATGAAGTTTTATGAGACTTTGAGAGCTACGTATTCTAATCATAAGGTATGTATTAACCGAACTAGGATTCATAAAATGAGCCGTTTTAACTGTCAAGCCCCGTGGCCTGACATCCAAGTCACATTCAACATTAAAAAAAATAACAATGGTGCATAGCATGTTTCGGATGATTTATTTTAGTTAGTTGACGAGGAAACATAGAATGAAACTACCCACAGACGATATTAGCCCTTATTTAACAGTAACATTGAGATGTAAGCCGCGTGAACGAAGTGGCATACATGCCAGCGGGGCTTGACGGATGCCGCGGGGGTTCACCGCAAGGAAACTGTAATTGAAAATAGATACAATTACAGTTTATTATATTGCCGCGAGCGAAGTCTATCGTCTTATTTAGATATAGATTAACATTCTTCAGTTAACCGCACATCAGTATAAACACTAGCACTACGAAAACCGCCCTTACTGCTACGACATATAGGCGCTGTCAATGTCATATAAAAATGTGACATTGACAACGACAATATACCACTGATGTTCGGTTGATAGTAAAAGTGATCTGAATGATAGCAAAATCATCAGTAATAAGAGTAGGTTAGAGAGAAACCTGAACAAAAAACTATGCTGAAATTAACGTAGCTTGGTTTTTGTAGTTTGTAAAATCAATTAAATAAATTGTTTATGTTTAATTAAAAACGTGACAAAATAAAACCTCTTTACAGATAAATCTAGATCCAAAAAGCAGTATCTTCCACACATTCCTATCAACAGTACTTAACTGCTTAGCAATTCAACTAGAACTGGCCACCGAGAAAGAAATAGGCAATGTTACCGAAGAGGTTTTATTCTACCTCAAAGTTATCATGCCTTTATGTCCAGACATAACTGTGTACTGCATCACACAACTTCTAAAATGCCTTTTTGGTACCAACATGGTGAATCAATACTCCGATTTCATGAGCATATTGGACAAAACTGAGGCCAATAATAAGTCGAGTTTCTACCAAGATGTTATGATGGTGAATATGTTGACAACTTTGAAGGAAGAATCTAGACGAAGTAGCGTATGTTCTAACGCTAGTCAGAAGTTGTCTTTGGATAGTAAGAATCCAAGGATGGTGGCTGAAAGGCAATTGTTGATGACTATGGAGAATTTTGCGAAGAATAAGTCTGATCGAAAGTGGAGTACAAATAAGAAAGAATTGGAGAGGTATATCAGGTTGTTTGAGCCGGTTGTTATACAGGCTTTGAAGGTAAGTTGTTATACTTCCTTTTTGCGTGGTTAATGACTAACCTGGTGTCAGAGTTTTAAAGGCGGCCATGGGCCTCTGACTTGGCTTCATATGCCGGCCGTCGAGAAATATCTCTCAGGCATGGCGGTTTCCTCACGATATTTTCCTTCACCGTTTTTGAAGCAATTATTGAATTTGGAGTTGTTATTTCATTGATTCATATGACCCTAATAGAAGTTGATGACCCCACAAAAAATCACCGTTTTTTTTGTATCACGTTTACGAGGAATCCTCAGGATGACGATTGACCAGTCGCGAACCCAAACACGATGTGTTGCGGCGTCTTATTTTGTTGTGACGCACATACTGCGTCCAGCGCTAATCACGTTGTGTTCGGGTTCGCGACTGGTCAATCGTCATCCTGAGGATGCCTCGTTCAGAGGTGAAACACGTGTCGATTTCTTACAGGGATTTTTATGACTCATGAGGAATAGTTAAGCGAAATAGGTTACTAAATATATCTACGTCGCTTGTATTTCAGAGCTACACAATGCAAAACGACATCCCACTTCAGTGCCAAGTATTAAACCTTCTGAACCAACTTCTAACGTTACGAGTAAACTACTGCATGCTGGATAGTGACCAAATCTTCATTGGGTTTCTAATGAAGCAGCTGGATTTAGTTGAGCAGCATGAAATACCGTAAGTAGACTTTTTTTGGATTCGATGGGATGAATTTCAGCTCTATATCAATGATCATAAGTAGATTTCTGAATGGCAATATCGGTTTATCGAAAGTTATCTGTGCTAAATGGGTGACGAGCGCGGGTTAATCAAGACTTATGACGACGTCTTTGAAAGCCACTTGCCTTTTTTTTTTTTGAGAGTGGGAAATCATCCAATGACTTCTCCCGCTCTGGGCTGAGCGGAAGAGCGTGTCAGACTTTTACTGACTAAAATTCACCCGTGTTCCTTCAGTTGCCTATTGCCAAGGTCCCGGTATCACATTCAGACTTTCCCGCAACCCTGGCAGGCATCGGTCCTAGCGGACCCCGCCAATTGTGCTGTCTCGGCCAATCTCTTTGAGGCGCGCGTGGGTCACGACGCGCCACCACGAACCCCGGCAAGCGTAGCTTAACCTGTTCGATCGACCCGTATGGCGGATATTAGTTAGCCACAAGCCCCTGGCATGGGGTCTTAACTCGAACAAATTATAATTAGTCTTGAAAAAAAATCATAGATGGCAGCATAAGTAACAATTTATGAAATTAACAATCACTAAAAAGCGTTATAAGACAAATTTTGGCTGAGGTAATATTAGTAAAAATCAAAACATCTTTGTTTAATGCTAATTTATGTATTTACACTCATAAATCTCGGATTTTCAACAAAAAACTTAAATTAAGCCGTTTACTTCAATTCGAACCCTTAGAATGATAAAGTAGCCATTTCCTAATCATTTTGTTGACAGCTCTTTGCAATAGATGGCGTTTTACTCAAGTGATCACAGGGTCACTTTAAACTTGCGTTTATGTCGTTTCATTAAAGGAAAATCAAACAATTTTTTTTTTTAATCTATTACTTTACGTAGAAATATAAAAATTGAACATCTAGGAAGAAAAAACGTAAAAAAGGAAGAAAAACATCTAGGAGTCTTGCGTAGTATCTAGGCAAGACTCCTAGATGGCGTTAAAAAAACTACAGTCTCTGGCAATTAGTGAGTCGCTGATGCTGCCATCTGTTAAAATAATTGAAAACGAAAAATAGCCAGTTCAATAGCCAGACTTAGGGTGGTGTCATTTCTTTGTATGGGATTGGGTATCTGTACGTAGTATTATAATATCTGTGCCCCTGGTATATACTATAAAAAATATTATAAGAAGCCGCGAAAATAATGCGTGATTATTCCAATTCCAATGCTGAATAAATGATACCTACTTAATTATATTGTATTGTTTTCTTACAGAGATTGCTGCGATTTGGTAAACAGTATTTTAATGTTCTTGGTACAACTTTCCTCTTCTAAACATCACACAAAACAGATTATAGAAATACCGAAGGTAAGAACAGTGTCAATTTGTAATAGGTATTGTATTTTAAAATCACGCGATCATCATTGTAATTTAAACCTTATTTAAGTTTGTTAAAGTCATTTGTCGCGCGCTTGTGATTTTTCTTGTCAAAATCCATAAAGTTTCTAGTGCCTGACACATTTCATTCATTTTTTTTTTCATTTTTCATCTCATTTCATGTATTTTTTTTGTATAATGTGCGTTTAGTTTATGCAGAATAAACAATTTTTCTTTCTTTCTTTATTTGCATGACGTCTGTTTCAGCTAATACAACTATGCGATGGTTTGATGGCATCTGGTGCTCATTTAGAATGTATAGCCGGCTTGGAACCAGTAGCTGTAAAGGTGTTTAGCAATATGGGGGGTAAGAATAACAACCGACTCAACATTTTTCCCCGCACTGAGCTCTATAATTTAGGCATAGATTCTATATTTATGTACAGTTATACCAGAAAGGGTATGCGCATCGGTAATTTTCGTTTTTCCGAATTAGCACGAACGTCGCGCCACAAAAGCATTCTCCTAAGTTTTGTAGTGCCGTACTTTGTTGTAGTGCATCTATCATTGCAGGTTTGTATGAAGTTTTCTCTCCGTCGGATTACATACTCTGGTGGCAGCTCGTCATCTGTCACTCAAGTTTGAATTCTAATGATTATAATTCTAAATACAAATTGGTCATGGTCGCAAATCATATTTTCAAGATAAAACCTCAGACTGACCTGCAATTTGCAAAAAAATGAAAGAAAATCTGAATTTCACGGGTGACCTTTGCGGATCCTCCGTAAGTCTCATCATCGCGCTTTCATATATCCGAAGATAGCCGATGATTCCCGAAGCGCACACTTTTCTTGCTATATTTATTACTAGCTTCCGCCCGCGACTTCGCCCGCGTGGTGTGTCGATAAAAAGTAGCCTATGTCCTTCCCCGGGATGCCATCTATCTCCTTGCCAAATTTTATCGAAATCCATTCATTGGTTTAGGCATGAAACGGTAACAGACAGACAGAGTTACTTTCGAATTTATAATAGTATGTATTCCCGGATATTCAAAGGGAAGATTAGAAATGTGTTAAAATATTGTACTTTGGTTTCAGGTAGTAGTGTGCTCGGCAGAGCTCAACAACAAGAAGCGCAAGCGACTAGAGAGGTGCTATTCTACATGCTGCAGAAAACTATGCATCAACATAAGGTTTTATTTTATTTTACGAAAATCTATGGGCTATTTAAAATAACTGGAAAAACTTAACAGAAACCGTTAGATATCGATACCCATCACGGTAGCGAAATCTAATGATGATAAATTACACAAAAATCAAACACATAATTCTCCTTTTTTGACTTCGCCGCAGTAATTTGTGGCATTTAAACATCCGCCATCTTTTTTACTAAAATTTGTGTGACAATCCTTGCATTTTTCTTCGTAATGAATGCCTGGATGTTGACTGCTTTTTCGACAAAGTCGAACGCGCTGGCTGATGGTTTTGTAGAATATATTGCTATCTCTTTTTCTCTCCAGGTATTAGAACTAGTATCGTGCGTGCTATCTCTCTCACAAGAACACCCAGAGAGCTACTACCGCTGGTCGGAGCTAGCCAGCGACACGCTACTCAACTTACTAACACAGAGATCCATAGAGCTTAACTGTCATAGAGCGATCGGATCTCTAGAGCAACTCCTAGACACAGTGTATAAAGATGTGTTGTTAGAACAGAGTCGAGTTGAGATTTTGTTGAAGATATTGTTTAAGACGCCGCCGGATCAGGTTAGTTGATTATTATATTTAGATTATTTTTTAAATTATTAAATTGTTTATTATTGATCATTGAACAGACAGCTGTGCTGCTGGGGGGTTTGTTGCGCCACTTCTTCTTCCCAGCTAAAGCACTATCAGGAATTTCTCAGTAGCAGCCCGGAGTCTGTTTTTGTGCCCGGTTGATGGCAATAGGCTCCCCCCCTATTACTTGGTACTTAAACGTAACTGGCGAAATGTGGGTGTACTATAGGTACACCTCTGCCTAACCCTTCGGGGAATACAGGCGTGACGCTATGTTAACCTAACTGTCGGTGGGTTGTCCGCCGCGCTCGGCGGCCTGTAGCGCATTGTGAGTGCACCGTGCACGCATTGATTGATGTAATCGCTAAACGGGTTTGCTGAGACGGTTCTTGTTGTATTTACTTATATTATTTATTTTTTTATTCCTTTTTTTTACTAGCTTATTTATTAATAGGTACCTAATGGTTAAAATATTTATTGGGTATGTTGAAACTGTTTGTACTTCCCGTTACTTGTCACTAAAGGTTCATTAGAAAACCAGCGTCAGACAGTACCTGTCTGGCATTAATGCTGAAATGAACCTTTTTGGTGCAGCCGTGAGGCGCACACTATGGTTTTCAAATTTTTTATTTTTTTTATTTTGTTATTTGTATTTTGTGTTTCACGAACTGTGTCCAAATAAACGTTATTCTTTCTTTATGTTTTTTATATGCTTAAAAAAATTAACTCAAAGAACAACATCCTACAAAGCATGAATCGTTGATTTGATGTGTCTAATGTCTATTTGAAAGGTTTTCTTTATGAACTGACTTTACGGCTAATTTATGACTAAAGCTGCGCCCCGTGGTTTTATACCGCGCAAGCCTCGATACCATGGGAATATCGGGATAAAAAGTATCCTATGTCCTAACCCAGGTCATGGTCTATCCATGTGCCAAATTTCATCTAAATACGTTCGTCCGTTCATTTTTAATTATTATTATGAATTTCTATTTCAGGCAACAACACCTTTAAAACTAAAACTCCGTTACCTGTCAATAATAATGGTGTTACTCCGAAAAATCCTCGTTTTAATACCAGAAAGCGAAATACTCCTTACAATAAACTACTTAAAGGCAACTTGCATATCTCCATTATCCATTTTCTTCAACGTAAAAACTGACGTAGATCCGCTAAACGTTCAGAATGTGAATGAAAACTGCGCGAATTTGTCTCCTGACGTCATTCTCGTCCGATTTTTGTTCAAAACTTTGACGTATGCGATAATGGAGATGGACAATTGTTATGAAAGTGTGGACAGTAAGCAGAATAAGTTGTTGTATGCTGTCTGTGTGAATATAATTGTGCAAGTGAAGCATATGCTGCATTTGACGGGTGAGTCTCGTATGTACAATATCCGGGCGTAAATATCACACATCTAGTTTTAGAAAGAGACACATATGATACAGGTGCTCCGCGACGCCAATTTTTGATAAGTCTCTATGTGTTGGAAACTACTATTGTACTTGTAAACTACTATACTATTGACTATGTAATTATTTTGGTAGATTTATATGTGCTTTAATTTTAAGGTAGCCAAATCAAAATTAAAACAGGCTTTGACTGGAATTTATATAGTTGCATTGCTCCAAAAGTTATAAAAAAACAAAATAATTTGGGACACGCACAGGAAAAACAAACAGCAATATAAAGTCAGTCAGTCTACATAGATAAAACGAAAGAAAAAATAACAATTTAAAACGAACAAAATACTTAACTAACGACCTGTGCGAGGCCAAAAAGGCTCCTATCTCATCATAATGCTACGATATTTAAAAAATAAACACCGCAGCGCCGTAGCGTATTACTTAGGAATAATTGAACAGAAGTAGAACCCTACTGGCACTAGAAAATGATAATCTGTGCAATTTTCCTCACAAAGTCATAAATTGGTAACAAAAATGTTGTGAATAACTCGATAAATCAGTATGGCCGTTATCGTCCTAACTGCAATGTTCCTTCAATTTCTTATTTTTTTTTCCAGACGGCTGCCTCTTTCCATTATCGGCTAAAACAGCGCAAAGTCTCCTGCACAACGAACAAAGCGGTCTTAACACCGGCCTGTACAGTCCCGAAGAAAACATTCCTTTAGATGTACTCAATCTAATATGTTTGAAGTCGGCGCATCGGATACCGCTGCTGACTGTACATTGGTCGCATTTACTTATCAGGTAATTTCTGAAACTAAACTACTGATTTTCTAAAGGAGATAGAACCTTAGTGGTATAAACCATCGCCATTCGTCGCCATTTTGTTTTATTTTTATTTTATGTATGTGTTGACACAGATTAATACAGATGGTTCAGTCCGCAAAATTATTTAAATAAAAAGCGACTACTACGACACAATAAAGTGCAATTCAGGTCGCACAGCGTTAATTACCTACAGTTGTATTCACCTAGAAGTTGCCTCTCTTTCTATCGCGTAACTCTTATACAGGGTGTAAGGGTAAACAGTCTTGTCATTCAAACCATGGGTAGTGACTTAAATATAAATATGCCCGAGTAACAACAAAAAAAAAGGTTATTTTTATTAAAAGATTTTAAAAAGTTTCTATGACACCGTGCTCGCTAGTGAAACAGCTGTCTGTCTGAGAGAGGGGTCGCGCTCACGGTCGCTCAGGTCACCTCACACGCCCCCCACCCGTGTTGAGACGCAAGTTCGTTGCCCTAGCTCATAGGTCAAAGGGTGATATACAATAGTGGTAAAAAGTAATTTAAAAAAAGTCGTAATTTTTCATTGATTTTACGTTCTATAAATGACACCAAACCACAGGTTTCAAGGATAACGGTGTTTACCCTAACACCCTGTATAACGCGACTGCTGTTTACGTTACGCTCACTTAATTGACCCGACAAGTCGAGCCCGCCGCGAACTTGTAGCTTTATACCTAAAATGTAGAGTGCGCCTTCGGTACTATTCTGTGGTGTTGACAAAGGAATATGGTGCCCTATTAGTGTCATGTTGCCAAGATATTCGGAAGTTAAAATCGCCATTGAGATCATCACCTACAAATATCTAGGCAACGTAAACGCGTACAGCTTCCATGAATTAGAGAATAACAAAATTGGTTTAATGGAGCGACTGCCTTTCTGACCACCACAACCCAGTAACTGGGTAATACGGATACAACTTGGTAAGACTGGTTGTCAGACTTTCGGGCTTCTAACGATTCGTAACGACTGTCAAAGACCAACGAATGACAGCCGGGACCAACGGCATAACGTACGTTCCGAGGCACGGAGGAGTCTCGGTATGTAAAGATGGTCACCCATCCACGGACCAACCCCGGCAAGCGTAGCTTATCCTGATGGATCGACCCGTGCGGCTGTTATTACTTAGCCACGAGCTCCTCTATACTAATGCTACCAAATTGTTTCAGGTTAAACTTCCTTTCCCACAAATACTGGCAGAAGCTAATTGGGTTCGCTCGCAACCTTCCTCTGAGTGCCGACTGTGGTGATACTCAGCTGTTACGAGTTGACATACTGCAGATAGCATGCGTCATGGCCTACTGCGAGTACTTTGTGAGTTTGTATTACTTAATTACTGCTACAGTGACAGAATGAGGCATTTGCGTTCAAGAAGAAAGAAAGAAAGAAAAACTGTTTATTTTTCACAAACTAAACGCACATTACCAAATAAAAGCATGTCATTTTATTCTTAAACTAGCTGCGCCCCGCGGTTTCACCCGCGTAAGTCTCGATCCCGTGGAAATATCGGGATAAAAAGTATCCTATGTGTTAATCCAGGTTATACACTATCTGTTTGCCAAATTTCATCCAAATCCATTCAGCCGTTTTTACGTGAAAGAGTAAGAAACATCCATCCATACTTACAAACTTTCGCGTTTGTAATATTAGTTAGATTACCCAAAAGCCTCGTATTCAGAGGCTCCTTTGTCTGTGGCACAGAGTACATTTTGAGCTGAGAGAAGTTTGATTTTTTGCAAGAGCTGTCAGTATCACCATTAATATTGAAAATTGACACTGACATCTCTTGAACACGGTTTAGATGTGCTGCTCGCGTTCAGTGTCATTGGTGAAATTTCCCTAAACACAGATTAATACAAATGGTTCACTCCGCAAAATCATTTTAATAAAATGCGACTCTAGCTACCACGCAATAAAGTGCAATTCAGGTCGACAGCACTAATTACTTATATTTTCTACCTAATTACCTATATCTTCATTAGTTGTGACAATCTTGGCTGAATGATGAACGAATGAATGAAATGAATGAAAAATATTTTATATTCATTGTCGAAATGGAAGATTTCATGTCAAAGTGGCGCCAACTGGTGACGTAAATTTTCATAGCTCAAAAAATAATGACCCCTAACAACTCTTTCGTTTCAGGTAGAAAACGGTCTAACAGAAGCGGTCCACCTAACCTGGTTGCTCGTCAACCGAGTACATATCCTCGTCAGTCAGTACCGAGAGGAAATAGTGCAAACTCTTATAGCTAAAGTGCAGCAGATGGCAGGAGCTTCAGGGTTACTGCTGCAGGCTATTGCTGCTAGGTGTCAGAGCTGTTTGAAGGTAAGCTGTTAACCCTAGTTTATTCTACGACAGGAGATAAGCATATAAGGGAATGCATGAAAATACAGTAATTTCTGAAGAGACAAGATTCGTGGCAGAACTGGAACTTACTTACCCAGGGAACTATAGTTAGACTGAGACCGCTGATTCGCGCCTTATGCTGGCCATAGATGTTAAAGTAATTTGATCAAACAGGCTGCTTCAAACAGTTTTTATCAAATTGGCATGAATGTGTGTGGGAAAATTTGATCAAAATGAGTTGTCAAATGGTATTAAGTATGTGCGCGGCTCATGGGTGGCAGCCTTTGGTCAACGCAGCCATTGCTCATTGGTCAACGCTGCCCCCGACTTGCCGCGTATTCCTAAGGCGCGGAACAGTATTTTGAACCTTAACTACTGAATGATATTCTCATATGAAAAGGTTATGGATTTTTCACTCAGTCGTTTGATCATTTTTGTCAAGCAAATTGCATTTTTTTTATGAAAAGTATTTTCCTCCGTTCCGTTCTTATAATCATCTGCTATACCTTCATTTTGTTTCCACTTCTGTTTCATTTCAAACTAAATAATTAATTATTATAGTGTATTTCAGGATGAGTTCGCACTGAATACGTACAAGATACTGTCGCTATGTCACGAGAGTCAATCAGGACCTCTAGTGTTTCTTATTTGTCGAATTATCGGAAAATTGGAACCCGCAATCGCTGGCAGGTATGCTATTATTTTATACGCGAATTTCTGATAGTTACATGATTCAGGCGTGATTTGTTGGTGTTACCACACTGAGCGGTCTGACTCTGCGTCCAGCGCTCGGTGTGGCAACACGTCGTGTTCTGGTTTGCGACTGGTCAATCATCATTCTGAGGTAGCCTCATTGAGAGGTGAAACTCTGACTCTTCAAGAATAATTATGCGCAATAGGTTACTAAATATATCTACGGCTATTGTATTTTTTCGAGAATTTCTCTTAAAGTATACGACATCGCTGGCTTTACCACCCTTAAGTTGAATATCACTTAATTGCACGAAATGAAACGACAAGGTTTTTCGAGACAATTTTTTTTTTCGTTTTCTTTTAGTTTAGTGACTAACCTTGAGTCAAAGTTTTTATGCCGCCCATGGGCCTCTGACTTAGTTTCACATGCCATCATTTTTAAAGCAAGTGATAATAATACAATACGCACATGAATCCGAAAAGTTGCGCGTGGGTACGAACTCGAGACCTATGACTTGGCAGTCCACTACTACTAGGCTATCACTGCTGTTCAAGACCAATGTGACAGTTAGATAGTTTCAACGATAGTGAAGTTTCAATTCACGGAGAGTTTTTGTCAAAAGTGGTAAAGCAATTACGTGGGTGACAATACCTTAAGTAATTTTAGGTATGGTTGGGATAAAAACAAAAATCTATACTAATATTATAAAGCTGAAGAGTTTGTTTGTTTGTTTGTTTGTTTGAACGCGCTAATCTCAGGAACTACTGGAATTGAAAAATTCTTTTTGTGTTGGATAGTCCATTTATCAAGGAAGGCTCTAGGCTATATAACATCACGCTACGACCAATAGGAGCGGAGCATAAATGAAAAATGTTGCAAAAACGGGAAAAATTATTCCTTTTTGAGAGCTTCCGTTGCGTGCGCTGCGTAACCGGTTTAAGTTACGCAAATACCATGTATGATGGAATTGTTCCTCTTTAAAATTTCTAAAAAAAAGTCCGCGATAGCATATGTCTATCTTTTAAGATAGACTCACTATAACCATTTTTTATGGTAATCAAATTTGTTCGAAACTAATGCATTATTTGCGAAGGAGTTTTATCAACATAATATTAATTCTTATTCAAATAAATAGTTTTAACATCAAGGGTATTTATGTAGCAGCAAAATACTTTTTAATTCATTCGAATCGGACATTTAATTTCGAAGTAATCATCATGACTATGAAAATGCAATACGCGAACCGTTCGACGCCGGCGCGACGTTCCCTACTCTAGAGAGGAGAGGATAGGCACGCGGGTAGACCATGAACTGGAATAGGACATACGATCCGTTTTATCCCTATATTCCCACGGGATCGAGACCTACGCGGGTGAAACCGCGGGGCACAGCTAGTATTATTATAATATACCTTATTACATACAGAAATGTCTTGTTTAAAAGGTGTGTAGGCATAACACGGTTTTGTGGTAATAAGGTATGGGCCACAAAAACTTAGACACTTTGTTAAACGCGTGTCTACTGTAAGTTTTATATCAAACTCCATACAGAAATGTCATGTTTAAAAGATGTTTAGGCTAAACAACTGATACACACGGTTTTATGGTAATAAGGCTTATATTTAAACTATTTTCAGATTCGCCAAATTAGCAGAAGACAGATGTAAAATATTGAAAGAGATGCCAGTGGACAAAATTAACGTGCAGCTATCAAAAGAAGATGTCCAAGTGGCCCTGGAGTTACTACAGAGAGATAAAGTTCATACACGGTAAGAAATTTAACAGTAAATAGATTTAGGTTAGGTTAGGTTAGTAAGTAATACGATTCAAAATCAATCGGCCTAGGGCACAATGAAATAAGTGTTCGTCCTCCATGAAATACTATGTGTATTCTTTAAAAACTGGTTCTTGAACTTTGAAGGTGTCTCCAAACATTGAGCGGCTAAATGTGTCCTGCAAACGCCGCGCGTTACTGCCACGCTCTAGTGGACTAAACCGACGAATGTTTGGGCGGCAGTATTGCGCGGCATATTCGAGATACGCCGCGCACTTCAGTTGGCTTCAGAACTAAAATGAAAGCGGTTGCGTGTCGTAGCTCTGCTTAGAATTCGTCCAAACAATTACTGACGAATTTTTGCTAGAAGCGTTCGCGCGCGGCAGTCGTCCAATCATAGCGCGGTAGGCCGAGCGCGGCAACCGCGCGTCATTGCTGGTCAATGTTTCGACTTACCTTAATGAGAGAGACAAAATAATGTTCGTGTATAATTTTTACCAGGTATTCGTCTTTAGTTGTGGAATTAAACACCCTAGCATCAAGCGTGTTCGACCTATCACCGCTGGACTTATCACAAGACAGAGCGATCAACCCGCAGTACATTGTGACAACGAATATCGATGAAAAATGGTTACTGAATCAAGTGAAGAGCAGGTAAAGATACTGTATATTTTACCACGGAATAGTACAGAAGGCGCACTCCGCATGGTGTAGTCTAATGAAGTTAGAAGATATTATAATAGTTACGCGATAGAACGAGAGGTGAATATAATTGTAGGTAATTACCGCTGTGTCTATGTTCATGCCATGGTCTACCTATGTGCAACGTTCAGCCGTTTTACGTAACAAACAAACAATCAAACTCACATTTGCGTTTATAATATTAGTTAGAATTTTAACATTTAAGATTCGAGAAAATAAATATTAGGATTCGAGAAAATAAATATTAGTTTAAAAGAGTGCACCTATTTGTGAAACTAATAACTTTTTTACCAACAGATGCTGTCAATCAGACTGCACAACACCAAAATCATTGAAACAAAACGAGTTAGCGCTATTTCTTTCAAACCTGTCCAAGGAAGATCTAACTACCGTCATGGCGTGTCCAGAATTTGACAGAAAAATACTTAACCCAGCCTTCGGAATAGCCTGCGACAATTACCTAAGAGAGTTCCTTAACATTCTCTCAGTACACGAAACGAAAGAGTATGAGAAAGAGAGCGCAAGAGAACAGAGGGAGATGAAAATTAGAGAAGAGATGACGTCATCTATCGATAGTAACAAAATCAACGTAGTGAACACACTACATGTCTTCAAAAAAAGTGATAACAAGGAATCGAAATCTCAATTCTTCATTGCAATTACTGATAATGAGAATTTGAAAGAAAATTTCGGTAATCTACAAATCTCTGATGAGGATCTAGAAATTGATCCTCCAGAGTTGCCAGCATTATACACAATCGGTGTTGCTACATTAGAAAAATCGCTATCAGACATTATAAGACTGTTTCCCAAACAAATTCGGCCTTTGAGTCAGTCTGAAAATTTCAGCTTGAATGTCGAACAGACTATCGATAGGTATACAAGGCGTTGCCATCAAGTTTTTCAAGACAAATTATTTTACCAAGAATTCAACATACTGCAAACAATTATGACAGGATTTTTGGCATCTCTAGACAGAATAATCTCTTTTGTTGACGAAGCCGACTGTGATTTAATCGATAAATGTATCGAGACTATTCTACCCACATCACTAGCGAAAAACATGGCAATATTTGCTATAATTTCCTTACAATATTTATCTTTCTTGATCAAAAATAAAAAGATAGTAGAAACGCCTGTTCACGCTGACGTGTCATTTAGAGTGACGGCGTCAGTGACTGACAATATTGTCGTTGACAACGTTGTCAGTGTCACGATTGATAATGTGGCTAAGGCGTTAAGTTTTAAGGAGATTTGGGCTGAATTGAATACTGATTCGAATGTGAATAGGACGCAATCTGCTGTCAGCTGTTTGTATGCGATTGTCAAGTATTTGGTCAAGGTAAGATCTTGGTTTTTAAATATTTTGAGGTATCATATTACACCACAAATGTTTAAAATTCATTTAGTGCTACAATTGTTTAAATACTAAACATTTTTTTTTGCACTAAACGTATTTGAAACATATTTTTGTGAAGTTGAAAAAAACTGAATGATTTTTGAAAATTTAGCGCTTCACTCCACGGACTATCTTTAAATTTAAAAAAAAATATACAAAAAATTGGTTACATCATTCTTGTTGAAATTATACATTTGAGAACAATGTAGAAAGTACGTTAAAAGCGTCCAGAATTATAAAATAAAACAATTCAAAAATTAAAATAAACTATGGCAGCTAAGAGATGAGAGACCTTTCTTCTTTATCAATTTTTACATCACTACCATTGAATATTAGTAAATGTTCACTAGTAACGCTATTATAAACTCTGTAGGCTGTGTTAATCTCTCAAATAATGTCGCAAATTATTTTAACTTGCTTTGTTTATTAAATATGACAATTCGTAAAAATCTGTCTCTCAAATAATGTCGCAAATTATTTTAACTTGCTTTGTTTATTAAATATGACAATTCGTAAAAATCTAAGTTTTCCTTCCCAGGACACACGACCCCTAACCCCTAAGAACTACATGCAGCCACAAGACTCGGGTCCTAAGCCTGACATGATAATAACAGGAGACAAGTTAATAACCCTGCTGGAGTACTGGGAGAACAACTTCTATTCTAAGAGTACAGGGGATTTTCTAGAGAAGTGCTATAGAGAACCCATTGAGAGTCTCCTTGTTTCGCTGGCTAGGTGAGTGAAAGTGTGTATTATATTTTTGTTTAGCCAGGGTATTCTGTCAGTGTTAAATGTTAACGACATATGTCACGGTTCAACTATACAGCACGACAACCATAGACACGGGTTTTGTCGACGGAAGAATAGACAAAATGACAGATTGTGATTATGTATTTATTTAAAAAAATATATCAAAATTCGTTGAATTCGTTAGCCAAAAATACAGCAAGTTGATGATTGGATTAGGAGACGCCGCTCTTCCATAACAAGATAGCTTTAGTTTTACATTTTTCACATACACATTTACTTTTTTTATTTATTGTGGTAATGCCGGACGTATAGTCCTGTGTAGCTCAACGCTGTCCATGAATCTTTTCCACACTGAAGTAAGATTAAAATAATACTGCTATTAGAGGACGTAGTAGGCCCCAGGTCATGTTCAAAAGCAGGCCACACAGTGAGCTTAGCTTAGTTTAGCTCATAGTTTGCAGTTACATAGTTTAGCTCATAGTTTGCAGTTTACCTGCATAGCTTATAGAGCTGCTATGAAAAGACGCCGTAGCTTCGTGATCTATGCGGATGTGTATTGATCTCTAACGAATAACATCGATAACTCTCTTCCTTGGGAAATACCGTCATCAGACAGTTAGGCTTGTATCAGCCTTTCCGGCTTCCGACAACCGTCTACCAGTAGTAGTAGTTGAGCATTTATGAATCTCGAGTAATGACTCGAGAGTCGAGGTTCATAAATGGTCTACTTGGTACTATATGGCACATTTTCAAATCCATTTCATGTTTCAATAAAAATTATAATTATTGTTTTCAGACTAGACATAGTAAGCCATATAGCGCTAATACCTCCGATAGCGTGGTCGTCTGTGGATGTCGTATCCAAGAAGGATGAAATACAGAAGATAGATCTGCCTCTACAAGCTTTACAAGATATGGATGTTTTAGAAGCCTTTTTATTCAGGTAAGCAACAACTTATTTAAGACACCAATGAGAGGCTACCTAATCCTCTAATTCTGAAAGCCGAGTCAATTCAATCTGATGTATATACCTACTGTCAATTTTATAAATCTTATTAAGGAACTGTTAGCTAACTTTATGTTTGACTCGATCAGGCGGTCAAAACCGGGTGAAAATATCATAAACCGATAGCAGGCATTTTTCAAAATTGAGAAATAAAACCACACTTTTCTGGTAAAATAAGAAATAATAAAATCAGGTTCTAATTACAAGGATCGACGCGCGCTCGTGAAGTGCAAAAACTGTAACAAAACACAATGTTACAGATTTCGCTTTAGTCTTAAACTCGTTTAATTGACAGTGTCATGAATTAACTAGAATATTCCTCCTCCAGGGTAAACCTAATAGGCTGGTCATCAAAAAAACAATTCGAAGAAATGTGGGTAGGTTTACTCGGTGCGTTACAAGGGAATGGAACCCACTGGGCCGTGCGCGGGATCACTCAGCTGCTGCTTAGCGCTGCACCGACAGTGCTGCAGCGGCGCGGGGAGTTGATACATGTTCCCAGACATAGGCTCAGCTGTAATGAAGGGTAAGACATTTATATGTAAGGAAATTCAGACGGTCGTTGGTTGCCTTTAAATATCGACATTAACTTTATTACCACAAAACCGTGTTTTTCAGTTGTTTAGCCTAAACACCTTTTAAACATGACATTTCTGTATGGAATTTGACATAAAATTGACATTAAAGACGCGTTGAACAAGTGTCTAAGTTTTTGTGGTAAGGCCTTATATGTCCAGCATTTTCATAAATTCGTGCCCAAAATGATAAGCATACTGTGGTGTGAAAGAGACAGAAATACGTCAATTTGTTCATACTTGTGTAGCGTGAGTGTTGTGAAACACGCAGAAAATAAAGATACAGCATGCAGAAAATATTTTATTGTTATGGTATTTTACTAAATAGCATGATCACTACGAGAGGAGCTCGTGGCTAAGTAATAAGCAGCCGCACGGGTCGATCCATCAGGTTAAGCTACGCTTGCCGGGGTTGGTCCGTGGATGGGTGACCCTATTGAGACTCCTCCGTGCCTCGAAAAGCACGTTAAGCCGTTGGTCCCGGCTGTCATTTGTGGCTCTTTGACAGTCGTTACGGGTCGTCAGAAGCCCGAAAGTCGGACAACCAGTCTTACCAAGGGGTATCGTATTACCCAGTTACTGGGTTGTAGAGGTCAGATAGGCAGTCGCTCCATGTAAAATACTGGTATTCAGCTGCATCCGGTTAGACAGGAAGCCGACCCCAACATAGTTGGGAAAAGGCTAGGCAGATGATGAGCATGATCATTACGACATCACTCCATAAACTACTCTTCGTGCGAAACGAACACTTCCAACATCTCCGATAGTTTGCAAACTCTTCCACTTTTGTTCATATCCCGTTTATATCCAGTTTGTTTCACAATTTGTTGCTTCCTCAGAATGCAACGTCTCCGCAACATCCTAGTGGGCACATCGTCTTACAAGTTATTTGAATGCGTTAACTTAGAACGGATACCTCTCATGAACGATGGCTTCGACGGATATCATTACGCGCAGTTCAATACTGAGTACTTGAAACTGGCTTCCGGTGAGTTAAAAAGTTTTTTCTTTTTTTTCTTCGAATCTTCTTCTAACCGGTAAAACGATATAAACAGAATTTTATTTTCGTAAGATAAAATTATTAAAAAAAAACTGTGTATCGTAGAAAAGAAAACATTATGGCACAACAAAACGGCGTAACGAAATCCGTATGGCTTTAAAACGCCTTCATTATTGATTATCTAACAAGCTAGCTCTCATGACACACACATTTTATATCATATTTTGTGCTTGGTATAGATATTATGGACGACGCGAGCTACAAAGTAAAAAGAGAAGTCAAGCGAGTGAAAAGAAACAAAGAGATTGACATCAACAGCTGTTTACAAATACTTATGGATGTCACTTCTCAGATGTTGGAACCTAAGGTAATCTTCGTATTGTTAATTTTGCGCTTAGTTTTTTTTCCTTCGAATACTACGTGTTGCCACGCTAAGCGCTGGACGCAAAGTTACTCTGCGTCCAACGTGTCGTGTCCGGGTTCGCGACTGGTCAATCGTCATCCTGAGAATGCCTCGTTGAGAGGTGAAACACGTGTCGATTTCTTACAGGGTTTTTTATGACTCTTGAGGAATAGTTAAACGGAATAAGTTACTAAATATATCTACGTCTATTGTATTTTTAAATAGTAATGCATGTCAAATTAAGCGTCGTCTTGAGTTCATAGCCCATTTTTTTCATGAAAATAAGCACTAATAGTACATTAATGTCGTGGCCTGCAACTGGGCTATTGATGGACGATCGTGAAATTGTGTGGCTCGGCTTCGCCTCGGCCCACAATTTCACGATCGTCCATCAATAGCTGGTTGCGGTCAAGGCTTGTATAGTACTTTTCTCAAACAATGCGCGGAAATTGAAACATGTTCATTTGTGTCTTCTTTATTTTAAACAGCTCTATTTGCAAGCCAAATCGAAATTTAAATAAAATCTTTGATGTGCTGAAGTAAAAAGTTCGTTCCATTTTTAAATAACACATCAGATATGAGTTTTCATAGTAATTTGTTTGGCTGCTAAACACGACAGATATGGATTTTCATACTTACTTTGCCGGCCTCATCGTCATTTGTTTTTGAACAGTACGGCAATTTCGATTTATCTCGAAGAAGGTTGTCAAAATAATGCTCGGATTTCCAAGCATGTTTGAGAAAACAGATTTTTGTTATCAGGCACCTACTGGTTTAGCAGCCCGCGTAGCCCTCCTGTCGTGCATGTCCCAAACGAGCGCAGTGTTCACGCAGCCGGCCCACTGGTGCTGGGCGGCCGGCCAGCTCATCTGCTTGAGCAGCGCCGCGCACGCCACGCTCACGCAGTACAGCGCGGCTGGCCGGGCGCTGCTGCTGGCCCTGTCGCACTGTATGTGTGTGCTGGACGGATTCGAGGGGCTACAGGTCAGTATCACTCAGAAGAATATTGTATATTCATACATGGAGATGCAGGAAGATGGCTACCTATGGAGGAAATACAACCTTCAACTACAATTTTATAATACCTGATGAAGTCTCTAATGAGTAAATCTGTCGGAACGTGACGATGTAAATAGCGCGATCGCAAAAGTAGTTCACTGGTTTAATGTTAACAATTTACTTCTTAATGAAAAAAAAAACCAAATGCATTAAGTTTACGCTACCTCACGTTAGGCAGGTGAAAACTAATGTGTTGATAAAGGGCGAAGAATTGAATCCCGAAGATAGCACAGTATTCTTGGGCTTAACTTTGGATGCTAAGCTTCAGTGGGGCCCACATATAGATAAATTGTCAAAAAAACTAAGCTCCGCAGCATATGCTGTTAGAAAAATTCGTAATTTAACTGACATAGAGACAGCCCGTTTAGTGTACTTTAGTTATTTTCATAGTGTAATGTCGTACGGTATTCTGTTGTGGGGAAATGCCCCTGACATTCAGACTATCTTTGTTTTGCAGAAAAGAGCTGTTCGATCAATTTATAAACTAAGTCCGAGACACTCTCTCAGAGAGAAATTTAAGGAGATAAATGTAATGACTGTGCCTTCACAGTATATTTTTGAAAATCTTTTATATGCACATAAAAATATAAAATTGTTTAAAAAATACAGTGATATCCATAATATAAATACTAGGAACAAACACAAATTTGTTGTACCTACTACAAGGCTCAAGAAAATAGGTGGCTCGTTCAGATGTCAATGTATACGCTACAATAAGCTTCCAAGCCACGTACAAGATCTAAGCCTTAATAAATTCAAAACATTCATTAAACGTAAGTTGTGCCAAAAAGCGTTTTATACCATTAAAGATTACATTGAGGACAAAAAGGCTTGGGATTGAGCTGCTCCAATTTCTACATTTTTTTATTTTTTTATTGGTTTTAAATTACTTACGCGGTTTGTTATTTTTGGTAACTTTTTATTTTATTGTATACCTACACAGTGACATGAATATTTACTTTGTGAAGTATAATATTATTATTATTTTAATTATTGTGAATTTGAGGACTATGTGGATCATATTTTATATTTATCTGGCAGTTTGAGTAGTATAGGCGGCCTACCCAAATGTCCTTTCTTTGGTATTGTTCGTCGAGTCGTTGAGCTCCTTAAGTTCTGAGTTGAGTTACACGATTACTGACAAATGCGTGCAATGACTGGACAGGTCCACTCAAATCTGTATGGTTCTTTCCTCAAAAGACCATTTCAGACACAAATCTACATGGTCCTCAAATGATCTGACCAAGATTATTTCCGGATTTTTATATTTATATTTACATTGACATTTTATTCAAACATTGACATGAATATTTACTTTGTAAAGTATTATATTATTTTTAATTATTGTGAATGTGAAGATTATGTGGATCTTTCTTTTCTTTTTTATTATTTATTTTTTCTTAATTTTAATTAATCATAGTCTGGCAGTTTGAGTAATTTATGCGGCCTAACCAAATATCCTTTTTTTGGTATTGTTCGTCAAATCGTTGAGCTCCTTAAATTCGGAGTTGAGCTGCACGATTACTGACAAATGCGTGCACTGACTGGACAGGTCCACTCAATCTGTGTGGTTCTTTCCTCAAAAGACCATTTCAGACACCAATCTACATGGTCTTCTCATAATCTGACCAAGATTATGTCTGGACTTTAAAAGAGACTGTGACCTCTGAGTTTGTTTCGGCCTTTCTTCTCAGAGTAGTCAGATAGGAAACGCCGACCTCATCTCGTTTTAAAAATGTGATTGACGTGTAAAAGTGTTTGTACAAACCTACTTACAGAAATAAATCATTTATCATTTATGAACTTTTGTGCTAACATAAACGCCAATTTTTTTTTGAAAATTAATTTGTACCAAAAATATTTATTTATTAAACAATTATGATACTAAAATATATCATTAAATATTAAAATAACTCTAGACAATATATACATAACACAAGTAACTATTTACATTAGGTACTAAATTAATACTAATTAAGTTCCCAATTGATTGATTTATAATTGGTCATAAGCACAATGGGCCTCAGTAGAAAGCTGAAAGTCACCCAAAGGGCAATGGAGAGGGCTATGCTTGGAGTTTCTCTACGTGATCGAATCAGAAATGAACAGACCCGTATCTGTAGGAGAACCTAGGTAACCGACACAGTCCGAATAATTGCCGAACTTAAATCGTAGTAGGCCCCTGCCCATTGGCACCTTTTGTAACGCATTTAGTGATTTGTGGTGCAATGGGAAATAAATTATTTGACTTTGAATAATTTATAAATCTATAATCTATCTCACCAGGAACTTTCAACAGTCCACCAAAAGCTCCTAAAGTCTCTCTCCTCAAGCTACGCTCCACTTCGTCAAGCGGCGCTGCAGGGTTGTCTCCTACAGCTGACAGGGAAGGCGTATCTCTTGGCCAACGTGCACGGTCAGCCCAACCCTTATCATGAGCTCGTCTCGCAGTTGAATGTCGCTGTGAAACAATATCTTGCTCCTAATACCAAGTAAGTGTGAGAAACTGACTGTAATGTAATTTGATATAATATCGTATCTGTTTGAAATTCTAATTAGATAAAGAGAAAAAAGGTTGTCGGTTGGATGGGGCCGAACTTAAAAACAAAAAAAAAAAAAAATTGGGGCTATGACGAACAGGGTGTAAAGTTCACTCATCCACCATAGAAAAAGGAAGATCCTCCGACCAGACGAGTGTTGTGTCTGGCGGGCAACTGTAACCCAACGATTGATGTAGGGCTCTTGTATATAATTATGTCCACTTCACGGTAAACTTTAATTGCTCGATGCAGAATTTATGTGACGTCAGGATTTTTGTGTGACGTCAGGTCTTTGATGCGTAGTTCGTATGTGGCGATGTAGATACCGACACTGAATCAGCGGTTACTTTGCAAGATCGCTCCTTTTTCAATATTTCACCTTAAGGTTGATGCACTAGGGTAGCCCGCGAAATTCAAATTTTCTTAGGTTTTTTGCAATTTGCAGGTCAGTATCAGGTTGTATGTTGATCTAAATATTATTAGCGCTCGTAACAAATATGGATTTACTGAATTATAAACTTAATTAAAAGCTTAGAGAGTTGTTTTGCTGATTTTAATGTTTATAATTCAGTAAATCCATATTTGTTACGAGCGCTAATAATATTTAGATCAACATACAACCTGATACTGACCTGCAAATTGCAAAAAACGTAAGAAAATTTGAATTTCGCGGGCCACCCTAGCGCATCCCCCTTAAAGGAAAGACGAAGCCTTTATAAGATCACTTTTGTTGATTAAAATAGGATCAATGTAATAACAATGTTACTTAACTTTAATTGCAAAATCCATTATACTTATAGAGATAACTGCTTTTTAAAATAGTACGTTAAATTTTGTTAATTTTAACGGTTGAGCTATTTTCCTTCAAAATAATGTGTGTTGTTTAGAATCTGTTACGGTTATTTTTTAAGTATAATATTTAAAACGCCAACGTTTCGATGTTTACACTCGGTTTTCACTGTCTGCTTTGGGAGCAGATAGTTAAAACGGAAGCGAAAACGGAACATGCCTCATTCGTATTTTTTGTTTTCAGAATATCCCTCTACGAACAAAGTCTGTACTGGACGGTGCTATTCACTCTCATAGAACTCGGACATCCGGAGCTTATAAACATTGCTGTGGACTTTGTGCTGACTAGTCCTAGACATTACTGTATCGATCTAGTTGTCAAGGTAATATAGAACTTATAGCTATGTATTTATAGTCTGTTATAGCAGTGTATGAGGTGTGTTTCATCATCAAACCATGTACGGTTGCTACTTAACATGGGTCTCTGATATATTGCTTGATAAAGCTTGTCAAATATATTGGTTACTAGCTTCCGCCCGGGGCTTCGCCCGCGCGGTATGTCGATAAAAGGTAGCTTATGTCCTTCGTCAGGGTGCCATCTATCGCCTTGCTAAATTTTGTCGAAATCCGTTCAGTCGTTTAGCCGTGAAAAGGTAACATACAGACAGTTACTTTCGAATTTATAATATTAGGTATTTATTAGGCATTTACCTATGAAATCGGCGTTTTGTATGGGCAATTTTAAAGAAGTTGCATTTTTCATACTAGCATTTTCTTAATTTATTAACTTTATTTTACTTTATTTTTATATAACAACCATGAACACTAATGTTTTAAAACTTTTATGCACGAATTATTAAAAACTAAGATAACGTATGCCACTTAGATTAAGCGAGAAAAATAAGTTTTGGCTAAGTTAAAAAAAAAATAGTGGTCATTTCTGCTAACAAAATGAGGAGTCATTTTTAAGGTATTTTTTATGTTTCGAAAACTATAACTTATAAGGTTTTTTTTACTATTGGTAGTTGTCTATGATGGTCATTATTCGATATAATACCAAGCAATTGATGAATATTTTAAATTATAGAAGTCACGAGGTTCTCTATTTGTGAGAAAAAAACGCCAAGGGGATGAGGCCCCAATATTAGTAAGGATTGCTTTTTTATTTGTAATTTACAACGTGTTAAGTACATCTCAAAGTCCTTATATTGTCGGAATGACAAAGAGTGACGTCTGAGTGAGAAAGAAAACATAATAACAACATTTTATGGTGATTTCAGGGTATCACAACGACGATACGACAGCAAGTTCTCCCAAAAGATCTAAAGAATATAATAATTGAGAAGCTTCTGGATAACATGAAGAAGTATTCGGAACATCATGCGGTACAAATATTGATGGTGCATTTATTTTCAGGTATATATTATTTATTTTCAGGTAGGTATATATTTATTTTCAGGAGGAGCGCGTGGCTAAGTAATAACAGCCGCACGGGTCGATCCATCAGGTTAAGCTACGCTTGCCGGGGTTGGTCCGTGGATGGGTGACCATTTTCACATATCGAGACTCCTCCGTGCCTCGGAAAGCACGTTAAGCCGTTGGTCCCGGCTATCATTTGTGGATCTTTGACAGTCGTTACGAGTCATCAGAAGCACGAAAGTCTGACAACCAGTCTAACCAAAGGGTATCGTATTACCCAGTTACTGGGTTGTGGAGGTCAGATAGGCAGTCGCTCCATATAAAATACTGGTATTCAGCTGCATCCGGTTAGACTGGAAGCCGACCCCAACATAGTTGGGAAAAGGCTAGGTAGATTGATTTATTTTCAGGTAAGTTTACTCATGTTTGTAATTTGAACAAAAATATTGAATGACTGCAGTTTCTTATGAAATTTTATTATTTACTAGCATCCGCCCGCGGCTTTGCCCGCGTGGTATGTCGATAAAAAGTAGCCTATGTCCTTCCCCGGGATGTCCTCTATCTCCTTGCCAAAGTTTATCGAAATCCGTTCAGTGGTTTAGGCGTGAAAAAGTAACATACAGACAGACAGAGTTACTTTCGAATTTATAATATTAGTATTGATTCATTCTCAGTGAGATGGCGGCCTAAATGTTTTAGTCATTTTCTCCCACTCAGCCTTCGGGCTATGCAGAGACGAACATACAAAACATGACTTGGAATATTAAACTGTTAGAATTTTTTTGTATAACAATAAATAGTTCAAAATTTGCCGTTTCCTCGTCTTGATATGATATTTCGTTTGTCATCTTTCAAAAGGCGATTTACTAATTGGTTATAATAACTGTAATCTTTGAATCGACAGGAGCTCGTGGCCAAGTAATTACAGCCGCACGGGTCGATCCATTAGGTTAAGGTACGCTTGCCGGGGTTGGTCAGTGGATGGGTGACCATCTTTACATATCAGGTTAAGCTACGCTTGCCGAGGTTGAACAGTGATCTTTACATATCGAGACTCCTCCGTGCCTCGGAAAGCACGTTAAGCCGTTGGACCCGGCTGTCACTTGTGGATCTTTGACAGTCGTTACGAGTCGTCAGAAGTCCGAAAGTCTGACGACCAGTCTTACCAAGGGGTATCGTATTACCCAGTTACTGGGTTGTGGAGGTCAAATAGGCAGTCGCTCCATGTAAAATACTGGTATTCAGTTGCATCCGGCTTGACTGGGAGCCGACCCCAATATAGTTGGGAAAAGGCTAGGTAGATTGATTTTAATAGGAGGCGAGCCTATTGCCATCAACCGGGCACAAATCCAGACTCCATTTTAATAATAATTATTTAATTATCATTCCACAGCTGACAACAAACTCCTAAGCCCAAAACTAACTTCAGACGTATCAAACATGGACCCAGACATCCTAATGAACTCAATGGAACGCATAACTCTACTCTACAAAGTCCTCCGCCAATCAAGAGAGAGAGAAAGCAAGAAAATCATAACAACATCCCTTAAATACTTTTTAAGAGAGACTCTACCACCGGCGGCGACTTTGAGTAGAGTCGTCATAGAGTTTCTAGAGTGTTGCAAAGAGAGTGAGAGGATGAGAATGGAGATTGCGTCGGATAGAGATCGCTGGGTTGATTGTGCGGTTATGAATGCGGAAATTGTTTTTGAGGTAAGATTTTTCCATTATGACTATAAACAACTGGTTTTTGGGTTGATTTTGTTTTGGATTTCGTCTAATTTTACGAAATGTATCACACTAGGACAAGTATGTACTATTTTAGGGCTTACTTGCTAACCAGAATCAATTTTAGTTTGGAATAACTATAAAACTGTTTTTAATCAATATCCCCGAATTCTCAAACTGCACTTAACTTTTATACCTACTTAGGGCAGATTTCTGAACGCCGGAGACCTGATTGCGATCAGTATTTCTAAACCGCGTTCAAGAGCTCTTAATGTCAATAGTCCATAACAATTTGGACACTAACAGCTCTTGAACGCGTTTAGATGGGCTGAACGCGTTCATTTTCACTGGTGAAATTCGCACTTAGGGCGAATTTCACCAATGAAACTAAACGCGATCAACGATCGAACGACGTAAACTACGTTTTAGGGCTGTCAGTGTCATTATTTTCTGTGGAATATTGACACTGACAGGTCTTAATCGCGTTTTAAATGTGCTGATCGCGTTTAATTTCACTGATGAAATCCACACTTAGTATTGTTTCGTAGTCGCTGCATTACATGACAACATGTGTTGTAAAATTAAGTTTATGGCTGAGAATTTGGCTTTGAAGTACTTATAGTCCAATGTTTCATTCCCTAATAGGGAATATGCATGTGATTCAAATATGGGTCAAATATTTTTTTTTATAAACTATATTACTTCAGAATTATGCCTCCATCAATATTTTTGAATAAAATTTCTTTTTGAGCGAGAAATTAATTTTTTTAAAGTAAAAAAAAACAGTGGGTAATTCAAATACTTGAAAAGGCTAAGAGCGGATGTGACGTAACAATCCGATATAACAATCAAAATGTCAATGTCAAGTCAATCAACAAGTGTCAAGTCAATGTCAAACGCTCATAGAAAAAGGAGTGTTTGACTTTGACTTGACAGTTGCTTGTCTGTTTTTACGGACTGTGACGTCACCACACCAAGCGCGCCAAATGGGGGGCGTTTAAATAGCCCGGATCGGTTGGACATTTTTAAACATTTTTTTAACTACTTTAAATTGCTTTTGTGCCGTCGAATTTTTTTAAACTATTATTTGACGATGTAAACTATCGAATAAAAATATTAAAAAAATACATGCATATTCCCTATTGTTATGTACACCTATAATTTCTGTATACATTAGTTGTAATACCTTTTTTTTCTTTAAGCAATGTTGAATGTATGTGCTGTTGGTGTTCTTTAATAGATAAATAAATAATAGTATGTTCAAAATTTTCTCTTCCACAGGTATTCCAAACATCGATAACTCAAGACCAGCTTCCAGTCCTATCCGGCTGGATATTCGAAGCACTATGCCACTTACTAAACGGCAAAGTAACATCAAATCTCCTACCATACTGTTTACAAACCTTACTGGTTTCAGCCAGTTCAAACCAGCTCATACGTCACGTTTCCCCACTGTGTTACCACATATTAAGGATAGGTTTCCTCAAAAGTGGGGAGATGTCAGAAAATTGGGGGATTTTTAAAGAGTTTTTGAGTAGTAAGGTAGGTATGTCTTTCAATGATAGAAGATTGTTGTGCGTTGTCTCAATAAAATCTAATTTTACAGGATCTCAAATTGAAAGGTTGAAGGAACTTTGTAATAGTAATGAGTGTCTAGCCGATTTGGCTTTGTGCTTGAATTTGTAGTTCTTAGGTGGAAAGTTGAAGGGTTTTAATGGTACTTCGAATTCTGGTTGCTTGGTTAAGCGTTTTCCCGGAGTCCGCTTTGCTCCGAAGAAGTGCTCGTCTGTGCTTTTGATTATTTTAAGGATTTTTTTCCTTGACTGGATACAGGGTGTCCAGCTGGAAGTATGGATCAAATTAAATAGGGGCGTGGGCAAGGTCATTTCGAAACTTTGAAACTCTGAGATTTTTTTTTTAGCTTGTGAAACTTTTTCCCATGAAAATCCCTCGAAAATTGAGTAAATTTTTTGCTAAATCAAAGCTTTTGCAGTGAATGTTTTTTCTTATTGAACACATGTTTTCTAGCTACGTAAAAGTATTACCACAAGAAAGGGCTACTCGTCTGCAACGTCCTGAAAAAATAAATAAATTGATAGCCCTGTTAGAAAGTTGGTCATAAATTTTGAACTGTAAAAAATTGCACCGACATTCTCAGGGTTAAAAAGTTTGGAAATAACCTCGTCCACGCCGTTATTCGATTTTATCTATACTTCAAGGGACACCTTGTATATTGTATCTTCGTTGTCTTACATTCATTTAGTTATGACAATTTGCATTGTATTTTTTGGTTCTCATACCTTCATAAATATAATAATTAAAGATGATTATAAAAATCATTATAATAGGGAATATGCATGTATTTTTTAAATATTTTTATTCGATAGTTTACATCGTCAAATAATAGTAAAACAAATATTCGAAGGCAAAAAAGCAATTTCAAGTACTTAAAAAAAATTCTATAATATCCAACCGATCCGGGCTATTTAAACGCCCTCCATTTGGCGCGCTTGGTGTGGTGACGTCACCGTCCGTGAAAACAGACAAGCAACTGTCAAGTCAACGTCAAACACTGCTTTTTCTATGAGCGTTTGACATTGACTTGACACTTGTTGATTGACTTGACATTGACATTTTGATTGTTATCCCGGATTGTTACGTCACATCCGCTCTTAGCCTTTTCAAGTATTTGAATTACCCACAGTTTTTTGGGACTTTTAAAAAAATAATTTCTCGTTCAAAAAGAAATTTTATTCAAAAATATTGATGGAGGCATTATTCTGAAGTAATATAGTTTATAAAAAAAAATATTTGACCCATATTTGAATCACATGCATATTCCCTATTAAAGATGATTATAAAAATCATTATAATTTGCGGTACCATTAAGCCTTCTTTAAAAATCAAGTGTGTTAGTACTTGTAGGCAATTTTATTCTGTTTACTTAATTCTCTAAATTCCTTCAAAACTAAATTTTCATTCCAAAGTAGAAGGTATTTTTATTGTAATTTTGAGATTGGTCGTAATAGAATAAGTGTAGGAACTTACTAAGCAGGCAGGCTTAAATGTTTCATAATTAAAATGTGTTAAGTTAGATCCTTAGCACATTTTAAATAGTTTTAAATTGTTTCTGTAACGTGCAGCTGACAGGACATGATATTAAGTCTCCCATCGTTTGTGGAACAGCACCACATTTACACTCCAAGCCAACTTTGAAATCGCGAAAAAAAAAAATCAGCTGTTCCATACATTTTGTCGATTTACGTGAACACAAATGTATGGCAGCAAATTTTGCAGTTGTTCAAAATGATGAGTACAATGACCCCTTTTCGGGTTTAGCATAAACAAAAAATAAGGTTGTATATTAGAACTTGATATTGCCTGCCTGCTTAGTGCGTCACGGAAAGTTGATAGAAGAATGTTATAGAAAGTATATTGCTTGTTTTTCTTCCCATCCTGTAAGGACAATATCGTGATTTTAAGAAATCGTTTGAGATTCGAATTAAGTTTGAAAATGTCTTCGTCAACTCGGTAGAAAGTTTTCAAGAACAATAATCTAGTTTGAGTATAAAGCGTCTCGTCTGTACGGGCTAATTTAACACACCGAGTTTTAGGGTGGTCGCACATCTGACGAAAGATACGTCCGGCGTAACTTTGTTAACTTCCAGTTAATACGCTCGACGCACTAAAGCATTATTGATTAAAATGTGTAAGGTCACAGAATAATACAGAAGGTGCACTGCGCACTTTAGGTATGAAGGTACATGTATGTACGCGGCGGGCTCGTCTTGTCCGGCAAATTCAGTGAGCGTAACGTAGTCAGAGGATTAACGAGATAGCGATAGAGAGTCAACTTCCGACCTCATATAGCTTATTTCTACAACTTTTTAATATGACGTGTAAAAGTGATTCCAATATCCTATTTACAGAATAAACAATTTCATTTAATTTCATTTCTAGGTGAATATAACTGTAGGTAATTAGCGCTGTGCGACCTGAATTGCATCTTAGTGTGTCATAGCAAGAGTCGCTTTTTATTTAAATGATTTTGCGGAGTGAACTATCTGTATTAATCTGTGATAAGGTTTAATGTTTTGTAATGTACTTTTCCGTTCTGGCGTTACGCGACAGACGATACGCGACGCATCTTCCGAAAAAATCGGCTTTGTCTAGCGGCGACGTCACTGTCACTCATATCTGTGTGTCTCTTTCTAAGACTTGATATTGTCATATTAACGCCCGGGTCTAGTCAACCACACAGTGGCACTATGAAAATCGCCCTTACGGCTACCACATAAAGGCGCTGTTAATGTCAATGTTACCAGTATTGTGCTGTTAATGTTACCAGTCTTGTGCGTTTGACTGTACATACAATGCTATGATATCATTCGTGTATAGGCTAGATTAATCTCAGAGTTATGTAGCTCTATTGTCGACGAATAGGAATGTGAAAAAGGTATCGATACCGGTATATAAAGGAGCGATGTTGTGAATTATTTATGATACATAGTATATTTGCTTGTGAAAAACATGTTTTAGTGGTTAAGCTTAATTAATGATCGTAGGTGCAATACATTTAATACAAACGAGATAATAATGTTTATAAAAAATACTCGAATACTCAATAGTTAGGTATCGATACTTTTTACAGATATATCGATATTTTGGACTAGAGCTTCGGACGAGGCGCTTTCAACAGTTTTTTTTATATAGCAGCAATATTTTATTAGTACATAGTACAAATTAAATGAACAATGTTCTTTCATTATTCAATTACTTACTAATAGTTTATTAATATAATAACAATATATTAAAATAATCGCGCTTATATTTTTCGATGTAGATTAATTTATTAATTTCTAAACTAATATTATACTGTTTCAATACTAAGAGAAAATATTTTGAAAATCGGTAGAGGTAATAATATATTGCAATAATAATGTTTTTAAACTATTTACTACAGGAATAATAGTAGTCAAAGGTAATGTAAAGTTGATATCCTTGCTCCAAAACATATTATTTTCATTTAAACAAATATCAACTTTACCTGCAAATAAATAAAGTTGATTTTAGAGTGACCTGTACTATTTGAAAAGGTGTTAAAAATGGTTGTAGCGGAAAGTTAATTATACAAAGGAGATATTTTAGAATTTTTACTAAAATAATGGGTTTTGAATAACCATTAATTTGTACTTGTGTATTTTCCACTTCCAAATAATTATAATTCTTATTCATTGAATGACAAAGTTATATTTCCTTTGGATGGCAATCGCGAGAGACGTCGATGTGACGTCATTGTTCTCTAGTGTCTTATAAATTATTTCACTTTAAAACTGTATGATAATGTTGTACAATATGTATATTTTATGAAATTATGTAATTGAAATATTTATAATTATATTTTTAACTCGAAGCTTCAGCAAGTTTAATAAATAGTGTAACGTTTTTTCTGTTTTATTTTATAAAATACCTACATATCGACCTCTGGACAAGAATCTCTAAAATCTATTCAAACCTATTATTTCCCCCCTTACTTTATATACTTGTACATAAATTAATTACAATTTTAAATAATTCTGTAAGTTTTAGATTAGATTCAAACAGTGTTATTTATAAAAAATTCGCTAATCACTGATTAGCGACTGTTTAGCTAAGCAAATGATTAGCTCTTAATCAATGATTATCTTTTCTTTATTTATAAACACTACTTAGCAAATGATTAGTTGCGAAACGAAATAGAGGTAACAATATGCGTTCGGCACAGATTATAATCAAAATAGTCGACTATAAAACAGAATTTTAAGAAAAAAGTTGTCAAAACCACCCTTTTTGTATCTGTCGTGACTTTGACAGACAAAAGTCAACAATTTCATCGGAAAATTACGAAAATTAGAATTTGAATAAAATCGTATAGTAAGTTTATATAATTGTGTTTGCGATGGTATATCAATGAAAATAATAAGCGTCAATAAATTGGAGTTATCTGGAAAAGGTATTTATCTCTGAATTTGTATCTACTTACTTATGTAAACCAATGTAACCTGGCCAAATGAATGTGAAAGCAGTAGCTATGTATTTTCATGCTACAAGCCTGATAAAACGAATATACTATTTTGGAAATGTATGCAGATACTTGTGTCTGTTTTATATGACTTCCTATTGCTTTTGCACCATGGTTTCAGTATCTTTTATTAACAGTTCATGTACAGTCACGGACTTTAATTGATGAGCCACCTGGTACTGTTCGCATTTTAGCCGTGTAATGCAAATCGGGTTTATTCGGTTCCCGACACGCAAAGTCATATGTCTTCGTATTAGAAGAAGAAAATTATATTTGATATCTTTACCGGTTGGCTAACCTGAGAGCAGAACTACAAACTTGACAGCAGTGACTACTCAAAGTCAACCAATTGCAGGTCTAGCAACAGTAACCTAGCAAAGATAAACAATTGTTGCTAGTTTACTGCTGCATAGTAAAGTTAGCGTACGGAGAAATTCTCTGACATCGATATTTCAACTGTCACTGTCTTCAGTTAAGTTTTCAGAATTATTGAGTTAATGGGCTATGATTCAAAAGAGGTCAGTATCAAATAGATTGGATAAACTTAATGCAACATTGTATTTATTTTTATCATTATGAACTTATTAGTCAACCTCTATGGATAAGACTATTTCCGATTAAAAGTAATTTATTTGTCATCTTGATATTTCAACTGTCACTGTCTTCAGTTATGTTTTCATAATTATCGAGTTAATGAGCTATGATTCAAAGGAGGTCGGTATCAAATAGATTGGATAAACTTAACGCAACATTGTATTTATTTTTATCATTGAGAACTTATTAGTCAACCTCTATGGATATTTCCGATTAAAAGTAATTTATTTGTCATCTTGATATTTCAACTGTCACTGTCTTCAGTTATTTTTTCATAATTATCGAGTTAATGAGCTATGATTCAAAGGAGGTCGGTATCAAATAGATTGGATAAACTTAATGCAACATTGTATTTATTTTTATCATTGAGAACTTATTAGTCAACCTCTATGGATATTTCCGATTAAAAGTAATTTATTTGTCATCTTGTTTACGAGCTTGCGATTTGAGTTCGTGTTTAATCGTGTAATCTCGTGAATGTATGAAAGTAAACAAGATGACAAATAAATTACTTTTTAATCGGAAATATCCATAGAGGTTAACTAATAAAGTCAACCTCTATAGATATTTCCGATTAAAAGTAATTTATTTGTCATCTTGTTTACGAGCGTGCGATTTGAGTTCGTGTTTAATCGTGTAATCTCGTGAATGTATGAAACTGCAAAATTGAAAAGTTTGAAGGTGGCTCATCAATTAAAGTCCGTGACTGTACCTACTTATTTACAGGTTTGACTGCTGCTATGAAAGCCACTAGCACCTAGCACAAATACTATTCAACCTCGTAAAGATGAGGGAGGAGACCATGCTACGTGAAAAAGATGCGGAATGCGAGTGGCAAGAGAAAAGAATGGCACCCATGTCTTTGGAGGAAGAATTTTGGAAATCAATAATAATTAATTTAGAACAAAAAATTAGCTTAATTATGTATCAAAATAAATTATTTTCCATAAAATGTCAAATAACAAGTTATTTGTGTGGCCGCCACAACGTAGCTTTTCTTTAGTTCTGGGCCTTAGAGCTGGCTCAATAAGATGAGGGGCACATGGGATAACACATTGGATAATAACTTCCGATGAGCTTCCTCACGAACTCAATTCTCTTCAAATCTCCTAAACACCTACTGAGCTTCCTCCTAATTCAGGTTTCCAGAAATCCTTTCATTATGACTGTGTAATTCGAATGAAGAAGACTTAGTGGATTTAAATGTAGGTGTAGTTCCCGCCGAAAAAAATGTTCCGCGTTTCAAAATTATGTAATCTTTCTACGTCGTTCTGAAATCCCGTAAAAGATTGTCGAAATCCATATTTACTAAGGCACAACTCGTTATTACGATCAACATTACCTCGAAGCACACAATAAACCTATGGGATCGATCAGCTGATTCAAATAAAATCCGCCATCTTGCGTCTTAGCATCCTCTTAACAGTGGACCGGTGGTGTTTAATTTTGACAGCTACTAATCAATTGCTTAGCGACCTGTTAGCGCTAAATAGCGTTTATAAATAAAGATTTCGCTAATCATTTGCTTAGCAATTGATTAAAATTTAACTAGTGTTTATAAATAACACTGAAAGAGTTTAATAATCAAAGAGTCTTTAGTGACCCAACGCCTGAAGATTCTGATGTTCTCATGAAGACCATACAATGTTGATAAGTATTATGATTAGACCAAGCTACTCCCGACTCGCTACACCTCTTGAAAATTCGTACCGTGCGTGGAATACCGTTTATTTATGCGGAAGGAGGAGGACAGAGGCCTATGTCATTAGCCAACAAAGGTTTGCGATATGATAATTATGTAGATAGAAGGTCAGATAATCGGGCAATGCATTATCAAAACGCGGCAAGTAGGTACAGTGAGTCACAACGAAAATTATTAACATTTACTTATTATCAGAAGATTATCCACTATCAGCGATAATTGTTGATAGAAATAAACCGAAATCATCTTTTAGTTTTGTGTATTTCGGTCAAAATGGCGGTCACCCGTCGCGGTTACATTTTTGGTGCATTTTTATCGAGTGTGCTCTGCGTTTTAGTGGTTATTGTCGCTCTTGCAAGTGGTAATTGGGTGAGTTTATAGCTTTTCTTTATTATATCCCTACTTTCTTTTCTTTCTTGTTTTCATGGCCAACCCTAACCGCCTGGCCACGGGACAAAGCTTCTTGCGACTAAAACAAATGAATAAAAATGTACTACCCGCCGCGCCGTTTAACATTTTAAACAGAAATAATTTTTTTTTATAGCGGGATACTGAAATTATAACTGACAGAGTGGACTGTCCAGATGTAAATCATTGCTGTCAGTTACATGTGTTACCGCTTCGTGTTGTTTACTAATATGTACCTACTTAGATAGTTAATTATGGACATTTTACTAACCCTATATAGGTAGGTATGAGTCTTCCCTCGAAATAAACATTGCGATTTGATGTGATTAAGGCGGTATTATAAACTGTTTCAATAATAAACATGAGAAGCGCCCTGGGCCCGCGTCGTGGATTACGGCCCACTTCCTCTCACAGAGAGTCTCCCAGCAGTGGGAACATTATAGGCTGATTATGCTAAGTACTAGACGCGTCTCGTACTGAGACGGTTCCTCCATCAGTCAAAACTTAGGTACCTAGGTACTACACTACGTAAAAATACAGAATGAAAGTAAATGTGAAGTCTGTGTAGTTACCTATGTGGTGACTAAAGGAAAACTACTTAGGTATATCCGGTTGTTTATCGGTTGTTTAGCATATCTTAACTTAGATCAACAATCATTTAAAAATGATTGTACCTACACATAATACAATTTAAGCCAACTTAAATAATCTGAAAGATAACTAGTAGGTACCTAAGAACCATGGTGTGCTAATGGAATTGGAATTGGGCTGGCAAGATTCTATCACATGCCAGAGGGAGCTATGGGCTTAGATAACCACACCGGGTCCCAAACAGCAGCATACGGCAACGCGACAGGCCCAACTCGACTGAAGATAGCGGTACCTACGTGGAATGAGGGAAGGGAGGTTTTGGTCCTGCAGTGGGATAAAATCAGCTGATGATAATAATAATGGCTTTTTAGGACTTTTCCAGTAGTACGTAGTTAATCTGGATTTGTGTCCTGTTGATGACAATATGCCCGTTCCCTATCAGATTTTTACAGAAATGTTAAAAAACAGAACCAAGTAAACGCTCGTCTGCGAAACTCCTTCGAATTCAGGCGCGATGTTATTTTATTTTGTTGTGCCCAAAAAGTAGGTACCTCAGTACCTGACAACAATACAAACCTTGCGAGCGAACGTATGGCGTGAAGTGAGCCTTGGAAGGTGCATGTGGTGCGAACACAGAAACCGCGCCGTCAACATCTCTAAATTGTAATTTCTACTTGATTTCAAGTTTTATTTCTGCATCGCATTTTTAATGTGCATCCCATCCCATCCCATCCTGTACAGTGCCTATTAGCCAGACAAGACACCAGAAAAACCTTGGCCTAGAAGTTTAGCTTCAAAAGATAGAGTTTGACCTTGCTACTGTAAATCTTATGGAGGAATACAATCATTTAAATACTTATCAAGGAATATTTTAATAGCCTTTATTGTCTATTGAATAAAACTCATATCTATTGATAAACTACACCAGGAATTGTATTAGCCTAAATAAACGCCGAACGACATGATTTCAACAAGACATAATTAAGTAGGTAAATAAATAATGTTTAAATAATGTTATACATAACGTGTAGACTTAAAATCACGCCTGTATTTCGCCGAAGGGTTAGGCAGATGTGTACCTACCTATAATAGTTACCTACACCCACATTTTGCCAGTTATGTACCCATGTTTATTATTGTTATAATCAGCATTTTTAAGCGATCATAAAAAAAAAAGCGCCTTCATCCTCTCTCCTGTTGAAAATTAACTTTTGCTGTGCCCGACAGGGTCCATAATTGATTCGATGTCTTAACATACCAACTTATTATGGATTGCAATAAAGTATTGAGTATTGAGTATCATTGCAACTGAATGTTAGCATATTATCACAAAACTTCGTAATCACCAAGCTTGGCTAAGGAAATAGAGATCGTACCTATAACTTGATGTTATTACTTAGTAAGAACGTGAAAGAGGTTTGGCACCACACCACCAAACTTCTTTGCGATCATGGGCCTCTCTAATCGTTGCCATTTCTGCCACGGAACGCCTTGAAAGACTTCAGGGTACCTGCCACCACCGCTTACAGCAATATTATGTTAATCTTACTTCAGTGGGGGAAAGAGATGGAGCTTTACGTCCTGTAGAGCTTCATCTTTTTCCTACACTGAAGTAATATTGGTGGTGGCCCCCAGTTCTCGCCGTAGGTGAGTATAAATGTTCCTTGCTTCAGTTTCTATAAGTAATTTGTGTAGTAGCGCTTGGTTTTTATTGGAAATGTTGACAATCCCGTCACTAACAGCGCTAAGGCGTCTCGTCTGCCCTGTGATTCTACCACATTATCACCAACTATGTATCTGACAAAGTCCGAAGCTAAGTAGGTAGGTATCTGACAAAGTTCGGACTTTGTCAGATACCTACTTAGTATAATCATAATCAGCCTATGACGTTCCCACTGCTAGGACACAGGCCACCTCTCTGTGAGAGGGAGTGGGCCGTAATACACCACGCAGGCCCAGTGTGGTAGATGTCACATGTCTTCGAATTTTTGGTTCTAGGACTTGCCGGTTTCTTCACGATGTTTTCCTTCACCGTTTTGAAAGCAATGGTGATGAAATAATTGACACAAAGTAAAGCACCTGTCTGGGTTCGAACCTACGACCTACAATTCGTAAGTCGCGGCCGTTAACACTGGGCCACCACTGCTCTCAGATACCTATTTAATGATGATTTGGTTGTTGTGAACAAACAAGTGAACACTGCTCCCAACTTCTTGAGAACAACACATTGCTACTTATTACGTTACTCACAAAGAGAGGCCTCGATTTCGCTCGAAATCACACGAAAGAAAGTTCAACAAGATACACCTTTTTGAGCATAAAAAGGTAGAAAAGAAGATTCAGATACTTATTTCTCTTTTCCATCGTGTCAGAATCTTTTGCACAGGGAGCTGGCCACACAGAAGAGATGTGAGACGAGGACGGGACGCAGACGCGGCAAATAGTATGCAAATGGAAAAGCGACGCATCTGCGTCTTGTCTTTTCTATACGTTTTGTGCCAGAGATGAAGTCTGCGTCCCGTCTCACGTCTCTTCCGTGTGGCCCGCGCTTAGGATTATAAACTAGCGATTCAACAAAAACGAATGTGTAAGTGCATTGTTTCAGGTTACATCAACAGCAACAGCACCAATTCAAGCGGGTGACAGCACAATCAGATATGGCCTGTTCAGAGGAGAGCTCACAATACGAGAACTGATCACACCCAGTGTAAACACGCTTTACAGTAAGTATTAAGAGATTTAAAATAAAAATGAAAATTAATAAAATGTTGGAAGGCCCAAGGTGGACCGATGACCTTTTGGCGGGATCCGCTAGGACCGATGCCTGCCAGGGTTTCGGGGAAGTCCGAAAGGGATACCGGGACCCTTGGCAATAGGCAACTGAAAGAACACGGGTGGGTTTTAGTCAGTAAAAGTCTGACACGCCCTTCCGCTCCGCCCAGAGCGGGAGAAGTTACTTGACGATTTCCTAACCTCAAAAAAAAAAAAAGATAGACCGATGACCTTGTAAAGGCCGCAGGAATCCGCTGGATGCGGGAAGCATAACGAAACAAAATTAGCTGTTCCCTACATTTATGTTCGCGTATCTCGTCAAAATTTAGGGAACAGCTGATTTTTTTTCGCGATTTCAGGGTTGGTTCCATAGTGAAAATTGTTCATGATGAGTACAATGACCCCAGAAGAGGATTAAAACGAATAAAATTTAACCTTGTAGTATCTCCCGTCAAAACGAAAAGAAACTAGAAGCCTAGTTTTAATAAAAATCTGCCTGAAAATACTCCTAAAAATATTTTAATGTCGGCCTGAGTAATATCAAGTAATATGACATCAACGATAGCACTTTTTAATAAAACATTTTGAATTTTCCGACACTGTATACAGATTTATGATATTAATAAAGAATGATTTATGCCTTAATTAGGTCAGGTCAATGTATCATTCACGGCATACTTTATTATTATCTACCACAGAATATTGTTTACGCGTTTTCCGGGAAACTTTTGTGATTTTATCTGATGATTTTGCCGAGATATTAAAATATTATCCTCACTTAAATTATAAAACAAAGTCCCCCGCCTCGTCTGTCTGTCTGTCTGAACGCGATAAACTCAAAAAACACTACCGAACGGATTTTCAAACGGTTTTCTTCAATGGACGGAGTGATTATGTGTACGAGTATAATTAGGTGTATAATTAATCAAGGTTTTGTGTAAAGTGTCTGAAATATGACGATGATTGTTGAAGATGTCGGAAAAAAGTCATGCCAATTGGGAGCTTTACTGGGCTGATTCCAATAATCCCCATTGACAATCCCTAGCAATGGGGTTTTGTGAACTTTCTGGTCCACAAATCACCACCGATGGGGATTTGAGGACAAGAGTTCACAAATCCCCATTAGGTATGCGCCGCGTAAACCACTATAGTTATTTAAAAACAATGTATTACGGAATTAACACATTGTTTGCCTGGATTAACACATACGGTACTTTTAATCCTGGTAGTGCGTTCCCGTGGGATATTTCCCGAGACGCACGCGGGCGAAGCCGCGTGCAAAAGCTAGTATGTAATATCTTCATCAAAATTTACACTCACGATACTTGGTAGCTAATCAGTCAATTTTAATGAGGTATCAAATGTCATGTAAGCTCGTTGTGATTAATGTTATTTTATCGACATTATTATAATCGGGCCGAATCTTGGCATTCATTTTGTCTACATTGGAAATTATCCTACCTATACCTATTGCAAAATTTGTGTTAGCTAAAGTACAAACATCTTTTATGGGGAACTGCGTTAAATGCTATAACAAAATACCTAGTGATATATTGCAATTAAATGAAAGAAAATTTAAAACTCATATTTAAAAGTACACTTTGTAAACAAGCATATTACAAATTAGAGAATTATATCTAACATAAAAATGCTTGGAAACATGTTGGTCTTGCTTCCTAGGACAAATTCGAGTCTGGACAAAATCAAACTGGTTGGTAATCTAGTTGTATAATTTATTAATTGTATATCATAGATTTTTTACATTTTATGATTATTAAACTCACACACTGTCCTATTAGTATTACTTGTAAGTTTGTAGGAATATTGTGATATCGTATACTTTTACAATGTTTGTAAATATGTGAGCACTATGTATCCATCACATACTTTATTAATTTATTTTTCATTGCTCCATTTTTAATTCTTTTTTTTTTACCTATTGTGGTACAGTAATTGTATTCTCGGTGCATCGTCTTCACATGTAATTATATAATTGATGTATACCAAATATTGTATAACATTAAAAACTACCTTTTGGAAGGGGCAACTAGAATCAGTTCTATTTCTATTTCTATTTCTATGTATTTGACGTTCAAAAGTGCCTTTAATGTGCCTACTTGAAATAAATTATTTGATTTTGACTTTGACTTTGTGAAATTGAATTCATGGGCATGCTCTTAAGGGTTCATTGTACTCATCATTATGAACAACTTTTACTATGGGACCAAACCAAAAATCGCTAAAAAAGCTGTTCCCTAATTTATGTTGGCATAGGTCGTCAAAATGTACGGAACCGCTGATTTATACATTAGGATTTTATAAGTTATTATTACCAAAAAAAAAGACAGACTCTTTTTCTTAGCTTTGTAAGTACACTACACTACACTATGACACTGAATGTACCAAAAGTTTCCTAAAGTACAAAAACAAGTCCGTAAAAGCCTTAAAGGCGACAAGGTCATGTCTGTTACCTCCAAAAGGGTTAACAAAATAATACCTTTAAAAACTTCAGGAGTTCAGGGTTCTAATAATAAATTATTTTGATCAAAATTCACGTTGCTCTTTACAATATATTTTCGAGTAAAATTGCAAAACTAATAACTTTTACTCGAGGGAGTGTCGGGTTTTCTTGGGGCCGCGAAATAAGCGGTGTTAATTTACAGGAAGCTGGGACAAATAAAACAGGAATAATTTCGGGACGGGTACTCAACTTCTACTTTTTAGGGTTTCGTGTAGTCAACATACATAATTTTGTCATGTCCGTCAGTCTGTCCGCGGCGTAGTTCACTCCTTCCTAGTAGACTCCCTTCTAGAAAGCTGTAATTTGGCAAGGGTATACATATCAAACACGTCAAAAACTGGTAAAATAAAATCTTGAAAAATATTTTTAATTTGGGGGAGAAAAAAAAAATTTCAAGATGTTATTGTACCTGCATGTAAAGTGGGGATGATTTCGCGTCTATTACATGGTGTGGGTTGTCGTTGGATAGGGTGTGTGAAAATTATTTTTTGATACAGGGATTTGCGAAATAAATTAAGGAAAATGCTTTTTTTTTAATTCAATTTTTCCCCCTCCTGCCACCTAAATGGTTGCATCTTTTTTATTTGTGCCATCTTCTTATGCTACGGCTACACTTCGCGTTATCGCGAACTTGTTTTCGTGCGCTCTCTCTCGCACACCCCTCGATTACTCACTGAGCAACAGAGAGCGCACGAAGAAAAGTTCGCGATAACGCGAAGTGTTGCCGAAGCATTATACATTGAGTGATTCTTCTTCCCTTTGATTATTTATTTGTCTACAGTGTCTCGCTGCAAAAGAACTAAAACAAACAAACCAACTTTATTATGCTGGTGTTCGTTAGCTACGTCTTACACTCAAGCTACGTCATTGTGCTTTGACTGTCTATTTAGACATTGTATAACTTTGTTTCTTCCTTTATTTGCTTACGTGTATAGTTTATGCCGTAAAAATATTAGAATTGGCTAATCTTTTAGGAAGGTAGATATCGGAGATGCCCATCATACAAAATTTGCCGGAAGTATATAATCGTCATGTAGAGGCTCCTTCAGTATGATAAGAATTGCTATCTAAGTAGTAATGAATGATAAATACCTATACATACCTACTGAGTGGTCTCACAATGATCAGTTTTTGACAGATATGCCATACAAAATCTGTCAAAAAACATAATTGTGAGACCACTGACATGTTTGTAAATTAGTAATTACTTGGCTCCCAGTTGTGCAGTGTAGGTAAATAATCAGTGGCAGTGTAGGTAGTGAATATAGTGGATTTCTGTTTAAAAATTAACAGACTACATAAATAATACATAGTGGAGTCCTGTACCCTAGTTGTGTACACGATCGGTCCGAATTGGAATCGGTTTGAAACCAATGTCTTATGAATTAAGGTACCGGGTGCGATCCCCACATCAGGCAAAGTTTTTATTTATAGTGTTCATCCCATTTAGAATTCCTCAGTACTAGCCATTTTTTAGTTATTTTGTTTATTATTTTTGCACTAAGTACTGAGCACTGCACAAAGGTAGACTTTCTGCTTTCGTCAGGACACAATATAAGAGTGAAGCAGAGACAAAACATAGGTTGTGCAAAAAAAAAAAAATTGCTTATTTGACTAACCGTTCACATAGGCAAATCTTGGCAAAAGTGTTGGCTATATTACATGGGGCTTTCTAACCCGTCAAGAAATACAGACATGATTTTATAATGTGTTCCTATGTATTTTCATATTTTTTCTTTTAACACGTTCGCGGACACTGAATGAGACACAATTGAAGTTTTATTGTTATTAGGTACGTCTATGGGCGTTTACAGTCCGCGAAAGTGATACGCTGAATACAAACGCCGGAATCTTTATTTTCTTTGTCGTGGTTCTTTCCTCAAAAGACCATTTCAGACACTAATCTACATGGTCTTCACGTAATCTGACCAAGATTATGTCTGGACTTAAAAGAGACTGTGACCTCTGAGTTTGTTTCGGCCTTTCTTCTCAGAGTAGTCAGATAGGAAACGCCGACTACATCTAGTTTTAAAAATGTGATTGACTTGTAAAAGTGTTTGTACAAATCTACTTACAGAAATAAAATCATTTATCAAGTATCACTTTTAATATAGGTACCCGTTGGTATTGTGGCCCAACAACAAGGAATAAATTAAACTACAAGACAATAGGCTTTTTGTTTGCAACATTAGATAAATTCATCGTCTTCTGTCATCTATTGATAATCTTAACAAATGACTTCTATAAATACTTACTTTGTAACTGAGGCAATGTTTTATGACATTAAATAAAGAAGTACTTACTCCAAGTTTATAATCAAAGTTACATCATCGAGGTTTGTTATTATTGTATGAAGTTGTGGCGGCATCTACATCGCCACATGCGAACTACGCATCAAAGACCTGATGTCACACAAAAATCATGACGTCACACAAAAATCCTGCATCGCGCAATTAGAGTTTACCGCGCGATCAACATACATATACACAAGATCCCAACATTAATCGTTGTTCAGTTGCCCGCCAGACACAACATCCGTCTAGTCAGAGGATCCTCCCTTTTCAATAGAGGACGAGTGAAATTCACTCCCTGTTCCTCCGCTCTAAAAAGTTACAAAAATAACAACTGGGTCCGAGAGCATCATCTTCCCGCTCAAGGACTGTCCGACTATGAAAACACCGTCTACTAATGTATGTACTCTGTGGTAGTCATACCACAGAGTACATTATACTATACTGAAAATGACTACTAAAGTCCGGTCGCGAAGCAGAAAGAATTTCGTACAATGACCCATCATTACTTATCTCTATCGCTAGCGCTCAAATGTATATTACCGTCGCGTGCGCTCGCGATAAGCGAGCTTATCGCGAGCGCACGTTACACGGATGTATGTCTTCTATTGCGCTTTGCCGGTTTAGATGTGTTCACCAGTAGTATTCTAGATACTATATCTTCTTTTTGGTATGGAGAGAAGTGGACTTTTTTTTCTTACTCCTACATTTTCCGATAAATATCGTTCCGAGTTCCATGATCGAGTTTGGCCAGCGAGTCGTGAATAATGAAATGGCGGCAAAAATCTTTAGCTGGCAACAAGAAAAAAAAGTCTGAAAAAACAAAACAATTTGATACTTTTGTATTTTCATGTTAATTAGTTTGTTGGTGTGAGTAGGAATGTGGGATTATGATAACATTTCAGACTATATTTCATGTTACCAGCCACGGCTCGCTGGCCAAAGTCTAGTTGAATTTTTCATGAATCGCGTCAATCTTCATTATCTCCGGTCTTTTCTGGTGAAAGCCACTGTAGATTCTGGTTTAAAGGAGTTACGTCAAGAGGACTCTTTAAAAAATCCTTTAAGTACAGTCGACCTCATAAGCGCTTTACCACTTTTGACAATGATTCCCAGTAAATTGAAACTTGACTAAGAGTTGATTTCGATTTGTTGCGAAATGTTGATAGCTCTTAAATGCAGTTTAGATGTGCTGATCGCGTTCAGTTTATTTGGTGAAATTGGCACTTAGTTTGTAACTACATAACTGACAAATAGACTTTACAGTGCAAGTGAAATTCAACCTTAGGATATAATAAACCCTGCCAGGGTTGCGGAAAAGTCTGAAAGGGATACCGGGACCTTGGCAATAGGCAACTTAAGGGACACGGGTGGGTTTTTGATGACATCCCACTCTAAAAAAAAAAAGGATATAATAAACAAAATTCAGTGTATTGAAATTGAAATTCATAGGTAGGTACTTAAAATATTATTTCATAAAATGTAGCCGAAGAAGTGGCGTACCCAATTGTTTTACGAAATAACTATAACATACCATTTTGTATTATTTCAGTGACATGTGTACCGGAACTCGGAGCATGTGCTTTGAGCTGTAAAACAAATGCGGCGGCCAGGGAGGTAGAGGTAAATTTCAACCAAATTGAACATTATAAGAGAAAAATAAAGCACCGAATAAGTATAGTCGACTTTTTAATGCTTTGAAAACCCTAAGGCTGAATATCGCTTGCACGTCTTAGTCGACTAGGTCTATGTATCTTTATAACAGTTAACAGTTGTGATGTTTCAATTTATTAGGAAATGTTGTGGAAAGTGGTAAATGAATTACGAGGTGAGATGTGTATGACGTAAAGTCGTCATAACATAAAGAAAACGAATGACATGTTTATTTGTATATATTTAATTATTTATTTAACTATTTATGTACACACATAATAAACAGACAAGAAGAAAAGAACAGAAAAAAACGTACAAAGGTGATGCTTATTTCTAAAGAAATCTCTTCCAGCACACCTGCGATAGGAAAGTAGATAAGAGATGTAGATACCGTGTGTAAAATTCAAGAGAAAGTAAAATACATAAAATCAACACAATTCACTTAATAAACTAGAACAAATAATATGATCATACACATATCATACATCTCTACATATACATATATACATATATCTCTGTTCCGAAGACATTTTTTTCAGTCCACAAAGAATTTCTGTCTAAAACTAGCTTCAGAATAACCCACAATAGCTTACAGCAAACAATTTCCCTCTTGAGTGGATATTTAATAGAAATGTAACACGATTTCAGGTGCGGGCGCTGGCTGACGGTCTTCGACCGAATCCTGCTTGCATTGGCAACACCAATGTCGATATGACGAACCCGTGTATGTATCTAATCGATATTAATTTCGATATTTGTGTTTTACTCTAGTCTATTTTAAGATAAAGGAAAATAACAAATAAAAACATGTTTTACAACACTGTAGAGGGAGATTTTTAAAGCACAATGCTCAAAATAAAGATTGGATGAGCAGCTCATGGCTAAGTAATAACAGCCGCACGGGTCGATCCATGAGGTTAATCTACACTTGCCGGGGTTGGTCCGTGGATGGGTGACCATCTTTACATACCGAGACTCCTCCGTGCTTCGGAAAGCACGTTAAGCCGTTGGTCCCGGTTGTCATTTGTAGATCTTTGACAGTTGTTGCGGGTCGTCAGAAGCCCGAAAGTCTGACCACCAGTCTTACCAAGGGGTATCGTATTCCCCAGTTACGGGTTGTGGAGGTCCGATAGGCAGTCGCTCTATGTATTCAGCTGCATCTGGTCAGACTGGAAGCCGAACCCAAAAAATTATTGGGAAAAGGCTAGGCAGATTGATCGCTCTTGAGTACTCGTAAACAAGAGACATCTTTGCTTCATTTAGGATAAAATAAAGACACAATTTAGCTCGACAATTATGCCGAAAATAAGCATTATTTGGCCACAATGAGGCAATCTCACGTGAGACGTCACGCGACTGTGCTTGTCGAATGTTTAAATGATTAGGAACATGTTAGGAAGTCACGCGACACCTCCACACAAGATAGTTGACAATGGTGCCGATTCTCTTGTCACAAATTCTCTAAACTAAACTAAAAATCACTAAAATTTCGTTTACTCCTGTCAAACGACGATTTCCTATTCTGAAAATAGACTAAACTGACACAACTTAACTATAATTTAGTTTGACAGCTCTAAGATGGCACTGAGTTTTAATTTAGTGAAAATGCTATTCTGAATTTGACGTTTTAACCAACATTTTTGTTCTATATCTAAAATCCTTTACCTAACTCTGACTATTTTTAATCACGATTACAAATGTGTGGAATAAAATTAGATGTCATGAACTTAAATTCAAACCAACACCTCTAATTCAGTTGCTAAACGGTACTGTATCTTTTTTTTATTTTCTTTTGCTTATATCTCGAAAACGGTGTGTCCTATCGCAAAAATAATGAAAATTTTGACCCCCTTTGCAATCCACAAACCCGTAATACTCAACATGTTGGTAATTTTTTTTTTTTTTGTTCTCTCCAAAAAGTGAAAAATTCCATATAAAAATACGTCGAGACGGCCAAACTGCGCGCCTCTCCGGCTCAAAAAAAATCACGTGGTAGGCAAACAAGTAGGTACCAAGTGGAGTCGCGATTGTCAAATTCGATTTTAGTTCTGTCAAAATAATTTTTAAATTTAGAGATTTTTTTTGGCAGAATAGCTCTAAGATTCTCATAGTAAAAAGTAAGGAATTTTAGTGATAGTTTAGTTAGTTTGGTTCGGTGTACACACGGCTACACATCAAGCTATACATTTCCAGTATAAGCTGACCTCGCATTGTTAGGATTTCCGTACAATGCGAGATCAGCATAAACTGGAAATGTATAGCTTGATGTGAAGCCGTGTGTACAAGATAATCGGCACCAATAATATCGACGTGAGTGAATTTGTTGCCGCATTCCGCGCCGGATTCACTTTAGTTTGGCAATGTTTCACCTCTCAACGAGGCATCCTCAGGATGATGATTGACCAATTGCAAATCAGAACACGTTGTGTTGCCACACCGAGCGCTGGATACGAAGACAAGCACCAGCGCTCGCAGTATCGGCTCTCTGCGTCGTATTTTATAATGGATTTCCGCAAAGTCACGCCTGAATCAATTAACTATCAAGTAAAATAATTTCTATTAAAACGGCATGAAATTTTTTCTACTAGAATCACGTTGCGCTGTCGGGCCGTGCCCGTCAGGAGCCCTTTGCGTTTACACAACCCGCCTCATCCATTTTTTGCATAGCTACAAGCTCAATCAAAACGCTTTCTTACGTCTCGACGGGGCGGCGGAGTACGGCCAAGTTATTAACTAAATACTTAAGAAATCAATAAACTTTTCTTTATTATTTCCAGTAAGCACTCCCCCGGTGATTTCGTTCGCGTTCTACGTGAGCTTCATAGCCCTGCTCATCATTCAGCTGGTATTAGCTGTGGTGTCTGCTGGCCTCGCCATCATTAACGCTACTAAAAACCCTACGGAACCCGCTTTTGGATTGCCAGGTTAGTTTTATAACGTCACCTAAAAAGAGGAAAAACATGACGTTATTGTTACCTTTATAACGTTTTTCTAAATTGTCTGGAAATCTAATTTTTTAAACCATTTTGTTTTTCAACGGGAAATGTTTTTATTTATGTGTACACAAGCTATAAACAATATATTATACATGTTGAATAAGATACGTACATTTCCATACATGGTATCATTGTAATTATAATAAAAATACTTATTTAATATTTGTAACTCAGGGGGATTAATTTTTTTAATATTTGTAACTCAGGGGGAATAATTTAATATTTGTAATTCAGGGGATTATTTTTTTAATATTTGTAACTCAGGGGGATTTGGCGTTGAGGGCTGAAATACAGGTTATGCCTAGTTCGGCCCCAAATGCTAATAGTTTGTGTTCTATAAGTTTAGTTCACTCTACTTGTCAAAAATATACATTTTTATGTGCATCAACAGTGTTTTTGCTGTCGCGCAGGACAGAAAATACGTTTATTTGTTTACTAATCTGAATCTTTTCCCGCATTCCAGGATGTTTATGGACGAACGTAACGGCCGCTCTAGTAGGACTGGCAGTGATGCTTATGTTCGGCATATATTATCGAACATCTGGGTTGCAGGACCACCTCGCTGTGACACATATAGCGTTAGGTTTATTCGTTCCCGGGCCGGGACTTGGATACTCTTATTGGTAAGAAGATAACCTACTTTTGACTTCCTAACCTATGCAGTTTTTAAAAGGTTAAGGCGAAAGCTGCAATGTAGTCCACGAAATTCAAATTTTATTACGTTTTTTACTATTTGCAGGTCAGAATCAGTTGATGATGACAATGATTCGCGGCCGTATCAAATATTTATTTATAGAATTAAAATCATCAATACAACTCTCTAAGTTCATATAATCCTATTGAATGACTATTTCATGAAATCATGACATTTGAGGAGTATTCTAACCAAAGGAGTTGTATTGCTGAATCTAATGATTTTAATCCTGTTAAGTTATATTTGTTACGGTCGCGAATCATATTGTATGAAACTGACCAGTAAATTGCAAGAAAACGAAAATTTTAATTTCGCGAACTGCCTTTGCGCATCCTCCTTAATGAAATCCTAAAATTTAAAACCGCATACTGACCCCGCAAAGCATGCACCCCGAATGGTTTACCACGGACACAACGACACTCAAATTACATTGAAAAAAAGTAATAGTAACTGAAAAAACGATAAAAAAATGAAAACTTTCCTGAGAAAATTTCCGGTGGAATATGATACAGCTCGGCAAAAAAGAGTATGATGCGGTGACAAGTGAAACTAAATATTTTACTAATGTTGGCAATACTTTGCCGACAAGTGCTAGTAGGTTTTGATTCAGTACAAGCAGCGTTTTTAACTATTTGTTTAAATTCTTTTACTCAATTTCCCATATGAAGTGACCTATATGCGGTAGTGGCGCCCTCATTTTTTCCAAACTCTTTTTTGCCAAGCTGTACAAAATAAGAAGCTGAATGCCCTCTGTTAATTTGCGGGGGGCTGTCCCTTACACCCTGTATGCCAGCCGCGCGGTAAACTCTACTTGCGCGATGCAGAATTTTGTGAGACGTCAGTGTAATGCGTAGTTCCCATGTGGCGTTGTAGATGCCGCCACATACGAAACAAACATGTCTGCTAACCCTTCCGGGAATACAGACGTGACATTATTATACTTTTTTAAATCTGTTTACATGGCAGACTTTATCAATATTCTTTTTAACAAGCTCCACCATGATTAATCATTATTCTTCTTGTTCTACTTCCAGGTTATTATTAGTCGCATGCCTGTGCTCCGCAACCAACGTGGTTCTCATTCAAGTGAGAGCATATCTCTTAGAAAGGGACCCGCCACCTCCAACGATCAAGGTTGAGAACCATTCTGATGGAACCATATTCTTGTATTAACAGGATTGTAGTACCTTCTCGTTAATCCAGTATTTAGTAAAAAAGGGACTGGTTTAAATTGGGGCTCAAATGGTGTGAACAGCTAGCGGTTACTTGGCCAAAGTTATTATTATTAATTTATTACTCAAGACTCAAGTTACATGACTCATATACAGCGTGTAAAAAAAAACCCTGTCTATTTAAGTGTTTTTTTTTGGAAAAAAAATCACCGCATTTTTTCAATCAGGAATTTTACCGTGTTATTATATGGGACACGGGCCGCTGTCGTCTAGCAGGTATCTAGGTACAAGTCATAACATATGACGTCTGCAGAAAATTTATACTAAAATTTTGGTACTAAAAATGTGAATTTCAAATTGCAATAACTATTTTTTTTCAATTATTTTTTTCTTATAATGTTCTCCTAATCCTAATAGCCGATGTCGGCACTAACACTGACAAGTGGGGATGCGTTCATAGAGAATGTATGAAAGAATATTTTGCACTGTGCCGGTACTGTGGCTTCACTGATATGTGTGAACCTTTAGTGCTCCGCGCATATATACCCAGCATTAGAACGTCCAGAAATGGGTTGTGTCCAAAAAAATCTAGTACCTCCTTTAAATTTAATTAATTGAAAATAACAATTATTATCTCTAGTGAAATTAAAACCAACATTACAAATTTTATTCTCGACGAAAACTATAGCCTTCAGTTTAGGAATTCTTGACGTGTTAACGATGGTAATATTCTTTGTAATTACTTTTATAATTAATTACTCTGTAACTTACCTATATCGTCTAATTTTGTAATTTTAATTAGTTTTAGAATTTATGATTCTTTGTAAATAATGTTTAACGTCTAATAAAAGTGTAATTTTTGTTTTTTCAGTTTTTAGATTCTTGGGATTTCTTGTTACATTTCTAGGTATATTTTATGAGATTTTACCAAAGGGTTGTCGGAGTACGACGTTCATCGACTTAAATTTTACTGTTTTCACCAGAATAGGAGATTTAAGCTACTGAATTTGAATTTCATGTTAATCTGTGTCTGTACCTATTAGCACTAGCTGTTAAGTAAATTTGTTACAAAGCTTATGGACTAGGTCTGAAAAAGTATTCTATTAAATTCTCAAGGAATGGCGAAACTTTCAAATCAGTTTACAAAATTATACAGCTCCTTGCATACCCTTTCGAACTCTTTGTCAAACCCCTTTCGTCTAAACTTCTGTAAAGTTACAAAAAAGTCATTTTCGACTTTTAAAATATTTGCATATAAATAAGAAAATTACAACTTTGTTAAAAACTTTTCTCAGTTAAACGTTGGAAATAGGATTTTAGTTTGAATCGTCGTGCTTTTGTTTCGAATTTGATTGTATTTTTAATTGAATAAGTTAATTGGTATTTTTAATTTTTTAAACTTTAATAGGCTCCAGGGACGAAACACCATACAACATGCGGCTTCCTTTCAGAGATTCGCATCACCAACGCTACCACTATTGAAAAATGGCACAGTCTAGCCTCGTCGCATTAGGTACATGGGACTTAAACAAAACTGGTGGAAGCAGGGTGTAATATAGTATTTGGTCCCCAACTATGACATTGTCATTTTTTTTTTCTCACAAATAGAGAACCCCGTCACTTTTATGATTTGAAATATTCATCAATTGCTTGGTATTACTTATATCGAATAATGACCATCATAGACAACTATCAATAGTAAAAAAACCTTATTGCTTATAGTTTTATAAACATAAAAAATACCTTTAAAATGACTCCTTATTTTGTTAGCAGAATTTACCACTATTTGTTTTAACTTCGCCAAAACTTATTTTTGTCGCTTAATCTAAGTGGCATATTATGATATCTTAGTTTTTAAACATTAATGCATAAAAGTTTTAAAACTTTAGTGTTTATGGTTGTTATATAAATTAAGAAAATTGTTAGTATGAAAAATGCAACTTCTTTAAAATTCTCCATACAAAACGCTGATTTCATTGATGGGGACCTAATAGTACTAACTAATATAAATATAATATAATTTTCCACACACCCATCTCCCATCTCTCTCCACCATTCAGTCTCACTCACATATTCCCGAAGCGTCAAAATGGACCCTCGCATCAATTGCCTTCAATATTTAACAAGTTTACCTGAACCCGATCATCCAACCCTCTACGTTTATTGCGACTCCGGCGGTAAAAGCAAAGGCGTTTAATAATCTAATAGTACAGGTACAATATCCAGTTACCATTGGCTGATTGCATGCAAATTGGAGCTGGCACGTCGGACATGAGTGCCGGGATGGTGTAAGGTAAAAGAGAGGCCGGTAGGATGGGGTTAAGTAATGGTAGATCTGTCTGTTACTATGTACAAACTGAGATAACCTTTGCACCGCCAAACGTTGTACAATATTTTTATCTCACGAAGCGACGCGCGCTTTACTTGTGGTAATCAAGTGTACAAATACGCTGGGAATGTGAGCGTGAAGACGAGTCGTGACGCTACTTGTCTTTACGGCACAGAACTCGCACATACACATACTTCAAACTTCGCTCGCGTCTCGGCCACACATTCACAGCGTGTTTGTGCATTTGGTTACCACAATAAAACGCGCGCGTCACCCCATGAGATTAAAATATTGTATTTCATTTTTCCGTTAACGAAACCGTCGGGAAAATGAAATACCACCCTACTAAGTAGTAGAAAGAAAGAAATGCGTTTTATTTTGCATAAAACACAATAGGTACCTGCTGCAATAAGGCAGAGTACAAAACTGACGCTGAACCGCTGAACTGACCAAGATAATATCTGTACTTACATAGGCACCTACGTACCTAAACTACTTAACCTTCGATATTGACAACTGACTTAAGTCATAGAATGGAATAAGTCACTAATATTACGGCTCTGCTTCCCGAATAAACTGTGACACTGTGTTTCGTTATTTCTTCTCAGAACTGTCGGTTGAGAAACAGTGACCTCATCAAGTTCTAAAACATTTTTATTTCTTTTTGAAATAAATAAATTACTTAAAAATTTACTTATCATTTATCCTTGGCCATACTTGACCAACCAAATTGCACATTACAATAAAGTTTTCTTCACCAACTCTCTTCTAACTTGAGCCATAATAAGTAAGAGCACGGTCAGTATACCGGCCTGTAGGCGCAGGCGGCTCCGGAGCAATTTGGACCCAGCCATCAATCATTTCACTCGGCCCAGCGAATGTGTTAAGGGTCGTCTGAAAAAATGCTGAATAATTTTAAATTTTGCAACTTTTCGAAAGTTTTGGTAAACAGTTTTACGTACCCAACGTTTCTTTGGAATCCCTTAGGGCTAAGGACCATGGGACATGCTGTATTTTAAAATCGTACTTATAGTCTTTGTAGATAAAAATGATGATAATAATAATAATAAGTTTATTGATCCAAAAATACATAGACACAGTTTGTACACTAGTTACATGCTAAGACTTAATCAACTAACAATGGAAACAAGGGGAGAAATGATAATGAATGTATGTATGTTAGATGTATCTCATCTATACTTATACTATACATAATATACTAGCCGCGCCGGGCGGTTTCACCCGTATAAGTCTCGATCCTTTGGGAATATCGGGATAAAAATGTGCGTGAATACTTACGGAGTATTCACGCACAAACAAACAAAAAAATAAACAAACTCATTTTTCACGCATTTATACTTACTCTTAGTAAGGATAATTAGGACTAGTTAGGATAATTAGGATAAAGTATGTATGTTGTATGTGTCTCATCTATACGTGATTACTTATCTACACTAATCTACACTAATATTATAAAGAGGTAAGATTTGTATTTTTGTGTGTATGTTTGTAATGAATAAACTCAAAAACTACTGCGCCGATTTCAAAAATTCTTTCACCATTAGAAAGCTACATTCACCCTGAGTAACATAGGCTATAATGTATAAAGATTACACGCGGGCGAAGCCGCTGGCGGCAGCTAGTAATGATATAAAGAGGAATCATTTTTTGAGTTTGTATGTAGGTGGTAATCTACGGAACTCCTGATCCGACTCCGAAAGTTCTATGCTACAGTATTTCCGAATGTCATAAAACAAGAAATTTTACGCACACGAAGTCGCGGGCTGAAGTTAGTCATTTATAGATGCACGTTCGTTCTTTACAAGTGGATATTTTCACAAAAAACATTTTAATAATGGCCTCAATTCATGGTTAATAACAAAAACAGAAAAAAAGATAACTGTAAGTAAAGTTTTCTAGCTACGGAACCAACTCGCACTCTGCCAGTATTTTTAGGAACTGTTGGAAACTGGGTTTGTCTTGTCATGTCCTTAATGATGTTAAGTTTTGGAAGTGGGTTGATTAATTTTTGACTGCATAAAAGTACATGGCAGTTAATGCTAATTGGGTATTAGTGAGAAAATTCTTTAACTTTACATCTAGGCGCTTGAGAGAGCTACATTTTGTGGCTAAGTTGTGTTATAAAAAAACATAGGAACATTTTGTTCATCAAAAAGAAAAATGGGAATGTTCACCCGAGTTTGGTTTTTGTTTGAGACAGTTTATTATTGTGAAACATAAGCCACCTCATTAAAAGTCCTCATAATTATCTGCCTGTGGCATTGTATAAAGCCACATTAGGATGAACAAAAAAATTGTATGGGGTTTTTCAGTTGAAACAAAAGCGACAATCCAATTTTAATTTCAGAGCGAGTCTACCCCTTAAACCCATTGTAAACCACTGGTAAATATTTATGTCAGCGTTAATGTTGGAAATGGCGCGGCACTTACATTTGTTGAACCACAAATTACTCTTTATGAATTATGTAGGTACCTAATTCTTTGTTTGTCTAAATGAAAATCGTCCTCGTCCTCGTAACATAAGGTCCAGTTGAAAACCAGCGTCAGGCACTAGTTCTCTAGTCTGGCATTCATGCCGAACTGGGCCTGTTTGGCGCAGCCGTGAGGCGCACAATACTTTTTTTATGTTCTTTGTTTTTTTTTCTATAAATATTGTGTGCCTTACCTGGGCCAAATAAATTTATTTTCTTTCTTTCTAAAATGGTGTAAAAAGAAAGGGCATTAAATAGATGAATTAAATCTTTAAATTAAAAACATTTTTACTGCACGATTCAAATTAAACCAAGCACAGAAACTGATTAATGCAAAAGGTGCATGTCGATTTTTGGAATACAAACTTTTTTTACCGACCATCTCGGAAGTAATACACTCTCTTGGTATGTTATCTCGAATCAATCAATCAATCTATCAATCTGCTTATCCTTTTGCCAACTATATTAACTATGTTATGTCGAAATATCATCTCAATATAGCAGCCCGAAGTATAGAATTATGCTACGTTAGTAGCAATAGGTCCGCTCCTCTTTAATCAATCTGCTTAGCCTTTTTCCGACTATGTTGGGGTCGGCTTCCAGTCTAACAGATGCAGCTGAATACCAGTATTTTACATGGAGCGACTGCCTATCTGACCTCCACAACCCAGTTACTGGGTAACACGGTACCCCTTACTATGACAGGTTGTCAGACTTTCGTGCTTTTGACTACCACTAACGACTGTCAAAGATCCAAGAATGACTGCGGCAAGCGGAGGTTTACCCGTGCGGCTAAAGTTATTTAGCCACAAACACAAGTGGCGATATGTGAGTGCACTATGTAGACATCTCTGCTTATCTCTTCAGGGATTACAAGCACGATGTTAACACGATTATTAATAAAATAAAAGAGATGTTGTTTTACTATGGGAACAAATATGAAATCGCGAAAAAAAAAACAGCTGTTCCGTACATTTTGAATATTTATATCCAAACACGACGTGTTGCCCGCCGAGCGCTGGGCGCAGAGTCAGCAGTGCTCGGCGTGGCAACACGTCTGGTTCGCGACTGGTCAATCGTCATCCTGAGGACGCCTCGTTGAGAGGTGAAACACGTGTCCATTTCTTTCAGGGTTTTTTTATCATTCTTGAGGAATACTTAAGCGGAATATATCAACATCTATACTTAAGAAGTTTAATGTAATAACACTTGAGTCCAGCGCCATTTATTGCAAGCCATGATGCTTCATGGATTAATCCACAATAGGTTTGATTGCTCAGACTTGGTCAATAACCTATTTTATGTAGTGCCCAGAACGGTTATGAGACGTGAGGTGCGCGTTTACCCACTTTTCGCGACTACTCCCTGTCGTACGAATGCGGGTCAGCGAGCGCCGCTCCAGCGATTAGTTAAAACATTTAACGAACACTTTGAAAAAATAGACATATTTGCCTTACCTCGTCATAAATTTAAAAAAGCCCTTTATGACAGCCTTAAAATTAGGAATACTGATGCTGATAGCGGTCTTAATCTTAATATTAATTAATAATAATTTATAATAATAATTATAATATTGACATAACGGTCCCGCATGACGGGAACCTCGTGAAGGCCGAGAAAGATAAACAAATCAAGTATCTTGACTTGGCTCACGAGGTTGTCGACATGTGGGATGTGGACTCTGCGATCATTGTGCCGATAGTCGTATCAGCCAATGGCTTAATTGCCAAGAGCCTCGACCAACACCTAAGGAGGCTCTCGTTGGGCAGCTGGATTAAGGGCTTGATTCAGAAAGCTGTACTCCTGGACACGGCTCGCATTGTTAGGAGGTTCCTCTCTCTGGAGCCCTGACCGCCGGTAGCTTGGACCCTGTTCCCGATACCGGTGGGCTACTATTTTTTATATTTTTAAATGTTTTATATATTTTTTTATTCTAATATTTAAAAATATAATTTATATGAGTGAAAAGTGAAATAAAGAAAGAATTGTAATATAATGTAACTAATTATTTAATTGTTTATTTCTAGTTTAATTCTTTTAATTTATGTTGTGTGTTTTTATTTTTCTATGTAGTTTAATTTGATTTAATTTAATTAGGTACCACCATAATATTGTGAGATTTTCTTCTTTCTTTTTTTTTCTTTTATTTATGCTTTGATTAAATGAACAATTATCTTCACTGTACCATAATTAATTATTTTTTTTATCTGTGGAAACGTAGGGGATTGTACTGTAACCACTCTTAGATTTATTTTAATTTTGTAATTCTCAATGTACAATTGTTTGTCTTCCCAAATAAATAAAATAAAATAAAAATCTATAATGGATTTCCGCAAAGTGACGCCTGAATCAATTAATGATTACTAATCATTAATAGTAACGTAGATACAGCTCTCATCACTTCATGCACTGACAAGCGGCCATTGGACCACAGCTCAAGTGAACGATCCTTTCTAACCACAGTAATCAACTTGTGGTTGGTCTGCCCGTGGTCGCTCTTCACGTGTCTAAGTCCTTATGTCCGAAGTGTACGCTATGCACGGGTTAAACCGCATGGCAAATTTGATGAAGCGGTTATTGGTCCTTTTGGACGTCAAACTGTGAACTGGGTTTTTATTTAGGCGGTGAAAAAAAAATCTGTCAGATAACATAACTGGTAGGTATTCAGTAGTGGTGAATTGGGCTAATAGGATTTCAAGGTTGGAAAATCGACGATTCATGTTCTAAACTGACCTCTATCGTTGGCTGTATCAGATTTTTTAATTTAGACGGTGGTCATAAATATCTTGCAAGATCGACTTTTACGGGTATGAGGAACAGGGTGTAAAGTTCACTCATCCTCTATAGAAAATGGAGGATCCTCCGACCGACCAGACTTTTATTTACGTTGATCGCGCGGTAAACTATAATTGCGCGATTCAGGATTTGGTGTGACGTCAGGTCTTTGATGCGTAGTTCGCATGTGGCGATGTAGATGCCGCCATCATAATAAATCGATCTCTAAACTAACATGTACCTACATAATACAGGCTGTAAGGGTAAACACTCTTGACATTCAAACCATGGGTAATTGGCTTAAATTTAAAAATAAATGACCGAACACAACAAAAAAAAACGTTATTTTCATTAAAAGATTTTAAAAAGTTTCTATCCGACACCGTGCTCTCTAGCGAAACAGCTGACTGACTGAGAGAGGTGTCGCGCTCGCGGCCAGTCAGGTCACATCCCACACACCCCGCCCGTGTTGAGACGCAAGTTCGTTGCCCTAGCGCATAGGGCAACGAACTTGCGTCTCTTGTGGTAAAATGTAGATTGAAAAAAAAGAAAAAAAAAGTTGTAATTTTCCATTGATTTTACGTTCTATAAATGAAACCAAACCACTGGTTGCAAGGATAACGGTGTTTACCCTAACACCCTGTATATGCTCTCATTGTGTAAAGAACATTCCCACACCTGATATGACTGGTGTTGTGGCTTAATTCCGCAAATTGATAGCTACTAGCATCAACCAATTAGCCACGAGCCACTCTTAGCAATGCTAGGCTATGCTAGCTTTAAAATAACATTTCCGTGGCTTGTTAAACATTTTGCGCGCTGACAAACGCCTGTCCAGTGCTTTAATTATGGTAATGTGAATGTCCGTTGGGCATGCCCCATTCAGAGCCTTTATTCGGGGACATTTTGCCGGAATTTGGCTACGGTATTTGCGTAGAATTATAATGCTGATACGAAACGTTGGTCGATTGTATAATGCGGTGAATAGAGCGACGTATTTATTTTGTAGCTTCATTAGGATGACTGGGTTGTATTTTGTGCTGGATATTGGGTAATTTACTAACCAAGTCGTAGAAAACCTTCATGTTACTGGGTATATCTGTGAATGTACTGTCACTATACTTACTTACTTCTACAGTTACTTTTTTTGCAGTGTATTGTTGTTTGAAGGGTATGAACATTTGAAACCATAATAGATATAATTCTATGGCTGAAACTGTCTTACGACTCCGTATACTTTTTTCATAAGGTAGACTCATGAGCTATCATCTTGAGAAAAAAATTTTGTTCAGTATTGAACTAGCTTAGTTGTGCTTATTTTGCTCGAATTTTTCGCGTCTCAAAAAGCACGTTAAGTAGTTGGTCCCGGCCAATGATATTATATTAAACATTGGTCCCGGCTGTCATTTGTAGATCTTTGAAAGTCGTTACGGGAAGTTAATAAATTTTTTTTCCCTCTTTTAGTCTGAAGCCTAAAAGTATGACAGCCAGTCTTATGAAGGGTATCGTGTTATAGGGAGTCGCTCCATGTAAAATACTGGTATTCAGCGGCATCCGGTTAAACTTGAAGCCGACTACTCCAACAAAGTTGGGAAAAGGCTAGGCAGATTGGTTTTTGACTCTTACACCATATAAATAACAGATAATATCTATAAACGTGGAAAAATTAGTGTGTATGATTAATGTAGAATTCACGCGTTTATTAAAAAACAATTCCAAACCAAAGGCAACCTTTAACATTGCTTTTTTAACACGACGGTTTTTTATGGTGCACTGGATTTTCAACTCTGGGTGTTGAGCCGAGCATGAGAATCCAACAGAGTACTATTCCAGTGCGTCAACAAAACATACTGCTGGATTTTCAACTTTTGGCGCTACGCAGTGTGTTGAAAATTATGTGTGCGGAAAAAATTGCCCGTGCAGACCTGGGCTAAAAGTGCACTGAAACACATCAATATCCGTGATATCACTCGTATAGTTATCCTATTCACGAGCACGCACGAACTATTGTTATTCACGAGCACGCACGAACTATTGTTATTCACGAGCACGCACGAACTATTGTTATTCACGAGCACGCACGAACTATTGTTATTCACGAGCACGCACGAACTATTGTTATTCACGAGCACGCACGAACTATTGTTATTCACGAGCACGCACAAACTATTGTTATTCTTAACCTTTTCATTTTCTTATTGCTGTTTGTGTTCACTTTATGTAGATCTGACAGAATCTGAATAAATGTCAATTAGAGGCCTTACGCACTAGCGGTTGACCGCCCACTCAATCGCCGCGTTTGATGGCGGTTAAGTGCGTACAACCATAAGCGGTTGCATATTAAAAAATGAAAAAGCGGCTAGCCGCGCGGTTTGCCGCCCCCGCGGTTAACCGCTAGTGCGTATGAGGACTTAGTATTTATATGACCAATATTCCGAAAAAATCTAACATAGCCAAAGCAAATTGCGTTTAAAAAAAAACTTTTCCTACTATATCTCAAACAAAATTACATTGAATCTCGTCAATATCCGTGATATATTCCACTCTTAAAGCCATCCTATTAACGGCCACACATCGGTAACCCTTTTACTGAACGATTGTTATTCTTTACCTGGACTTGACCTTTTCGGAGTCGAGAGTGATCCGATTTAGGAACTTTCTCTATTTGTTCCTTTTCGTGCTGAATTATTACCTAATGTTGTTTTTAGGCTACAGAACATTTTCTTTTGTTTTATTTTATTTCCTACATTGAATTTACAGGTATGGTTATGAATTTTCTTGGTTGATTGACGTTGGTCAGAATAAAAGACTACGATTTTTTTACTCAAACTCAAAGCATTTATTTAAATTAAACCATTTACAGGCACTTTTGAATTGTCAAGGAGTCGGTCAGTCAGAAATATGAAGCTAGTTGCCCATTCCAAAGCGTAGTAGGTACCTATGGAGAAGAACAGGCAAAAAACTCCACGGACACTCTTTTAAATAAAAAAATGGATACAAATAAAACACACTACACATTACAAATTTGGTTTCTGACTGCGGTGATCGCGTAACCTAACCTATCCTAACATTGTCGGAACTGAATAACCCTGGGACAGATTTTGATGCGCCTTGGCCTGAGTATAGGGAGAAGTAACGTCTTCACAACTACAGTGGTTTCATCTGTGGCGGACGTGGGTGTGCCGCCCATACATTCTTGCCCACGATCCTTTCACCGCGCTGTTTCTCCGAAAATAATCAATTATAATATTTTTTTGTATAATTTCGAAGTAAATGTGCTTTTCTTTGTAGTATAAAAATATATTAGAAAATCTATATACTTTCAGAAATACAACATAATTTATGTGGCTCCGTAGTCCGGACGGTCTATAAAAATATATGTACGTAGCTACTAAATTAGTTGATCAAATCGGATAAAAATAGCACCAATATTTAGTAGTTGGCGTACTCCAACATGTAGGTCGCAGGTTCGAACCCCGACAGGCGCTTTACTTTGTGTAAATAATTTCATCACCACTGCTCTCAAAACGGCGAAGGAAAACATCGTGAGGAAACCGGCATGTCCTAGAACCAAAAATTCGAAGACATGTGACATCTACCAACCCGCACTGGGCCCGCGTGGTGGATTACGGCCCACTCCCTCTCATAGAGAGGAGGCCTGTGTCCCAGCAGTGGGAACATTATAGGCTGATTATGTACTCCAACATCTTATACATTCAGTTTTCCAAAAGAAATAAATATTAATAATTAATAAAATAAATATTCCTTAACAATTTAGTGTATAGGGTGACCATAAATAATTCAAACTGTTGCGACTGTACGGGCAACTGTACGGGCAACTGTACGGGCAACTGTACCGGCAAATGGCACGCGTTTTATACCATTTGCTTCAAAAACGGTGAAGGAAAATATCGTGAGGAAACCGGCATGCTTGAGAGATATTTCTCGACGGCATGTGAAGCCAAGTCAGAGGCCCTTGGGCGGCTTTAAAACTCGAACCACACGAAAAGATTCAACACGGGAGATTCAACCAATCACAGCAGTTTGCGCGTAAGTCAATTTGTTACAATAATTTTGCGAAAAAATTCGTCCGAGAAACTGTCCCTTACAATAACACGAAACAGTCAGCGTTTTACCTTTTAAGGTCTCTGCACACAGCGGGCGCGGCGTGACCGGGCGGCGACGCGGCGCTGGCGCGACGGCAGCGTTCACACTGCAGGCGCGAGTACGTCCCGCCGCGCCCATTCACGCCGACCGTGTCGCGACGCGATACATTAATCAAAAAGATGTTGAGCGATTCAGACGTGGAAACGCTCTTGCTCTTATTTGCGCTAGCTAAGAAAAACAACGTAAACGGAAATGGGGGCATGAAATAAATCAAAAACGTCCCGTCGCCGTCGCGCCGCGCACCGCAGCGTGGCGCGACGGTTAGTATCGCGCCGAGCGCGGCGGCTCTGTGTGGCGTCGTCCATAGTAACTAGTACATTACAACTGCTCAGCGTCGCGTCGCCGTCCGGTCACGCCGCGCCGCGCCCGCTGTGTGCAGCGACCATTACATCTAAAAAACGAAACCTCCAACAAATCTCAGATCCTAACCTTTTGACTCGTTAGCCCTTCTTCTTTACGAGGCTCTAAAAACTCTCATCTGACCTGACACAATGTCATGTGACATGTGCGTGACCTCTGACGAGTTCCTACGTCATAACCCGATCACCAAAATCCCTGTACAAATTGCGGTCCCCGACATATTGCTGGGATAACGATATGTCTGTGAAGAAAAGGTTGGGCAGTATTAGAGGAAATTGCCTGAGATTGCGTTCCCCTGGCGCGGCAATGAGGAATGTAGGGGGATTATAGGGAATCGTTTTCTTTTCCTGTTATTTTAAGCAGGGAAAACTGGCGTGTTCTTTGACCTTTGAAGAATGAGCTTTTATGGGTAAGCAATTTGTTTCGACTGTTTAGTTGGTCTAGTGGTTGCATGAGCATGAGGTCCTGGGTTCGATTCCTGGGTCGGGCAAATTGTTATTGGGTTTTCCATCTGGAATTTCTCAGTAGCAGCAGGAAGTCTGGATTTGTGCCCGATAGATGGCAATAGGCTCGCCCCCTATTACATGGGACTCAAGCCCAAAACACACACAGAGCGGGTGCGGTTTTCAAGGTAAGATGGTTACAGAATAGCAATGTGGGTGTAGCGGCGTTACATTCGTTGCAATACACGTATCGATGATATTCTCCATATTGATGTTTTTTTTTATTTATTGTCAAGAACCTACAACTTTTTCCATTTTCGCGTTCTTCTCTTTAAAGTAAGTAAAAAATAATAATTCTTCGTCCGTGTCAGAATCACCCAACATTTTCACACTGCAACCGCTGCCGTCTGTCAAAGTACTACCGCGCCCGACCCGCTGTCGTCCCGCGCCCGACCCGCTGCCGCCCCGCGTCCGCGCTCTGTGTGAACACGATGAACCGCGCGACTCACGCGATGAAAACGACCCGACCCGCTCCCGCCCCGCACCCGCTCTGTGTGTGTTTTGGGCTTTAAACTTAGCTGGCGAAATGTGGGTGTACCTAATACAGGTAAACCTCTGCCTAACCCTTCGGGTTATACAGGCATGATGTTATGTTATGTTATTTGTTTTGGCAGACATTTTAACGACGTATTGCTAGTACCTTTTGGACTTCAGCTAAAGGCATAGGTATAAGGCACACATGTCTTCACAAATACAAATAAGTCCATGTTTTCATTTTCTAAAATTTCATAATCAGCCTATAATGTTCCCACTGCTGTGACACTGGCCTCCTCTCTTTGATAGGGAGTGGGCTGTAATCTACCACGCGGTCCCATTGCGGGTTGGTAGATGTCACATGTCTTCGAATTTTCTGGTTCTAGTACCGGTTTCCTCACGATGTTTTCCTTCACCGTTTTGAGAGTAGTGGTGATGGAATTATTTACACAAAGTAAAGCACCTAACTGGGTTCGAACCCACGACCTACAACTCGTAAGTCAGGGCCGTTACCACTTGGCCACTACTACTTTCCATTTTATTATTATATAGGCTAAATTCACGACTCGGTCGACATTTCGACTTCAAAATGCAAAGTCTTACCTTAGCCTTATGTAGCGCGTGTGCAATAAGCCCTGACGTACTTTTTTTTTTTGAGGGTTCGAAATAATCAGAAAGAAAGAAAGAAAATACGTTTATTCAAATGAGTTCTCCCGCTCTGGACGAAGCGGGAGGGCGTGTCAGACTTTTACTGACTAAAACTCACCCGTGTTCCTTCAGTTGCCAGTTGCCAAGGTCCCCAGTATCCCTTTCGGACTTACCCACAGAGCCCTAAGGCCCTAAGGCCCTATACAACTTCTATTCCCAAAGTACACGCGGAAATTCAAAACCAATCTCCGAAAGTAAGCATTTTCAATACCGTCCCCCATTCGGGCTTGAAACAACTGTCGACCACGAAATCCAAGCCATAGTTCTTCCTAAAACACCCCGGCATTACTCCACGACATTTTAATCTGACACGACGGCACATAAAGCCAGTGTACGTAAAACAGTGAGAAATCGCACATACGGTGCGTGTGAGTTCGGGAATTGATGTCATAAATTATACAACAACAGTCACCTGCGGTGCCGTTTACGTCCCACGTGTGATTCGGGTGCGGTGGCTTTGATAGCGGGATCGTTTTCTTAATGTAATAAATGTTAATAAACCTTTAAAATCGGAGCACACTGAATCTATACAGTAGTACTTTTATTATTTTATTTAAACATTTACACACACTATAAAACTGATTTACATCGGTAAGACGTTCTCGTAACATAAGGTCCAGTTGAAAACCAGCATCAGGCACTAGTTGTCTGGCATTCATGCTGAACTGGGCCTGTTTGGTGCAGCCGTGAGGCGCACAATACTATTTTTAACAGACTTCAAAAAGGAGGAGGTTATCAATTCTGAATTAAAAAAAAAAAAAAATATCTCCGAACTTTCGACTGGTTGAACCGATTTTGATGATTCTTTTTTTATTTGAAAGGTGGTGCTTCCCGTGTGGTCCCATATAATTCAAACTCAAAACTCAAACTCAAAGCATTTATTTCAATTAAACCATTTACAGGCACTTTTGAATTGTCAAAGAATAATTTACTCCTATATATTTCTTTGCTTGCGTAGTTTTTGAGTTAGCTTCAATAATTACGTATTTTTCCCACTAAGTGCGATGTGTAGATAATATTTTATTTAACTCTGTCACTGTTATTTACACCACAACTAAAAAGTGAAAGATGTTTACTTTTTACAACAAAAAAAACAACCGACTTCCAACAAAAACACTAACAACGTGAAAAATAACTTTAATTTCGGAAGTTATTGGCAAAAAACAAAAATTTAAAAGACAAGTTTTATTCTGTCCTTGTGTGAATATTGTGTGCCTTACCTGGGTCAAATGAAATTTTCTTTCTTTTAACTTTCTATTTATATGTGTATAGTGTCGAACACATACATACACAATGGATACCATCAACATCTAACTTAACTAATATTATAAACGCGAAAGTTTCTAAGTATGGATGGATGTTTGTTACTCTTTCACGTAAAAACTACTGAATGGATTTGGATGAAATTTGGCAAACAGTTTATAACCTGGATTAACCCAGGATACTTTTATCCCGATTTTCCCACGGGATCGAGACCTACGTGGGTGAAACCGCGGGGCGCAGCTAGTAGGATAATATATTATATATATATATTCTCACGAGATCGGACTTATACAGGTGAAAACGCGGGGCTCAGCTAGGAGTAAAATGAAATTCAAAACAATAGTATATTTAAAAAAACTCCTGATACATAGGCCTCTCCAAAAATCGTCATTCTGACCGGTTTTGGCCTGACAAATGAGTGCTACAAAAGTCCACCAGTGTAAATTCAAAATATCAGAACTACAAAAGTAACTTTTCCACTACCCGCGCACAATGAGCCTCCCCTAACAATTCGACGTCTCTCGCCCGCCTATAAATCTAGTCCCTGAAACGAGACGTACATAAAAATTGGCTCACACACACACAAGAACACAGCCAGCTCCCTATGGATGCATCTGTTGAGAGATTCTCCTTATTTATTCTTAAACTGAGACGGGGTAACGGGATTTGGAGATTAACTGATAGGTTGCCGTATATCTTTAAAAGGAAAAGCTTTTTTGTGTAGGTTAATTCTTTGGTTTTCAACTACTAAACAGGGCCGGTGAAAAAGATGAAAGTGGGCAAACTCTTCCTGTTAGCATGAATAAGGAAATTCATTCTACAATCCGCTTTAAAAATGTGAATATTATATCAATTTTTGGTAATTTTACGTCCACATCAAAACATGAAAATATATTAAAAGTTATAAAACTAAAACCCAACTGCGACAAAAAAGTCAATCAACTAAAACGAAAAGTTTTTGTTTTGTTGCGCGATGCAGGATTTTTGTGACGTCAGGATTTTTGTGTGACGTCAGGTCTTCGATGCGTAGTTCGCATGTGGCGATGTAGATACCGCCACAAAGTATAAACAAGAAATCACAGACAGACAAATAAAAAATCCGGAGTCACACGTAATCTGTTCGTCTTAGACCCTAAAACGTGTGCTCCGGATTTTTGATTTGTCGGTCTGTAATTTCTTGTGACATCACATAGCCTATAGGTAACCTGCGGACGATCAAGATGCTTCCAACGATACCTCATTTGTCAAATTGTGATAAGTCGTTTATAAGATATGAGGGAACAGATGAACATGATACATGATGATACATGTTACATGATACATACCGGTCAAAATCATAACCCTCCGTTTTGCTTCGCCGTAGTCGGGTAAAAAGATAAAAAAGATAATTTATTTGTCAAACATGCGTTTAAAAGCAAAGAGATTTACTTACATGATACTTTATTATGGCAAATCAAAGAAAACTGGGATCTATGTGAATTGGCGTGTTAGCTTTGCTCGCTCGCATCTGTTTCTGATTCCAAAAACTACATAATATGACACATACACATAAAACGCCTTCGTCCTATGGGGATAGGCAGAAACTACAGGACGCCACCTGCTAATACTCCTTTTAAACTACTTATTATTCCTCTTAAAATAATGCTTTTATCATCTTTTACAATGCCCAAAGCTGGGACCATAGAGGCATATTCTAGTCCCATTATATTATAGCTAACTAGCTGCGCTCCGCGGTTTCACACGCATAAGTCTCGATCCCTTGGGAATATCAGGATAAAAGGTATCCTATGTCCTTCTCTAGGTCATGGTCTATCCATGTGCCAAACTTCATACAAATCCGTTCAGCCGTTTAAGTGTGAAAGCGTATCCAACAAATAAAACAAATTCTCTTTCACATTTATAATATTATAAGTTAGGAATAGGATTAGCTACATTATTACTTCCTGTATTTAATTAATTACATAATAAATTATATTTTTAAATATTAGATATGAAAATATAAAAACATTTAAAAATAAAAAAAATAGTAGCCCACCGGTACAATACGGGCCGTGTCCAGGAGTTCCGCTTTCTGAATCAGGCCCATAACCCAGCTGCCCAACGAGAGCCTCCATAGATCGAGGCTCTTGGTAATTAAGCCATTGGCTGATACGACTATCGGCACAATGATCGCAGAGTCCACATCCCACATGTCGACAACCTTGTGAGCCAAGTCAAGATTTGTTTATCTATAGCTTTCATTATCATTATAGTTACATAATGTACTCTTACTTACTATGGAGTAATTAAGAGTACAACTGTTCCCTATTCCATATCGATTAGCCTTCAGCAGCTGTATCATTATTTAAACTATACTCCGGGACACTTCGACATAACTGTTCTGTACAACTCTCCAAAACTTCTGTTGCCGTGTCAACAACACTGACACAATTTGCATCTTCTCCTTGAATACCGTGACTGTTTCCTTGTTATAACTTTAGGGAAGTTTCTATACTCTATGTTCGAATAGAGATATGGGAACAATAATGCTTTAAAGAAGTTTTCATGCGACAGACTATAATAGTACCTATTGTGGTTATAAAGATCTCGAGCTCATGGCTAAGTAATAACAGCCGCACTGGTCGATCCATCAGGTTCAGCTACGCTTGCCGGGGTTAGTCTGTAGATGGGTGACTATCTTTACATACCGAGACTCCTCAGTGGCTTGGAAAGCACGTTAAGTCGTTGGTCCCGGCTGTCATTCGTGGATCTTTGACAGTCGTTACGGGTCGTCAGAAGCCCGAAAGTCTCGTCTGACAACCAGTCTTATCAAGGTGTATCGTATTGCTCAGTCACTGGGTTGTGGAGGTCAGATAGGCAGTCGCTCCATGTAAAATACTGGTGCTTAGCTCTATCCGGTTGGGCTGGAAGCCGACCCCAACGTAGTTGGGAAAAGGCTAGGCAGATTGATTGTGGATGTAAAGATGTGTCCAAACATAAAGCGGCAATCGTGCGCGGCTGCCGCGCGCGGCCTGTCGCGCTTTGATTGGACGACTGCCGCGCGCGAACGATTCTGTATATATGCCGCGCAGAAACATTTTTACCTAACTAGAGCGCGGCAGAAATGTGTCTTGGAAACGTCGCGTGTTGGTGCCGCGTTCTTGCCGCGCAATGTTTGGACAAACCTTTAGAGCTGTTGTGATTTCTCTGCGTCCAGCGCTCGGTGTGGCAACACGTCGTGTTCTGGTTTGCAATTGGTCAATCGTCATCCTGAGAATGCCTCGTTGAGAGGTGAAACATTTGTGTCGATTTCTTTCAGGGTTTTTTATGACTCTTGAAGAATTATTATTAATTTTCGTTTATTTGTTTTCTTTCTTATTTATTTACATTTTTAAATATTTTTATAAAATCATAAAAAAAAACATTTAAAAATATAAAAAATAGGAGCCCACCGGTATCGGGAACAGGGTTCAAGCTACCGGTGGTCAGGGCTCCTGAGAGAGGAATCTCCTAACAATACGCGCCGTGTCCATGAGTACCGCTTTCTGGATCAACCCCTTGATCCAGCCGCTTAACGAGAGCGTCCTCAGGTGTTGGTCGAGGCTCTTGGCTATTATGCCATTGGCCGTCACGACTATCGGCACAATGATTGCTGTATCCACATCCCATATGTCGACAACCTCGCGTGGCAGGTCAAGATACTTAATCTGTTTATCTTTTTCAGCTTTCACGAGGTTCTCGTCACGCGGGACAGCAATATCAATAATCACTGTGCGACGCTCTAATCGATCTATCACCATAATGTCTGGGTTATTGGCAACAATTGTCCTGTCAGTGATAATAGATCGATCCCAATACATCGTGATATTGCCATTTTCGAGAACTGGGTCGGGCACATACCTATAGTACGGTACTTCAGATTCCACAAGACAGTATTTCAGAGCTAGAATTATTATTATTATTAGTTAAGCGGAATAGGTTACCAAATTTATCTACGTCTATTGTATTTTATAATGGATTTCCCCAAAGTCACGTCTGAATCAATTAACTACTGTTGACATTTCATTGAGATTTGGAATGCTGCTGTTCTCCAACTGAAAAGAACCATGCAGTGACTTATCATCTGCTTAGCTTTTTCCCAACTTTAGCAGGGTCAGCTTCCAATCTACGCAGTTGAATACCAGAATTTTACAAGGAGTGATTGCCTAATATATTATCTCCACAACCCATGTACTGGTTCAAGTGATGCTCTACTATATTAAATGTAACTGTCTTCAACAAATTAGGTGCTGGGCTGGGATCTCCAATGGGAAGCAACACACTTCTTCTGTGCAATGGGACATCTCGGAGTAAACATCGTATTATCCTCAATCTTACTAGCAATGTTATGTGGCAGAAGAACCGTTAGTTTTTACAGTAATTGTGACTGTAGAAATGGATATTTTGGTATGAAATGGACTACCCTATATACTGATTAAATCATGAATAAATTATCTAAAATCAAAATAAAAATCAAATCAAAAGTCATTTATTCAAACTAGGTTGAGAATCAGCACTTTTCGAACGTCAAAATTACATAAGACAGTCCCCCAAAACGCCCACCCTTCACCAATCCAGGATTAAAGCCACAATTCAATCAAATTTTACACTGAAATGGCAATACATTAAAGCCAAATTTTCGGTTTAAAAGCCATTCAGTGCCCGTTTCAAAGGGACTCGCTATATTTGATCAGCGCTCGCGCCAGTTAACGGCCAAATAAACATCAGCTGATCAAACAGTTGGGTACTTACTTACTACTGAGATGGTCCGGAGTTAATATTAGGTTATGTGATGTCTATTCGATGGCTTTGTACCCCGAATTTCGAACGGGTCGCTAAAATTCAAATTCAAATTTAAAATTCGAGCGAATACGCTTATAGGGTTAGTAACAAGTAACATTGTCCTTTCTATGTGTTAGTAAACAAAACGATACGATGGCACATGTAACTAACAGCAGTGAATTACATACGAACAGTCCACTCTGTCAGCAATCATTTTTAGAACCTTGTCGGACCAGATAAGGACCAGGCCTGAGTCGAAGGCGCGTTGTGTTCCACGTACGCTTCAAAGAGATGTCAGCACAATTGGCGGGGTCCGCTAGGACCGATGCCTGCCAGGGTTGTTGGAAAGTCCGAGGGAAAGGGATACCGGGACCCTTGGCAACAGGCAACTGAAGGAATACGGGTGGGTTTTAGTCAGTAAAAATCTGACACGCCCAGCTCCGCCGAGAGCGGGAGAAGTCATTTGATGAAAATTCACGCCCAGAAAAAAAAACGGCTGGCCATGTCTCGAGCCATCATCGATGCTGAGCACTTGCGCATTATTGCGTAAAAACAATCTAAATGCGCTGCCGCAATGCAACGCCGTGGTAACCCCATCAGTTTTCTGAACGCGTTATTAAATTGGACACGAAGGGGACCATACAAGGTCCGCGCATCCTGGAAAGCCTGATCAAATCTCTGACCAGTAAATCTCTCAATAACATTGATGATTTTGACCATAGCACTTGAAATAACAGACCAAATGGTCAAAGACTAGAAAATCACGCTATCCTTGTCAAGTTGTTTTTTATTCTAATTTCGTATTTTTTTGTGTTTGTTATTACTTACGTTAGTCTATCTAGTTTTAGTTTAATATACTAAATTGCAAGGCAGCAAGATATTGTCTATTCAATGCTATGTACGCCGTAATTGTCATGTACAAAAGTCCTTTAGTTATTTCTATCATAAGTTTAATGTATGTGATGTGGCAGTGCTGTTTTTTTTTTTGAGACTATTTTATTTTTTATCTTAATTGAATAACTGATTTTATTTATCCTTACATAATATAAAACAAAGTCCTCCGCCGCGTCTGTCTGTCGTCCTATACGCGATAAACTCAAAAAGTACTGCACCGATTTTCATGCTGTTTTCACCAATGGATAGAGTGGTTCTCGAGTAAGGTTTTAGTATATAATAACCGACATCCACGCGGGTTAAGCCGCGGGCATCAGCTAGCTTATTATAATTACTGTTCAAATTGTATTATCCACAATCTTTACTTTGTTGGACTTTAAATAAACCGAACTAAGTAGCTAACAGGCAGGCAGTGCAACCCTTGTCGCGCCCGCGATAACGCGCCTGTTTGCGAGCCTTAACACTAAGCAAGCGTGATATAATTTTATTTATGTTTTCTTTTAATACATCTGTTTTTTAGGTTCTTCAAACTATGCCCTAAAAACCGTTACGATTTATCTCTGGGAACGGACCATACAAAATAAAGTTTATAAGTTAATCAATCAATGGTCTATGACATAGACCATAGACTCTGTATTCTCAGGGTTTCGGTGATCCTCTCTTATCCCGTCAGGAATCATAATTACGCTTCATATCAATCATAATTCATTATGATCAATCATATCATAATTACGTGGTTCAAGCTGGTTAACAGTACTCTATCTACACTCAAAACAAACAGGAACAGACAGAGATCAAACGATTGTCGTGCTAAAGTTAATTAAAGTGAACGCAACAACGCACAATGAACTTCTGATCCGTCAAACTGATATGTGGAAACAGCTATCAGCATTCTGATGAGATTGTTTGTTTGAATTTTAATGGGAAAGAGAGTGAAGGGACTGCCTCGTTGGTCTAATGGTTGCAAGCGCTACTGCTGAGCGTAAGGTCGTTGGTTCGATTCCCGGGTCGGGCAAATTGCTATTGGGTTTTTCCATCTAGAATTTCTCAGTAACAGCCCGGAGTCTGGATTTGAGGCCGGTTGTCAGAAATAAGCTCGTCCCCTATTACATGGGACTTAAACATAACTGGCGAAATATGGGTGTACTATAGGTACACCTCTGCCGCTGCAGAGATGTCATGCTACGTGTGAGAATGAAGGGATAATGGTGTTCAGGTACAGTCACGGACTTTAATTGATGAGCCACCTTCAAACTTTTCAATTTTGCAGTTTCATACATTCACGAGATTACACGATTAAACACGAACTCAAATCGCAAACTCGTAAACAAGATGACAAATAAATTACTTTTAATCGGAAATATCCATAGAGGTTGACTAATAAGTTCTCAATGATAAAAATAAATACAATGTTGCATTAAGTTTATCCAATCTATTTGATACCGACCTCCTTTGAATTATAGCTCATTAACTCGACAATTATGAAAACATAACTGAAGACAGTGACAGTTGAAATATCAAGATGACAAATAAATTACTTTTAATCGGAAATAGTCTTATCCATAGAGGTTGACTAATAAGAATTATGAAAATATAACTGAAGACAGTGACAGTTAAAATATCAAGATGACAAATAAATTACTTTTAATCGGAAATAGTCTTAGCCATAGAGGTTGACTAATAAGTTCTTAATGATAAAAATAAATACAATGTTGCATTAAGTTTATCCAATCTATTTGATACTGACCTCCTTTGAATCATAGCTCATTAATTCAATAATTCTGAAAACTTAACTGAAGACAGTGACAGTTGAAATATCGATGTCAGAGAATTTCTCCGTACGCTAACGTTACTATCGCAACAGTAACCTAGCAACAATTATTTATCGTTGCTAGGTTACTGTTGCTAGACCTGCAATTGGTTGACTTTGAGTAGTCACTCTGCTGTCAAGGTGACTCTCAGGTTAGCCAACCGGTATGAAATATAATTTTCTTCTTCTAATACGAAGACATATGACTTTGCGTGTCGGGAACCGAATAAACCCGATTTGCATTACACGGCTAAAATACGAACAGTGCCAGGTGGCTCATCAATTAAAGTCCGTGACTGTACAGCTTAGCTTTTTGAAAACGGCGGCTTTTTTGTTAGAAAAAGATGAGATTGCTAACAATAATAGATTGTAAAGCATTAAATTTTTATCCTCTCTGTTACTACTTTGTATGGGGGTATGAGGAACAGGGTGTAAAGTTCAGTCACCCTCTATAGAAACGGGAGGATCCTCCGACCAGACGGGTGTTGTGTCTGGCGGGCAACTGTCCTAACGGTTTTTGTTGGCCTTCAGATATTTAAACAAGCTGTGTATTATTACTATGTGAGCTGTTATAATTAGTTAGTAGTATAATGAACATAATTATAATGTTCGCACTGCTGGGACAGGCCTGCTTTTTTTGGTCTGTAATCTACCACGCGGGCCCAGTGCGGGTTGGTAGATGTCACATGTCCTCGATTTTTTGGCTCTAGGACATGCCGGTTTCCTTACGATGTTTTCCTTCACCGTTTTGAGAGCAGTAGGATCTATAACCTCCTAGCAGGGTTGCGGGAAAGTCTGAAAGGGATACCGGGACCTTGCAATAGGCAACTGAAGGAACACGGGTGGGTTTTAGTCAGTAAAAGTCTGACACGCCCGCTCCGTCCCGCTCCGCCCAGGGCGGGAGAAATCATCAAAAAAAAAAAAACAAAAGGAACTACAACCTACAACTCGTAAGTCGGGGCCGTCACCACTGCTTTATAATTGGTTGATGACGACTAATGGAGAAGTATGGTAGAAAAAGACATATTGCGCCGACGTGAAATAAATTGGAATAAGGCCAAGAGAATCTGTTGGTGATGATGAGTTGGGTTGATAAAAATAACAACAATAATAAATTGTCATAAGATTGTCACTTTCTTTAAACTTATCAGTTCAGTATTGTAACCAAATTCGGGTGAAAACCTATTCATTTAGTACATGAAACAAAATCAGCTTGATTTTACGAATGTCAAAACTGAATTTTAGAGCTGCACACATCCGGAGATCCGTTAAGTCCGGATTAAAATATGGCTCTGACAAAAAAAATGAAACGGATTACTGGTTGGGTGCTTTATTTAAATCTTTTAATTTAAATATCGAGGCAGATGAATGAGGTTTTTATTGGCAAATAAATAAAATGCATCGTTCAATTTTATACATTCAATTTCGAAGTAATCTGTGTAAGTAACCTTTGATATCCATTCAGAATCATATTTATTCTCGCATTTGTAAATATTGGTGCTGGCATCGGTTGTGGTTGCATGTAAAATTTTAGATTTCCAATGACTCTGCTTTCATCAGGTACAATTTTTTTTCAGGTGATCTTGATTCTTCTTACGCCGGTCGCGTACGTCTGTCGCGCGTGCGTATACATTGTGTTCTGTATAGCACCATACTGTGAAGTTGACGTCTGCGGCGCATATTCCGTTGCTACGTGTACGCAACCGATATCAGCGTAAGCGTTAAGCCAAATGCATGCAATTTTGATTCGCTCAAAAAGTTCTAATTGGGTTTTAAAATTATTTATTATGGTGGATCCACACAGCCCAGCGCACTATGTGGAGATTGAGTCGGTTTCGGGTCAAAAATCCATAACATCCATGTTTTGATAGATATGCAGCAGATTTTTTTTTTAGATAATCTATAATAAATATACTTTAAAATATTAAACAGTTTATGAATATAAATATATATTTAATAGTCATAAAAAAATACAAAATATGAAATGTTGAAAAATGATCAACGACTATCTTTAAATAATATGACCTAAAATGTTATAATTAATACAAAATAAACTCTTAAAGTTATTGTTATTAATTAATAAAACAAGAAAAATATTTTTTTGTGTATTATTCTACTAGCTCCAAAGCTTCATCTCTAATTTCCATAGACTTTTTATTCGTAGGTTTTCTTAAACTTGTTATGTACTTGTTACATAACAAGTTTACAGCTACTCTAGAGCATTTTCTAGCATGATGAAGTCTGTATCGTTTATAGTCTTTGTTCCTTGATTCCTGAGCATCTTCGGAGAGCTGTCCAAGAGGTAACACTGAATAATGGTGAATGACGTTTTCCCGGTGAATTAGGACTTTGTGGACAGATGATGGCATATAATACCACATATATTTATTAACATATCGTTGTGCTGTATCGAAAGCATACTGTCCGAATTTCGTAGCATTAATAACTTTTCCGCTTGACATAACTTGAAGTAAAACATAAAATCGTTTTATCAATTCCTCATCCACACCAGTTATTTCTGCACTGCACTGATAATTTTGAAAAAATCGTCTAGCTGTATTACCGTCATTGCTGTTACCAGTACCTTGCTTAGATGTATAGGTTTATTTCTGCCAGATTTAGTGTAGCGTTGATGAAAGTTAGAAATAAGATTTTTTTGTACACTTCGCCTCGGAAAAGTTGATAAAATTATCCCATAATATAACGTGTTAAAGCATCAACATAATTCCCTTCACTTTCAATTACAACAAGACATAGGTCGCTGTTACAGTTGAATTCACTCATTGCGAGAGCGTAGTTGGTTAAGTACACATTTAGTAACGACAATGACGAACGAAAAACAGTATGTTATTATTGAGTATGCAGAGGCCCTATTTTATACAAAATAATTGATTTGAAACAACAACTAATTATCATTAGGTGGTTATGCGTTTTCCGATATGTTTTATTGATAATTTATTGTGCGTGTAAACTAAAATATGTTGAGAAATACTCGATACGTTATCTAAACATAAACTGCAACTAAAAATATATCACAAGTATAACCTGTAGCAACTAATAAACGTATTTATAAGAATTTTTTACCATTTCATGTATTATTAAATTAACATATAATACTTATATAGTTTTCATTGCTAGCTCACTATAAAATAATTCTGAAAAAAATAAAATTAAGATGATTTTGTGATAATTTTTGAATCATCGTATTTAGATGCTTTTTAATATAAACCAGTACTAGCCACATACATAATTTATGTATAATATAGTAGAATAACTTCTTATCTACAGTTTGAGGTATAATACAAGTACCTGTGCCGATTTTTACAAAATGCATTTATGGCCAGGCTCTCTTAGGCGCCTCCACATAGTGCGGCGGCATGCGCCGGCGGCCATACCACCCGGTCGGCTGCAGTGGAACAATTCGCATAGAACTAGAATATCGATTCAGAGCCGCACTTGCTGGCGTCTGCCGGCGGCTCTTGCCGGTGGCTTTTTGGCGGCTTTGCTTGTGGTCAAGTCGGTAGAGCCACCGGGCTGTGAGGATACCATTAGGTATCTAGCTATCCGTGACACTCGATACTTTGGAAATATCACGATAATCCAACATCAGTCTATGCCAACATCGTGAGGAAACTGGGATATCTTAGAACCATAACTTCGAAGACATGTGACACCCACCAACCCGCGTTGGGCCCGCGTGAGGGATTATGGCCCATTCTCTGACACTGAGAGAAGGCATGAATCTCAGCAGTGGGAATTTGGGAACGTTATAGTCTTAGTTCTGGTCAGACCATCGTCTTCCTTTTGTTAATCCACTCTGATCTGCGCTGAGGTGATACTATTTTAAAATAAAACATGCTCAAATAAAATACACAGCACTTTAACATTATCACAGTTATAACAATGCCTCATTCATTCGCATATCTGAGCCGAGATCCGTCCCAGCCCTCTACAGCGCGGCCACAGAATAGAGAGCTACAGAAGTTCGGCTTCATACAACGAGCGGAAACCCACGCACACACATACACAAGTCTAATTGCACTCGCGAGCAGCGTTTGTTTCGCCGTGGCCACGACTCACTGCGACAGCGACAGCGACTACGTAGAAAATAAAATGAAAGAAGTTCGACAATGAAAGACAAAGTAGACGTACCAAAACTTCCGAAAAAAAAATACTTTATTGTCTATATTTCAGTTTTAACAAGATATCCCTAATGTCACGAGAGCGCGCGCTGCGTTTGAAGCCGTGAACGGACCGTTTGAGTTAGTTTGAGATCGCCGTACATACACACGCGTATATGTGTGCGCTTGTTTTTGTACGTTGTTACGAGCCAGTCTTCTGTACCTATCTATGTTGTGGTACATCGTAATAACAGTAACATGCCAAGTTTCATCAGCGTCCGCATAAATATTCTTTATTATCGTCCCCTCATGAGAGATCCGGACAAATGACGGACAACTAGGACACGGGGCATTCACAGGCTGGGACATTCACGTGGTCCACTTGCGTTTATTGTCATTATGTACGAAATGTTTTAGGTTCAGTTGAACATTTAAATGTCATTATTTTTTATAGGTACCAACAGTGTACTGAGTGTTGTGTTCAAAAGTTCGTATCGGCCCCAAAAGCCAGAAAGAGAGTTCATATTTCTCTCTCTCGGTAATAAAGGCAATTAAGTAAGTACAATAATATATTACTGAGGAAATTGCCAAAGCAACAACGTCTAAGAAGAATTCGTTAGTCACCTTTGACGAGAGCGAGGTAAGCTACTTATTCTTCGCAAAGCTCGGCAAAACAGACTGCAGTTTTCTACCAATATTTGGCAAAGTAGAAGTCACGCTCTTTTGTTCCTCGAATCCCTGTGGACTCTTCCAAGAGCTTTAAAGCTCCCGCAGACAGACGCGACACGACCCCGGCAGAAAAATTTCATACAAATTGTTTCATCAGAGTAGCGTCACGCCGACGCGTCGCGCCTGTCTGCGGGAGCCTTTAAACAACTTTAAACCCCTGTCCGAGACAACACAGTGTTGTCAGGGACCTCATTATTTATAGCTGTTATGAATTACTTCTTACAATCTTGAGCTCCAATAAAACTGTCAACTGTATTCCACTTCTAAAAGCAGTTCACGGTTTGTAGGTTGATTTATTGTGTGTATGTGTGAGAATCTTTCCGGTTCTTTTATAAAAATGAACTCTCCTCTCACTCTCCACTCCTCTCTTAAAAGGGAGTGGACTATAATCCACCACGTGGGCCCTGATGAAAAGGTAGACGGGGCAAAACTAAAAAAAAAACAATACAATTATGTTTAGATCAATAAGTATACCTAGCGTCAGTGCACACCAAGAGCAGAGCAGAGCATTTGACATCTGAGACTACTGAAAAATCAATCTTATGACAATTACATACATTGCAAATTAAATACACGTTCAGCGTCCAACTTGATGATCGACCATGCTCGAGCTTTTGTGTTCGTATCGCTCTGCTCTGCTCTGCTCTTGTTGTGCACTGACCGGTAAAAATATAATTTGTGTCCAATTCAGAACTGAACAGAACCGGCTAAAAAACCCTTGAATACTTGGAATAATTAACTATACCAAATCACAATTACCCACTATTAGATGCCACGTGGAAGTAGGATGGCATGTCTTAATTATCTAGAGTGAAAAAGAGACAAGACGAAAAAGCTTAGCTTTGCTTATTATTATTAGTACTAACACTAGCTTTAAGGTATTACTAACATTTATGGATCTGTTGTTGTCCGAATATATAAATTTTGATTTTTGATTGGGTTTAGCTAAAGTCTTTGTAATTTCGTAGACAAATTTGACATTTCAAGTGATTGTTGTTTGATTTTTCAATTTAGAGTTTGACATTTGCACCTGTCAAATTAGTCTAAGAGATTAAAAAACAGACTTTTAGCCAAGTTTCGACGTGCCACTCGCAGGGCGCGTATAATCTGTTTACTTCTTTTTACATAAAATAATATCATTTGTTGCAATATCGAATTGAGTCGATGTCAGTTAATTATTCATTAGCAAAACGCTTAATCATCAAAATATCACAATAAAACCATTAATGTACTCCAAAATTGATTCAAAATTCACACTAGAGTTCGCTTCACACTGTATGTGTTGGCCATAAATCTTTTGCGGGCACAGCGAACATTATCGCCACCGGTGTGTATTCCTGTCTGCTTCCATTCCATTGCTGCATTTATTAGATAAAACGTGTAGTGGTATGTAGGAATGTAGTAATGGAATTCGATGTTGTGCAGTTTCCGTGTCGAGTTTTGTGGTTCGGTGGTTAAAATGGAACTCAGGTAGTACTTACTTATTACAAGCTGTATCTACGTCTCTGGCCATGTACTTAATTAATTTTCAAGAATGATAAACGTAGGTAAGTTGTAAATGTAAATGTAAAATACTGGTATTCAGCTGCATCCGGTTAGACTGGGAGCTGACCCCAACATGTTGGGAAAAGGCTAGGCAGATGATGATAAACGTAGGTTCTTCCACAGATACCAAGATACCGCTAACAGCCAAAGTCGATTCAATAGCTTGCCTGACCATTAAAACTTATAAGTATAGTGTATAGATTTAATTTTGAATACACGGAACGCTTATGTGACATCTTTTCTAGAATATGTAGCACCTAGCCTTTGAACTAAAAATACTCCTTTTGTATTATTTTGATATTCATTTAGTTTCAAGACTTTATTCATAATTATTATGTAAGGGTGATACTAATAATTATAATGGCCGTAAACCAAAATGCTATAAGATTGTTGTATTTTCGATTAAAAATCAAGTCGAATCGAATACGTTTAAATTAGTGCGTTTGTCCTTGATCTAGGCTTTGTCGTGGTCACCGTTTGGTTGCAAAAAAAGGGTCGCTACATATTGTAGTGTTCGCAATTTACCGGCGAAAGACGTCACTGAGACGTTACTTATAAAAGTCAGTTGGTGTGTTTTCCTAGAGAGCGTTTTTCAACACCGTAAAGTCAAACCCCGCCATCATTTTCATGACAGACATCACTGCGTCCGTTATGTGGCGGCCACCGCTATTCTAGGAAACCGTAGGTGTATACAGGCTGTAAGGGTAAACACTCTTGTCATTCAAACCATGGGTAGTTGACTTAAATATAAAAATAAATGACCGAACACAAAAAAAAAAAGTTATTTTCATTAAAATATTTTAAAAATTTCTATCCGACGCCGTGCTCTCTAGCGAAACAGCTGACTGACTGAGGGAGAGGTCGCGCTCGCGGTCGGTCAGGTCACATCCCGCACCCCCGCCCGTGCTGAGACGCAAGTTCGTTGCCCTAGCACATAGGGCAACGAACTTGCGTCTCTAGTGGTAAAATCATCATCATCTGCCTAGCTTTTTCCCAACTATGTTGGGGTCGGCTTCCAGTCTAGTGGTAAAATGAAGATTAAAAAAAAAGAAAAAAAAAGTTGTAAAATTTTCCATTAATTTTACGTTCTATAAATGAAACCAAACCACTGGTTGCAAGGATAACGGTGTTCACCCTAACACCCTGTATAAAAATCATTCGAATTATAAACATTACTTTCGTGCTTGGCTTATATAGCATGTAAAAAAAATCCTGTCCGATTGGCGAGGGTGTTGCCGATAGTCTATTTATGGAAATGAAATGAAAATGAAATGAAATGAAATGAAATGAAATTGTTTATTCTGTAAATAGGATATTGGAATCACTTTTACACGTCATATTAACAAGTTGTAAAAATAAGCTAGATGAGGTCGGCGTTTCCTATCTGACTACTCTGAGAAGAAAGGCCGAAACAAACTCAGAGGTCACCGTCTCCTTTAAAGTCCAGACATAATCTTGGTCAGGCCATATGAGGACCATGTAGATAAGAGTCTGAAATGGTCTTTTGAGGAAAGAACCACACAGATTTGAGTGGACCTGTCCAGTCAGTGCAAGCATTTGTCAGTAATAGTGGAGCTCAACTCAGAACTAAAGGAGCTCAACGACTCGACGAACAATACCAAAGAAAGGACTTTTGGGTAGGTCGCATAAAGTTCTCAAATTGCCAGACCTTCCCTAAAACTAACAGAACGAAAAATAAATATCCACATAGTCCTCACATTCACAATAAAACAATACTTATAAGTAATCATCATGTCATTTTGTATATAATATTCAATAATGTCAATTTGTATATAAAACTGGTAGGTATATTTTTATGGCTTTCCATAATATTCAAAATGTCACAATGCTTAGCAGAGCGAGCAGCTCAATCCCATGCATTTTTGTCTTCTAAATAATCTGTGATTTTATAGTACCCTTTTTTACAAAGTTTGGTTTTAATACAGCTTTTAAATCGTTTAATGGGTAAGTTTCGAATGTCAATGGGAAGTTTGTTATAAAACCGTATACATTGACCCATGAACGAGTTGCCTACTCTGTGGAGACGAGTGCGATGTACAGCAAGATTGTGTTTATTCCTGGTATTTAAACTGTGAATATCGGATATTTTCTTAAACTTTGATATGTTTTTGTGTACATACAATAGGTTTTCAAATATATATTGTGAGGCTACAGTCAAAATATCTATTTCTTTGAATTTTTCTCGAAGGGAATCTCTTGGACCTAGGTTGTAAATGGCTCGAACAGCCCTTTTCTGTAAAACAAAGATAGCATTAATGTCCGCACAGGCTCCCCAGAGAAGAATCCCATAAGACAGAAGACTATGAAAATAACTAAAATAAACAATTCTGGCTGTATCTACGTCAGTTATCTGTCTAATTTTTTTAACGGCATAGGCGGCCGAACTAAGCCTACCTGACAATTTTTCTATGTGTGGGCCCCATTGTAATTTACCGTCAATGGTTATTCCAAGAAAAACTGTCGATTCAACGGGGTCCAACTCTATTCCATTAACTTTAACATTGGTAGATAGCTGCCTGACATTTGGCGTTGAAAATTTAATGAGTTTAGTCTTTTTTTCATTCAAGAGGAGATTATTTACATTAAACCAATGCACAACTTTAGAGAGTGCATCGTTAACTTGTTCAAAATTGACTAACTGGCGTTTGATTTTAAAAATGAGGGATGTGTCATCTGCGAATAATACGATCTTATGATTATCCCTTATGTGGTAAGGCAAGTCATTAATATAAATGAGAAATAAGAAAGGACCTAGAATTGAACCCTGCGGAACGCCCATGGTGACCGAAGATCCTGCAGATCTCTTGCCATTAACATCGACCCTCTGAATTCTGTTGTTCAGATAAGAAGTCAGAAGGTCGAGAGCCTTGTCCCTCATACCATAGTGGTACAGTTTCCTGATGAGAGTATCATGATGGACGCAATCGAAAGCCTTGGACAAGTCGCAGAAAATGCCAAGAGCATCCTGCGACTCCTCCCAGGCCTTGAAAATGCTCTTCAGTAATTCCACGCCCGCATCTGTATGGGGTCTTTTTCAGGAAAAAAGGAAAAAAAATAAACCGCATTTTTTTTCACAGGGGAATTTTCTGTCATCGGTAATACCTACATGGGGCGTAGACGGCTGTCGTTTAGCGGGTGTCTACAAGTCATAACTGACATTGACATTCGAAACTTGCCCGTGTTGACGATTTTCATGCAATTATGAGGAAGAGAACAGCGTCAATAATGGGCAGGTTGCGCGGAAGCTCCAACAGCATCCTAAACACATTATTGGACAAAGTAGACAGTCCCTTTATAAGACACTGGGTGCGGAGGCACGTGCCAATGTGTGTTGGGCCACGTCAGTTTTAGTTTTTAAAAGTTTACTAACATAGTTTTACTAACATTATATGGATTGTGTGTACTTGTATATGTAGTCTGAAATAAAGCATATATTATATATATTATATAACTTACCCCTGTTGAATTTAATGGAATTTTGGTACTAAAAATGTGAATTTTAAATAGCAATAACTTTTATATTTTTTATATTTTAATAAGATTATTTATTACTTTTTGGTAATGTTATTGCAATATATGTGTGCCCCTTTCGCATCGGACAGGGATTTTTTTTAATATTATAGATACCCGGAGTACAGTTGGTGCGAAAAAATAATGAAAAATCCAGCTTCATAAAAGAACGGTTCACAAATCTGATCGTATGCTAACGAGCGAAAAACCAATTCCTTTAAACAATACAGGCTTGAACCAGGCTGTTGACGGCATTGAGTACCTCTCAAATAAATAGAAAAACGAAATTAATATTAAAGGGAACAAAACGTCTGAAAATTAATTTGCTTCAGAGCCTCCTTTTGTTCAATTGGGGAACAAATTGGGATTTGGAAATAAAAGAAGTTCAGAGACCCTAGACAAAGTGACATTCTATCAGCGATAACGATGATGGAAAAGAAAAAATGTATAGGACTGACATAAGCTATCGAAAAGCTTATGTCAATTCTGTTGAAAGTTGTTGTAGAAAAACGAAACGCTTTCGAAGCGATTGTCACTTGTCTAGGCCATCTGATGTCACAATGGCGGTGCCTCTTTTTTAATCAATTGATAAGCAACTGATTAGCCATGTTTAGCTTACTCATGAGTATTAATCAATGATCTTTTAGATATGATTGACTTATTGACACGAAATTATGCGTTCGGACAGATTATAACCTACAAAATGATTGAACAAAAAACAGAATGAAATTGACTTTTGTCTGTCAAAGTTACGACAGATCGAAAAATCGTGGTTATGGCAATTTTATTACTAAAATTCTGTTTTTGGCTGCCTCGTTGGTCTAGTGGTCACAAGCACTACTGCTAAGCATGAGGTCCTGGGGTCGATTCCCGGGTCGGGCAAATTGTTATTGGGTTTTTCCACCTGGAATTTGTCAGTGGCAGCCCGGAGCCTGGATTAGTGCCCGGTTGATGGCAATAGACTCGCCCCCTATTACATGGGACTTAAACATAACTGGCGAGATGTGGGTGTATTTTAGATACACCTCTGCCCAACCCTTCGGGGAATAGGGGAATACAGGCGTGAATCGTGATGTTATGTTTATAAGCACCATACTCAATACTCAATATATTTATTTGCATTCCACAATGTTAACTTAGGTGGTAGGTACAGTCACGGACTTTAATTGATGAGCCACCTGGTACTGTTCGCATTTTAGCCGTGTAATGCAAATCGGGTTTATTCGGTTCCCGACACGCAAAGTCATTATTATGTCTTCGTATTAGAAGAAGAAAATTATATTTCATATCTTTACCGGTTGGCTAACCTGAGAGCAGAACTACAAACTTGACAGCGGTGACTACTCAAAGTCAACCAATTGCAGGTCTAGCAACAGTAACCTAGCAACGATAAATAATTGTTGCTAGGTTACTGCTGCACAGTAACGTTAGCGTACGGAGAAATTCTCTGACATATTTCAACTGTCATTGTCTTCAGTTAAGTTTTCGGAATTTTTGAGTTAATGAGCTATGATTCAAAGGAGGTCAGTATCAAATAGATTGGATAAACTTAATGCAACATTGTATTTATTTTTATCATTAAGAACTTATTAGTCAACCTCTATGGATAAGACTATTTCCGATTAAAAGTAATTTATTTGTCATCTTGATATTTCAACTGTCACTGTCTTCAGTAATATTTTCATAATTATCGAGTTAATGAGCTATGATTCAAAGGAGGTCGGTATCAAATAGATTGGATAAACTTAATGCAACATTGTATTTATTTTTATCATTGAGAACTTATTAGTCAACCTCTATGGATATTTCCGATCAAAAGTAATTTATTTGTCATCTTGATATTTCAACTGTCACTGTCTTCAGTTATGTTTTCATAATTATCGAGTTAATGAGCTATGATTCAAAGGAGGTCGGTATCAAATAGATTGGATAAACTTAATGCAACATTGTATTTATTTTTATCATTGAGAACTTATTAGTCAACCTCTATGGATATTTCCGATTAAAAGTAATTTATTTGTCATCTTGTTTACGAGCTTGCGATTTGAGTTCGTGTTTAATCGTGTAATCTCGTGAATGTATGAAAGTAAACAAGATGACAAATAAATTACTTTTAATCGGAAGTATCCATAGAGGTTAACTAATAAAGTCAACCTGTATGGATATTTCCGATTAAAAGTAATTTATTTGTCATCTTGTTTACGAGGGTGCGATTTGAGTTCGTGTTTAATCGTGTAATCTCGTGAATGTATGAAACTGCAAAATTGAAAAGTTTGAAGGTGGCTCATTAATTAAAGTCCGTGACTGTACATTCAAAAATAATTATACATAATTTTAGATCATTGTGGACCCTGTCTTGCACAGCAAGATAGGATAGAGGAAGAGGGCTAATATTATATTATTAGTTGAAAAAAAAAAAGTATATTAATAAATGTTTTTCTACTACTCACTTCCACTATAATTTTACTATTTTTGGTAGTTAAGTGTCTATCAATTAATTTATTTGTCATTGCTTCATTTTTTAATTCTTTTTACCTATTGTGGTATAGTAATCTTATTGTAGGTGCATCGTCTTCACTTAAAATAGGTATGTAATTGATGTAAGTATACAAAATATTGTATGTAAAACATTTTTTAAAGAGTAACGGTGGAGTTTCTTGCCCATTCTTTTCCATACGAAAACTACCTTTTGGAAGGGGCAGCTAGAATCAGTTCTATTTCTTTGTTTTTTTTTGACGTTCAAACGTGCCTTGTATTTGATTAGGTAGACCATGACATTACGACGTAGTATATTTTCTATCCCGGTAGTACGTTCCTGCGGAAAAAAATCCGAGGTCCACGCGGGCGGAGCCGCGCGCAAGACCTAGTTCTGTATAAATCTCACTGTGAAATCTTTGCTAAGGATAACACTTTTGACATGTACGCTTTTTACACTTTTGACACTCACACTTTTTTTTTTCACTTCAAGCTCAATTTGCCTAGATTGTCGCAGTCAGATTTTAAATCGAATTTCAAATAAATGGTCTACCAGCAAGCCACTCGTAACTTTCAAGCTAATCGTTTTGTCAGCTGCCATTGAAACGGACAGAGCTGAATTCCGTGGAACTATTTAAAAAATAAATCCACCATTTCTTGTGTTACTAAATAATTGATTGTTTGTGAAGTGAGTTTTCTTTCTTTATCGAAATTAGCTTACTTGGTTACATAATTATTTCGAACGATAGGTATTCGTAATTTTTAGATATGAGTAATTTTGACAAGAGAAATACGCTGCGGTATTTCTTTTTTAAAATATCGCAGCATAATGCTGAGGAGTCTTTCTGGTCTCGCAAAGGTCGTATTTTTTTTTATAAAATATTTTTCTTTCTTTCATTAGAGAGTAATAGTCCTTCAGACCGTATTTCGGCCATGGCGCCCAATCTCAGTGGAGACCAGCCATAGACATGGGAGATATTATTATTACAGTGCACAAGTGTTGTATGTGTGAGAGAGTAATAGTCAATGAATCACACAGTACCTCAGTTGAGACCGTGATTGTAATCAATTTCATGATTGGTTTCCGGCTAAGCCGTCACAATAAATCTTTCCATGCCGTATGACACTGAATAAGGACATCGAAGACCCCTCTTCTCATTTAAATTCCATCATAAAAATAAATTGATCATGTCATGTTCCTCCTCGAATTTGTTATTATAATTAATCGAGAATCAATTACTTAAATTATAATTATTACTTAGTACGTAAGTAATTAAATAATTAATTTTCCCCATCATCGATTATGGTGATGTGTGCTACTATGATCTAAATGCAGATCTCCTCGACAAACTTAAACTTGACCGTCTTCTCAATAACTGCATTCGATTCGTTTTCAATCTGCGTAAATATGATCATGTCTCTGCGCATCGGCCGCTTTTGAAGTGGTTGCCCATACGCCAGCGCAGAGAGCAAAGGGCACTGACCACCTTGTTTTCATTTCTTGACTCCCCCTCTTCCCCTAGCTATCTATCCCCCCACTTTCAGTACATGTGCGCAAACCACAATAAAACTCTACGTTCATCACACAATCGTCTTCTCCAATGTCCCACTCACCGCACTGATTTCATTCATTCTTCCTTCTTCGTTCAGTCTATCTCTCTGTGGAATGCGCTGCCCCAGGAAATCAGGATGGCAACTAACCGATTATCCTTTAAAGTTAAAGTTCGCGAGCACATTCCCAAGAAGCTGGCAGTATCATCACAACGGTAATGATTTCCCATTGTTTGTCTTATTTGTTTTAGTATGTTCGTGTAGTTATGTGTATTTATTTGTTCTTATATTTATACTTATATATTTAGGATTATTATACTATATACATATATATTATATACATATATAGTTTTAACAGGTTCATGTATTTAAATAAATATTTATTCCATACTTTAGTTATTGCACCTACCACTGTTTGTCTCTGCATCACCCATAGGTTGACTGGTAGAAAATGCCTATGGCATTAATTTCGCCTCTGTACATTTGTGTGCTTAAAGTATTAAATAAATAATAAGTAAGGCAGTCGTCTCACCGCTGGCGAGGAAGAGACTAACTATCGGCTATTTTCTCGCTCACGAAACGTACAATAGATAAACATTCCGTGTAAACAAAAGAGATGCATAGGTATATTAATAGTTGATCGCTGACTGTTCACACCGCTAGCGAGTACTCGCTCAACTAGTTTGTCGCTGAGTAACAAGAGCTATCAAAGATAATACTCGCTCAGCGATGCACGTTTCGCGGTCAGAACTCACGCCAGAGACCAACCAGCGGTCGAGCGAGTGGTGCGAGCAATCGGCCGTCGCTCTCGGACAGTCGCCCAGCGACAAAACTATTGGAACTATACATTTGCTGCTCGCCAAATCTTTGTCAGTTGCTAGCTCTACTCGCTACTCGTAAATCGCCGGCGGTAGGACAACTGCCTAATGAGTAAATAATCACCCTCACACTTTTCTCAGAAATCCAAGCTAAAGCAGCTGATTTATTAAACGGTTCCTAAATAAACACGAACGAGAAAAATAATATGCTCAGGTTAATTAACAGTCATTTGAATAAATTATCGGGAATTTTCTCAGAAGGTTTCTTTTTTTAAATATTGATTGGTTCATTAGTGAGAGAATAATTGGTTTTACCGGATTTCCTGTTACTGCCAAACGGGCCCAAACGTAAACAAACAAATAATAAGATTTCCACATATAAATAATGTAAAGTCTAGAATTCGCTGATTGGAACTGGTATACCTGCTGAAGAAAAAGAACCGCAAAAATAACAAACTATTCAGAGGGCAACAACGCATCTACATGCAAAAAGAAAAAAATAAAACAATTTCCATTTTTTAGCATAAAATTAATAAAAAATAAGTGAGGATCACATTCCGCCCTCAAATCCGTCCCTGTGTATGGTCAGACACAAAGTCACGCACGATTAACTTTTACATATCGAATAGTTTCTTCAACGATACTTTTATTTTTTCCGAAGACATCTTTGTTCGGTACAGTTGGCAAAAAAAGGGTCCGACTGCGAATGACTTTATGGTTTATTGTTTTTGTCGGGTTATCTTTATCCGTAAAATAATATTGTTTTTGCTGAAGTTTGAGCAAAATAAAAGAAGTTATTATTAGAGATGTTGTTTTTTTTCTTAAAAACTCTGTATTTATGTGAAAAGTACCCATTGATAAAATGGAGACTGAGCTACATATTTTGATGACATCATAATATTTATATCTATAGTTATTAAAATAAGTAGCTTATATAGGTATGAGAAACAGGGTGTAAAGTTCAATCATCCGCCATAGAAAAAGGAGAATCCTCCGACCAGACGGGTGTCGTGTCTGGTGGGTAACTGCTCGAAGATTAATATCGGGACGTTGTATATATGCTAGTGGCGCGGTAAACTTCGCTTGCGCGATGCAGGATTTTGCGTGACGTCAGTGTGACGCGTAGTTTGTATGTAGTGTTGTAGATCTACAAGCTTTTCGCTTCTGCCTGTATGACCGCGTGGTTCTTTTAACCACGCAACGGATTTGATGCGGTTCTCACCATCATTTTGACAATTTATTCCGGAAGGTTTATGTGTAATTGTGTATAATACATTAATATTAAAATACTTCGACCCAAAATCTGTGCCCATATTTTAACATACTTAGAATACAGAAATCTTGATGAATCGTGTGATAATATAGAATATAGAAAACCGGAAATAAAGTTTCGTCTCCCCAAGTTATTATGTTAGTACGGGCACAGTATAAATAAGTTACAGTATTATATCTTCATAGAAAACGACCGAAACGACGCGCTTCGAAATCACAGTGTATATGTGTTCGCAACAGTATCGAGTGCGCGGCAGCTACGCACGGTCGCGGAAGACTTATCTATCGAGCGGCCTTATTTCAAGGTCACTGCCGATATATTACACTGTAATTTATTTATACTGTGGCACGAGGATACAATCAGACAACCATTCGGCTGATAAAAATACCCGGAATCTAACAATACAAAACGACTTTTTCAGCTAAAAATCGAAAGCAAAAACGTTTTGTAATATTTTTCCTGGAACTCAGATCAACACGAATATTTCAAATTGAACAATAAATTCTTACAGGTTCGCATTTCATACATTTTCCAATAATTTCCAATATTCTGATTAGAAAATAAATCCGTTGTGTATATTTCCAATTTCGTGTTTTATCAACAGAATCTGTTTTGTTTAATTAAATTCAAACATTTGTTATTGACAACTTACACGAGCGTGAGTGTGAAAATACGAATATTTTGTTTTGTTTCATAACGGATTTCTCAAAAACGTTGTTTAGGCGGACTGTTTCGTTGGTTTAGTGGTCGCGCTCAACTGCTGAGCAGAGAGTTCCTGCGTTCGATTCCCAGGTCGAGTGAAGTGCTATTGGGTTTTTCTATCTGGAAATTCTCAGTAGCAGCAGTGATGGCAATGGGCTCGCCCCTTATTCAAATCAAATTAAATCATTTATTCGTTTGCAAACATGGGTAATTAGTACATAGATGTTTTCTTCCTTATATAATAGTGCTCCATGTTCTACCGTCACATGTGCATGCAAAACATTATTTAATTGTACATAACACTTATAAGACATTTTAAAATTAAATAACAACAACATAAAAAATCCCTATTATATGGAACATAACTGGCGAAATGTGGGTGTACTATAAGTACGACTCTGCCTAACCCTTTGGGGAAACAAGGCGTGATGCTATGCAAATGTTTTAATTAATTAATTAATAATAATTAAAAAAAACATTTTTTCATCAACTGTTTATGGACTTGACCAACGTGACTGTACACACGGCTACACATCAAGCTATACATTTCCAGTTTATGCTGATCTCGCATTGTATAGGTTTTCCAAACGATGCGAGGTCAGCTTATACTGGAAATGTACAGCTTGATGTGTAGCCGTGTGTACGTACAGAAGGGGGGGTGGGGTAGGTAGGTAGGTAGGTATGTATGTAGGTAGGATAGGTAGGTAGGTTGGTAGATAGGTAGGTAGGTATGTAGGTAGGTACTTATTAGTACTATCATTGCGAAGCCGGGACGGGCAGCTAGTTTAACACTTTCGCGGACAGTAAACGCCCGTAGACGATAACGATAATACTTCAATTGTGTCTCATTCAGTGTCCGCGAAAGTGTTAATATACTTATCTCGTACCCGTTCGAGAGAGTTCCGGTGTTCGAGAGAGTTCGAGTGACTTAACTTGTTGAAGAATTTAAAAAAACACGCACGTACCCATTAAAAGTTGAGAACAAAACTTGCCCATTTATATAAAAGCTGTTTGCAAAGTTCTAGAGCTGATAAAAATTCAGTCTGTGTACTGCATTTCATTTGTTACTTAGTAATAGGTTTTTACTCTTTGGAACACTTCGTCTAGAGTTTCAGAGTCACAGTTGGTTTCCCCTTGATGTTAATGGGCTTTGTTTGTATACAAAATATTGTAAAACATTTTTAAAAGAGTAACGATGGAGTTTCTTGCCATTCTTCTCCATACGAAAACTACCTTTTGGAAGGGGCAACTAGAATCAATTCTATTTCTTTGTTTGACGTTGAAAAGTGCCATATATGTGCCTATTTGAAATAAATTATTTGAAGGAGTTTAACTTTAGGTTCATTTCTTCCTTTATTTATTGTTAAATAATTTTAACAAATTATAATATGAAAAACTTAAATAAAAAAGAAACAACCGACTTCCAAAAAAAAACACAAAAAAAGTGAAAAATCACTTTAATTTCGGAAGTCGGTGGCAAAAAACGAAAATTGAAAAACAAAGACACCGATTGTTTTTTTTTTGTAAAAAGTTTTTATTTTTCACTTTTTAGTTGTGGTACAAAAATTCAAATACCACTACCTGCTATGTAAATAACAGTGACGGAGACAAATAATAATGTCGTCTACATAGACTAACTGGGATAAACCACTGAGGAGTTCCCTTGACTGTCTTTCGTCTTCATCATCAGACCCCTAACGACAGTTACAACCCATCAAAGTGTAAAGTTCTTTTCAATACAAATTAATCAAGCCCAAACACGAGGTATCTGCTGTAAACCGTTGAGGAGTTCCCTTGACTGTCTTTCAGCTCCATCATCAGATCGACTGGCGCATGAGTTGACCATGACCTGGAATAGGACATAGGATATTTTTATCCCGGTAGTACGTTCCCGTGGAATAATTTCCGACCTCCAGGCGGGCGAAGCCCCGGGCAAAAGTTAGTATAATATTGAATGTCATCATCATCATCCGCCTATAAGCCACTCCTATTGCACTCCATTCAACCTGGATTTAGGGAACTCATCCAGCTGTTACCAGCCACCCTGCGAAGATCGTGGCCCCAACTTCGAACGTGGCCATGGTCTTGGCCACGGCCGGCAATAGAAGGTCTGCCCCGATTGCTGCTACGAGAGCACGGCGATGCACGACCCAGGCAGGACATCGAGGGTGTGAAGCGCTGTGTCCTCACTGCAGCCGCTCTGGTGACACACGGGAGTCGCCTCCCATCTAGCCAGGTTTTTGCCAACGCAGCCATGCCCTGACAACACCTGCACCAGGCGGAAGGACAACGTCCCATGTCACGTCCGTGTCATCGTGGCCTAGACTATCACGTCCTACTTACACCGTCCCACATACCTACACTATGTCATTTAATTCTCCCATCTTAAATTAAAATACCTCGACCCAAAATCTGTGCCCATATATTACAGGATGTCGTCTTGGAAATCAATAGCAATTTCACGCCTGCGAACGCACCACTTAGTCAGCGATCCATTTGAATTACTGAACGGAAGCAGGTTTTAAGACGAACATTAAACTTTTAAAACCCACAATTCGGAAAAATATCAAGCCTTTATGGACTTGTAAAAGAATGTTTACGTTTGTCACGGTCCATTGTTTGTTACGGTACGTCATACGTCAATGAAACTACGGCATATCAATCAAAGCTTTGAAACGTGGATTGCTATAATCTTATTTGAAGATTATCATTTTATCTTATTGTACAGTCAACCGCATTATAGTGGTGATACTTACTAAAAAAAAGCTCCCGTAGACAGGCGTGATACGATGGTTCGACTCGATTCTGGTAGACCAATTTCCATGAAGTTTTCATGGAAATTGTTCTACTAATGTTGCGTCGCACCTGTCTGCAGGAGTCTAAGACCGTCTATCTATATAATGGCACCGCGTTTACACCCATAAACAAGCAGAAAAAAATATTTTCGACAAGTCTTGTCATACTTTGGATAAATGTCGTGTATAAAACATGTATCATACATGTATTGATGTTGTTTCAAACATGTATTATTTACTATTTTGTTGACCTTTATGACATTTTTGGCAAGTTTTCTATAATATTTACATGCAACTAGTCTTTAAAACTTGTTTAAGGTCTAAACTATAAACGAAACTAGTAGAATTCATGTTTTATACCTTAATGTGGACGCCTGTGGTTACACCAAGGTATAAAACATGTTTTCTAACCCTGAGGCCCTAGACAAAGTGACATTAGATCAACGATATCTATGATGGAAAATGCAAAAATGTATAAGACTGACATAAGCTATCGAAAAGCTTATGTCAATCCTGTTAAAACTCGTTGTAGAAATACGAAACGCTTTCGAAGCGATTGTCACTTGTCTAGGCTAGGGTTACACGGACATGCGGTCGAATGTACGATGAACGTAGAGGAGTTTACAAAAATCGTATGACCGTGGACTGACTCTACAAATTCACATAAAATCTCAATTAAACTGTCATGCCTCGAGAAATATTTAGAGATTTTGACAAATTATTTCATGTAGAAATAATTTCCGGTGATAAATTCTCGAGTAAACAAAATTTAAGACTTTGATTGCTTATTTGATGTGTTAATGCTTATTAAATGTCAAAAAAATTAGTAGGCGAAGGTATACATGTCAATATTAAAATGTTTCAACACTTATTTGATACATTTTCGAATTAAATCGATGATAGGAAAACCAAAAAATACTTGATTACCAGGTACCTGATTACGAGGTTCATCGTACATTCGACCGCATGTCCGTGTAACCCTTTACACGGACATGCGGTCGAATGTACGATGAACGTAGAGGAGTTTACAAAAATCGTATGACCGTGGACTGACTCTACAAATTCACATAAAATCTCAATTAAACTGTCATGCCTCGAGAAATATTTAGAGATTTTGACAAATTATTTCATGTAGAAATAATTTCCGGTGATAAATTCTCGAGTAAACAAAATTTAAGACTTTGATTGCTTATTTGATGTGTTAATGCTTATTAAATGTCAAAAAAATTAGTAGGCGAAGGTATACATGTCAATATTAAAATGTTTCAACACTTATTTGATACATTTTCGAATTAAATCGATGATAGGAAAACCAAAAAATACTTGATTACCAGGTACCTGATTACGAGGTACCTGGTTAGATTTTAGGGGTATGAGGAACAGGGTGTAAAGTTCACTCATCCCCCATAGAAAAGGGAGGATCCTCCGACCAGACGGGTATTGTGTCTGGCGGGCAACTGCCCAATGATTGATATTGGGTTTTTGTATACATGTTCACTGCACGGTAAACTCTAATTGCGCGATGCAGGATTTATGTGACGTCAGGTCTTCGATGCGTAGTTCGCATGTGGCGATGTAGATACCGCCACAAGATCATCAAATAGGTAGTATTTTATAGCCGGTAAGTGAAAGTCAAAGTCAAATAATTTATTTCAAATAAGCACAGGTAATCCAAGATAAAGAAGTCCTGAGCAATTTAAACAAACGGGGTCAATCTGCCTAGCCTTTTCCCAACTATGTTGGGGTCGGCTTCCAGTCTAAACGGATGCAGCTGAATACCAATATTTTACATGAGGCGACTGTCTATCTAACCTCCACAACTCAGTAACTAGGTAATACGATAGGTACCCCGTGGTAAGACTGGTTGTCAGACTTTCGGGTTTCCGACGAACCGTAACGACTGTCAAAGATCCTCGAATGACAGCCGGGACCAACGGCTTCACGTGCTTTCCGAGGCAAGGTGGAGTCTCGGTGTGTAAAGATGGTCACCAGCTATCGTAACTATAAAACATATTTCTAGATAACATTTTTGTGAATTTTAACCACTTCTATGTAGATACTGACAGCATCCACAGGATCCATGCGGATGAGTACCCGTCGTAGTGGAAACAAAAAAGTAGGTATTATGATCAGCCTATTACGCCGAGCAAGCTTTGACGCAGCAGTTTGTTTTGACGGGCTATTTTTGTAGCCCTGGTTTCGTCAATAGCTTTTTTTTATTTTTTATTAATCTATATTGTCCCAGTGCAAACCTCTCCCTTATATTTTTCCAGACTTTCGGGCTTCTGACGACCCGTAACGACTGTCAGAGATCCACAAATGACAGCTGGGACCAACGGCTTGACGTGCTTTCCGAGGCACGGAGGAGTCTCGGTATGTAAAGATGGTCACCCATCCACGGACCAACCCCGGAAAGCGTAGCTTAGCCTGATGGATCGACCGAATCGTGCAGCTGTCATTACTTAGCCACGAAAACCCCGGCGCGAATATAAATATTAAAAGGAAAACTCTAAATTCACAGAAACAATGGGTACAAACATGAAAGCTACCAAAATTCTCCGTATAACCCTGCAAATGTAATAAAAATAAAAATATAAACTTGGTAGGGGAAAACCATAAAAGTAGCAAATTATTTTATCGCCTGAAACGTTTTTCACACGTTCTTATTCTATTTACATGATAAAGGTTTTTCTCAACTTTTTTTCCTAAAGACCGGAGACACTTTGTATTCGGTGTTGGCCTCAAAAAAAAATAGTGAGCGAGGTAACATTTTCTCGGAGAATTCGTGCGTTGCCATTTTTCTGACCAAAATGCGACATTTAAAAGGTGACATTTAGAATTTCATAGACGAGTTACTTGAATTTTATGTGAAAGAAATTCGTTTTTTTTTTAAACTAGTCTGCCCGACATTCGTTGTAATGTCCAAATTTCAATAATTCATTCAAAAATCCATTAGAAAAAGGACATTCAGTTTTTCGCGAATTTGAATTTTTTTTTTCCATAAAACCATTTCAGGTTATTACGAAGATTTTAAAACAAAAAAAATTGCCAAATTGGTCCAGGCATTCTCAAGTGATGCGCTTACCAATGAACAGCATTTTCATTTTTATTTATAGCTAGCGACCGCTTCTGCTTCGCACTGTTTTTACGACTTGACAAAACATCGAGATTTCTTAGTAATATGTAACTTTAATATTAACGTACTATACACTTAAACCTTCCGGGATAAATTCTCTAAACGATGGTGAAAATCTTATCAAAATCTGTTGCGTAGTTTAGAAAAACAATGCGGACATACAAATAGACACGAAAAGCAACTTTAATTTATAATATTTATACTCCATTTGAAATAAGATTAGACATTTTTTGAATAAACCTTTTTTACAGTCCGTTCAAACGATTTTGACTTCTATTGCAGCTGCAAACAGTTGGTATTGTAACCAGTTTAATCGGTTTTAATTATTGTAATCGGTTGTACGGACTGTAAAAAGGTTTATTTAAATGTCTAATCTTATTTCAAATGGAGTATAGGTATCGATAGATAGAAATTTTACCTACACTCATAATACGAACCATAAAAAGTTTTAGTATGAAATAAAAGTAATAGTATCATAATGACAGGCATTATCCACGTGAAATTAAAAAGTTTTATAAGTAGAACACACTTTCCTTAACAAAATAATGCTTCAAAATAACTTTTTCTATGATTATAGTGTTTTCTGTGGTGGATCCTGCTGTAGCGCGTACCCCCGCTATTTGCGATTTAGTATTACTTGTCTTTGTCTTTTCAAAATGTATTCATGCGTAGTTTTTCTTATGCTACGGCTACATTGTCGCGATACAGCAAATTACACTTCGCGCGCTCTGCGAGATGTCAAGCTGTGTGCGAAAGAGAACGCGCGAAGTGTAGTTCGCCTTCGCGACAATGTAGCCCCAGCATTATGCTACGGCTACATTGCCGCGATTCAGCAAACTACACTTCGCGCGCTCTCTGTTGTATAGCAAGACGTCAAGCTGTGTGTGAAAGAGAGCGCGCGAAGTGTAGTTCGTCTCGCGACAATGTAGCCGTAGCATTACAGCTACTAAAGTTATCTGGAAAAGTAAGCTAAGGTCGTATTATACAAACACTTATATTTTTCTAACTGTGGTCTCGTGGCTTAATAATAACAGTCGCACGAGTCGGTCGAAGGTTAAGCTACATTTGCCGCGGTCGGTTTGTCGACGGATGACCATCCATTACATAATTATCATCATTTATTGGTGGTGTCCCAGTGGCAGTGGTAACGGCCGCGACTTACGAGTTACCTACCGCGTCGCATAGCATTGCCCGCTCACGCCTGTTACTTCGTTTTCGTAAGCGATCTTCCCGACTTTATTTCTATTTGCTCGGCTTTTAAGGGCGGGTTGGAAGCAAAATTGCCTGTCTTCAATTTGATTTTTCATGAAATTGATAAGACTTAGGTGTAAAATAAAAATAGTATGAGTAACTACATGATATTTCCAAACTTTTTGTGGAACAGAAACACAAAATATTAAAATTTTCTCGATAAAAAAATATCACGAAGTTACCTCTAATTTTCACGTATTTTCGATTTGTACTTAAAATGCTAATGCCTATTATGATAAAAATTAGATGATTATATGTATTAAAACAAGGAAAAAAATATTGTGTAGGCTTTTTTTTTTATTCCTTTTATTTTTGGTGTTATTACGAATCAAAGCTTGTAGGACTTACGACGTTCTTAGTTCGTGGAAGAAGCCATCTTCCGTCGCACATTACGGGAACTTCAAGCATATTTTTGTTTCACAAATCAGTCGGCGTCGCTCTGTTGAGACGAGAGGACTACGCTCAAATTTTTAGCTGCGCTGATATATTATTTATTTTCGTAAATAATATTTTCGTAATTTATCACATTCCACAAAAGAAACTGAGACATAGAAAACATGAAAAAAACACTAAAACCACTTCCAAAACGAATATTACAAGTGTTATTGATTGATAAATAAATAAATACCGAGTCTAAATAAACATATAAAATCCAATGTTGATATTTTAAAACTCAAGATGACATACATTTTATTTGACAGATTTTTGACTGGTATAGTAGCACGGAGTATAGAAAGAAGTAGGTAAAACTAGCGCCATATTGCGGTGAATTTTCTTGCGGAGAAAATTTACAACATAGCCAACGAGCCCATTCCACGTTCATTTGAAAGTTCGCACTGGAGATTAAATCTTATTTCGATATACTCAGGATCCAAATTCGTTTACTCCCACTTTTTTTGACAAACTTCTTGTAAGGTGACCCTTAGACGAACAATTGGAGCGACTGACCGCCCCTAAATAAAACTTGTTTAGAATAATACCTTTATTCTTCGGTTATTGGTATAACGAACGAACTCGAACAGATTCCGTATGACTCCGGATTTTTAATTTGTCTGTCCGTGATGTCTTGTTTATATCTCTTTAGTTGACTTTTTTGTCGTAGTTGGGTTTTACTTTTTACCTGACTACGGCGAAGCAAAAAGGAGGGTTATAATTTTGACCGGTTTCTATGTATTTATCTATGTCTGTTCCCACATATTATCTTCTAAAAGACTCATCACAATTTGACAAATGAGGTATCGTTAGAAGCTTCATGATCGTCCGCTGGTCATAGGCTATATGAAGACACATTAAATTTAAAATGGCGCCCTCTAGGTGACATATCATGAACAACAAAAAATATTTTTTAATCATACCATGTTGGGTATCAAATGAAAGGTTTTAATTAGCACATTTCAAAAATATATATTATAACCCCAAAAAAAACCGCGACAATCAAGACGTATATTGCCATATGTTTATGTTAACGCATGGGATGATAACTGCCGCTTCACGCGCCGCCGCACCGTAAACAGAAAAAACGTCAGACGCGCCGCGTGACGCCACACTGCACGCGACGCGCTACGCCCCGCGTCTCCGTAAATGAGGCCTAAAGTTATAATGCAACTTGGCATGTTTTTAAAGCTACAATTTCAACAGTTACAAAGAGGGACCATACTAAACTTTCTACTAAGGGACTAGTTATAACAAGCGCCCGAGACGCGCATTTTGTACGCTGCGTTTCGGGCGCTCAATAAAATTGTATGAATTCCTATGTAACGAATTATATCAAGCGCTGCAGTCTAAGCGAGCGCCCATGCCGGGCGCCGTTAGGCTTGCACATGACGCAACTTGCCACTCTCAACTTGCATCTCCGTTGTGCGATTTACAAATAAGACTGGGAGAAGGTATGCCGCGGGCATTGCTGCTACGTGCGCCGCCGTGACGAAACGCCGCGTGTGACGCGGCTATGCCATTCGCGGGCTCCGCCGCAAAAAACGCACCATTTCAAACAAACGCGTGTAAAATCGCGTCTCCGTAAACGCACTCATACAACGCCATATGTTTGAATTCAGTGCGAGCCGCGCCGCCCAAAGCCACGCGCGACTCCTCGCGTCTCCGTAAATGAAGCCTAACCGTGCCCTTGACGCTTGGACGCGAGTTCCTTTTTCACTATTTTTCCTTGTCATTTTCTCCGCATTAGTAATAAACTTAAAAGAAACACGGTTCAAAAGTTACAACAAAATGTGGAAATCTTGTTGCGTTTGACGAGCGTCCAAAACGCGCCGGGCGCGCGCCCAAAACACAGCGCCGGTACTGAGCGCGTACCTCGGGCCTTTGTTATAATTAGTCCCTTTGGTACTTTGGCACCCATTTACATAGATGAATAGATGTCAATTCTTTTAGTGGTGAAGCCGACAATCCTACATTTATTTCTTTTGTACAGAACTCGGCCTCTTTTTCACATGTTTCAAATGTTTTCGAAGGGGATTGTTCGCGTTTGGCGCAGGAAAGATTTTCATGACACATGCCATATTCGTTGCACAATACAGTGCAAAATTCATTATACGAATATTATTTTTTACTTGGGTATCACTTTGCACGATCCTCCAAAGAGAGAAATCCACGATATAGCATTATATTTATTACTTGGTAACATAGTTTTCCACAAAGACGTCATTAGGTACAAATTGTACAAGGTCCTAAATAAAATTTGGTAACATTTAAATTTGAACTTTTTCACGTCAACATTGAGTTTCTAGTTCCAAAACATGAACATGATCTATAGTTCTGAATTCAAGCTTAGCGTATCGTATAAGCAAAATAAACTACAGAAGATTGAAATTCGAATTCTATAAACGCCAGACGAAAAGTTTCTGCTGGCGGGAAGGCATTGTGTTTTGTTTTCGTCGTGTTTAATGAGAGGGGTAGGTAAGGGTTGCGCGGGTGAAATATGATTTTTTGCTGTCAAACTACTCCCCCTTAAGAAACGTAGGTGATGTTAAATAGCCTTTCTCAAGAATTGAGCTATCAAATACAAAAATAACTTTTCAAATCCGTGGTTTCAAAGATTTTGATTTGTTTTCTTTTAATCCCATAATTCTAGGATATTAATGAGACCATGTCAAAGAATCAACTGGCACATGTTTTCTTTTTTCGTTTTTCATACAAAAATTAAAAAAAAAGAAAATAGTGAAAAATAAATATGACACAATTGTTGGCTTTAATTATGAATGATTGGTTTGAATGAAAATGATTTACTCGTACCTATCAATAAAACATATTGACATAGCCTCACTAATACCCTAGAGTTATGGAATAAAAAGAAAATACTAATATATAGGTACGGGTGCTGCATCTTAGTCACTTTCGCTAACATTCTTGCGAACGGGCAATTTTACAATGGTAGGTATGTCCCAATTGCGCAAAGCTCGAACCAACTCCTACCAGAGTAGAATGTAATAACGTAATGTACTAGGAAGTCCTTGTGTTCGACAAAACCTCGTTTGATCTCACCGTTTCCCCACGAGCAAACTTCAGGCATTTACACTCCCGGTCTCTTAAATCGAGCCACCGTCCAGTTCCAAGTTAGGTATAAAAGGCCTCAAACAAAAAAATTATACCACGATGACTCAAAGAAAAAAAATACTGGCCATTATTTTAGCGTCATCATCATCATTGTTCCGAATTTGAATTCACGACCATTAAAATTGTACAGAAGTTTATACAAAAAATCCAGGGTCGACTTAGGAGTCCGGGAGTGTATTACCGTAGGTAGCCTAACCAAATACCGATACGGCAGTACGATAACTGGCTTCACAAACCGACTGCGTACAACACAAAAGGGTTTCCCTTTACCTCGCAGATTCAATGGCTTTCGGATTCCCAATCAACATGCCAAACGAATTCAAAGCAAAAATTCGAATAAAGAAAACCTCTAAATGTTGTATGTTAGCGCTATTATCTTTGTACCTTGTCGGTATAATAAAGTTTGTAGGCTGTGGCTCGACCTTGTTGGGTTACAGGCAAAATCTCGCCTTATTTCCCCGAATGGTTAGGCAGAGGTGTATCCATAGTACGTATACCCTCATTTCGCCAGTTATGTTTCAGTCACATGTAATAGGGGGCGAGCCTATTACCATCAACAGGGCACAAATACAGTGGCGCTGCTACTGAGAAATTCCTAATGGAAATAACAGTTTGCCCGACCTGGGAATCAAGACCTCATGACAAGCAGTAGCGTTTGCGACCCCTAAGACCAAAGAGGCAATATTTTTTATGTTTAAAAAAAATTGCTGGCCCATACAAATTAGAACAGTATTTATTATCTTTGGTATGGAACAGCAGATTTATTTTTTTCGCCATTTCACGTTAGGTCCCATAGTAAGAGTTATTCAGTTTGATGGTCTAAAGCACCTCTTAAGTAGTTAATTTTTTGTATATAGATTTTTTTGGTTTATTTTTCCGATTACTGTTGTCTTTTTTAAGCACGTGTTTCTGTTACAAATAAATCTAAAAAAAAATCTTCCTTCTTTCTTTCTTTCTTTCCAGCCCAACGGTCATTGGTTGTATGACTAATAATTATGACCGTCTATTGTCACTTCAGCTAATTTTTTGGGCAATGTCGACTACATTTTCATTATGTTCTATTTGTCACTTATTCCATTTACGTTCTAAAAAACTTGTTAAAAAAGTCGTTATTCTCAAAACGATTTCAAAGCAAAAGTGGTTGAACCAAAAGTTCGGTAATTAAGTCTTGTGGACGTGATCTGGTTACTGTGAGGGTACTATTCAATTTTAGACGAAATTGAGGCACGCATCGTGTGTGGTTTTGGTTGAACAGATGTATGGCTTTGAAGTTGGAGGTTGAGAACGCGAGTGGCGCTTATTATATTTCTCTCTATAATGAAAAGATGGCAGATGAAACTGTGAGATGTAATAAAAAGCAGTTAAGAGCCAGAGCTTGGTTTGCGTAAAAATTAATGGCAACATGAGTCTAGCTTGCCGAGGTTGGTCCGTAGATAGGTGACCATCTTTACATATAGAGTGCTTCCGTGCTTCGGAAAGCACGTTAAGCCGTTGGTCCCGGCTGTCATTCGAGGATCTGTGACAGTCGTTACGGGTCGTCAGAAGCCCGAAAGTCTGAAAACTAGTACTGGGTAATACGATACCCCTTGGTAAGCCAAGGGGTATCGTATTACTCAGTTACTACTCAGTCAGCAGTCACTCCATGTAAAATACTGGTACTCAGCTGCATCCGGTTAGACTGGAAGCCGACCCCAACATAGTTGGGAAAAGACAGATTGATTGATGAGTCTAGCTTCAAGTTTTCGCGAAAACATCACAGTGGCCATTACCCATTGACGATGTTGCCGATGTAGATTTTGATCCCAGATTTGTCTCACAATGATACAAGTAAATCTAAGGCGAACATATGTTTATATCGAACTAATAAACAGCTCTTTAAGTAAGATCTTAGCTCCAGCATTTATTATGAAAGCATTTTTCAATGAACATGCTATTTGAGGTGGTTGATTATCTGGGAAGGGTTGGGATACGATAAAGACGAGATAACTTGACATAATTAAGGATCGGACGTCACTAGGTAAGTTAGTCCGATCTGTATAATTTTACTTCGTTATCTCGTCTTCATGTTTACTTAAGTAGATGTTCAAAGAATAAAGTTGTGTTGGTAATCCACTCAGAGCACTGATTTCAATGGCACTTGACCAAATGGCACTTGCTGTTCGGCTAACCGCACTGAAATAAAATGTTCATAAGTACGGTATAAGTTTGGTGGAACAGTGTATTATTATACCAAATATTGTAAAATATTTTTTGAAAGAGTAACGGTGGAGTTTCTTGTCTATCTTCTCCATACGAAAACTACCTTTTGAAAGGGGCAACTAGAATCAGTTCTATTTCTATGTATTTGACGTTCAAAAGTGCCTTTAATGTGCCTACTTGAAATAAATTATTTGACTTTGACTTTATTAACATTATTATTATTTTCATTCCACGAACGGCACCTATGTTAAAGAATTTTTAGTGATGGGATGTATTTTTTTTTACGGACATTCGTAGCAAGTTGAAATGTTGAAAAACTTGAGTTTTGATATTAACTCGCCTCCTTCCCAGCTCCACACAAAATCAGATAAAGGTACAGCCTACATATATGCGGGGTTGTAACGTGGAGATAGAGAACAGAGGCTTTTACGGCAGTTTTGTACGAATTAAACGATACAAGTTACGGAGTTATTACAAAATGTTATGTTTGTGTGTACACACGGCTACACATCAAGCTAAAAATTTCCAGTATAAGCTGACCTCGCTTTGTACTGAAATCCTATACAATGCGAGATCAGCATAAACTGGAAATGTATAGCTTGATGTGTAGCCGTGTGTACCACGAGTTATTATAGCTTAGGTAGGTATTTTTTATTTGTGTTTTTTTTTATTATTGTGATCTTTTCGGTTTATTTTATTTGAGTTACATGATACACATTTTTACAGAATATGGCCGTAAATATGACACGTGTAGAATTTTAGAATAACGGCTTTTTATAGTGTCGTCTGTGTCACTCATAATACACCCTTTGCAAAAAAACGGGCACCTTAACAGTCATTGGCTTTTGTGTGGATAATATTAATATTTTTACTATATCATTAGCATAAATGACTAGTAATTCGTTATAATCAATAAGAATATATAGTTTCTTGGCTAAACCCCTCTTCCAGCAGCGCTACAATTTTACTAGCTCTTATTGCTTTTTCTGCCATTACAATCGACACAAAGATATCACTTTTAAGTCACAATAAGGCTGGATTATGCGACAAACATAAATGATTCTACTAAAAATAACGAGAAGTTAGTTTAAGTTGCCAGGATAACCTTCTAACCGCAAACCTGCAAAATGTTACTACAAGTCACAAACGGAAAACGGGATTATTATTGTTTTTAAACAAAAGTTTCGAATTTGGAATTAACTTTTTTTCATACCCAGACTCTTTATTAAGTGCCAGTAACATAGTTTGGCTATTAAAACCTCTTTACAACTAAATGATTACCAAAAATGTACAAAAATCAAAACCGCCCGTTTTTTTTGCAAGGGGTATGTGTGTGACAATATTACAGTGTAGCTCGTTTACAAAACGGTTTTTTAGAAGCCTCTCTCCAAGGTCTGTCCGAAATACCCTCATATAATTATGTTCAGCGATTATTAAGGAGAAAACTTAGTTCAAAGGGAAACATTTTGTTCGACAAAATTCGTTTTCTGTAACAAATTTTTTTTTATAGGGAATGTGGTAACGACTTCCTATAATCTGCCTAGCATTTTCCCAACCAAGTTGGGGTCGGCTTCCAGTCTAACCGGATGCAGCTGAATACCAGTATTTTACATGGAGCGACTGCCTGTTTGACCTCCACAACCCAGTAACTGGGTAACGATTTCCTAGTTGTTTTAAAAACTCTTATGGAGTGTTGGTTTGCTAGTCCTTTGTGTCAGCGATCTGACGGTGCATATCGTCGTCACTCTTTTTGGACAATTCGTGCCATGGTGAAGGTGAAGTTATAGCACTGACTGCCTCAAGTGCAATGCTATTAAAAAAAGTACGGAAATCCTAACTCCTTACTAATATTACAAACGTGAAAATGAGTTTTTTTGTTCCAAACTCAACGCGGACGAAACCGCGGTTTAAAGCTGGTACAAGCATAATGATGATGTTGCAGCATCATGCTGAGATAGGAGCCTTTTGGCCTCTTACAGGACTTTTTGTCTTTATTTTTATTTGTTTTTTTTATGTTTCTTTGAGTGTGTTTAGTTTATTTTGTGATCTTCTGTGCGGGTCCCAATAAATACTTTTTCTCAAACATGCTTGGAAATTCGAGCCTTATTTTGACAACCTTCTTCGAGATAAATCGAAATTTCCGTACTGTTAAAAAACAAATGACGATGCGGCCGGCAAAGTAAGTATGAAAATCCATATCTGTCGTGTTTAGCGGCCAAATAAATTACTATGAAACCTCATATCTATTATGTTATTTAAAAATGGAACGAACTTTTTACTTCAACGCATCAAAGATCTTATTTAAATTTCGATTTGTCTTGCAGATAGAGCTGTTTAAAATAAAGAACAAACAAATGAACATATAGGCGCGTGAAAAATTATCGTTGTTCGTTATTGATTCTGGAAATTATAATGAATTTACAACAGTAATGTACTATTTCTTTCTTTCATAATAATATGAGTACATGCATTAGGCTGTTTTCCAAAAAAACAAACTAAACATCTCAAGCCGCTCATCATAAATGAGACTTACCCTTTTCAACCCAGCTCTTCTCCTAAGGGGCTGGTCCATAAGTACGCAAATACCTTCTAGTCTCATGAAGTTACCGTTTGTCCAATTAAGACAATTACGCAGGGCCCAACTTTCCTCTCTCGAGTCCGATAATTCTTACTTTTGCACTCTCTTCTAGTTTTGGGTGAGATCACAGCGCGAGCGCAAGCGGGCATAATTATAACATAACATCACGCCTGTATTTCCTGAAAGGTTAGACAGAGGTATACCTATAGTACACTCATATTTCGCCAGTTATGTTTAAGTCCTATGTAATAGGCGGCGAGCCGAATGTCATCAACCGGGCACAAATCCAGGCTTCGGATTGTTACTGAGAAATTCCAGATGAAAAGCCCCCCTCGGGCGAGCGAAATTTTCTCATATTATATTGTACTAGCTTCCGCCCGCGGCTTCGCCCGCGTGGTATGTCGATAAAAAGTAGCCTATGTCCTTCCTCGGGATGCCATCTATCTTTTTGCCAAATTTTATCGAAATCGGTTCATAGGTTTTGGCGTGAAAAGGTAACATACAGACAGATAGACAGACAGAGTTACTTTCGAATTTATAATATTAGTATAAGTATGGATTCAGTTTGTAGTAGGTTGTTTTTGTAGTGGTTTCATTATAATAAAGTTTGACTGGGACCACGCCTTAGGAATGCATGGTGAGGTGGGCGGCAGCGTTGACGAATGAGCGGCGGGACGTCGCCGGTGAGAGTTGATGAATAAGCGACCTGCACTGCCCCCCCGTCTGTCCGCGCACATACCTAAGTCGTTGTCAGCGGTAAGGAATATGCATGTGTTTCAAATTTGAGTCATTTTTTTTTTTATCAACTATATTATTTCAGAATTATGCCTCCATCAATATTTTTGAATAAAATTTCTTTTTGAGCGAGAAATTAATTTTTAAAAAGTCCCAAAAATCTGTGGGTAATTCAAATACTTCAAAAGGCTAAGAGCGGATGTGACGTAACAATCCGGGATAACAATCAAAATGTCAATGTCAAGTCAATCAACAAGTGTCAAGTCAATGTCAAACGTTCATAGAAAAAGGAGTGTTTGACGTTGACTTGACAGTTGCTTGTCTGTTTTCACGGACTGTGACGTCACCACACCAAGCGCGCCAAATGGATGGCGTTTAAATAGCCCAGATCGGTTGGATATTAAAAAAAATGTTTTTAAGTACTTTAAATTGCTTTTTTGCCGTCGAATTTTAAAAACTATTATTTGACGATGTAAACTATCGATTAAAAATATTAAAAAAATACATGCATATTCCCTAGCGTCTTTCTCCGTAATTTTGTATTATCTGGTGAAATGTAGAAGACCTTGCTGTCCTTCTAACCCTTCGGGAAATACGTGTTGTTATGTTATATTTGTTCTGCACAAATAACGTCCATTTTATGTAACTAGAGTCACCTTCACGTTTGACAAAACCATTGCGGAATATTTGTTTATAAGACGTAAGACGGTTGTCTAAAACTGTGGGTAAGTAGAATAGCCTATCTTTTTGTCGCATAAACATGGATAAGTGTACAGCAAAAGATAAAGGCCTTAATTTTTTAACAAGTAATGATTCAAATCAATCCGCCTAGCTTTTTCCCAACAATTTTGGGGTCGGCTTGCAGACTAACCGGATGCCGCTGAATACCAGTATTTTACATGGACCGACTGACCTCCACAACCCAGTAACTGGGTAGGTAATACGATACCTCTTGGTAAGACTGGTTGTCAGACTTTCGGGCTTCTGACGACCCGTAAAAACTGTCAAAGATCCACGAATGACAGCCGTGACCAATTTTTTTTTTTTTTAAACGTTGCCCCACACTAAGAATTTCTTCCTGTATCGTGGGTGCGTTTACAAACATAGAATCTCACATACACTAACACCCAGACCCGGAACAACTACTTGCAGATCATACAAATATTTGTTCTGTGCGGGGATCGAACCCGCGACACGTTGCGCAGCAGTCCATCGCTCAGCAACTGCGCCAACAAAATAGCCAATGGCGAATGGCTTAACGTGCTTTCAGAGGCACGGAGGAGTCTCGGTATGTAAAGATGGTCACCCATCCACGGACCAACCCCGGCAAGCGTAGCTTAACCTGACAGATTCAGCGTCAGGTATATTCGCCTGACACATGCTGAGTTGGACTCCCATTTGGTGCAACGTTGAGACGCACACCGCACTTTGTATGTTTCGTTTTTTTTTTTTTTTAAAGTGTGTCAAAGACAATATTGTCATCACCGTGTCTAGTTATCTTTTAATGTTTCAATTTTTTTTTTTTGTATATTGGCACCCAGCTTTTTTATTAATGTACCTAATTAGTTATAATTTAACCGTGTTTTTGTATGTTGTGCTGTCTTTTGTGTGCACCAAATAAACGTTTTATCTATCTATCTTATCTATCTAGATTGACCCGTGCGGCTGTTTGATTACTTAGCCAGCTCCTCATCTCATAGATACGCATTAGATAAAGCTCTCAAAATCCAGATACCTACTTCAAATTGAATAACGAATCTACAAAGAGAAAACTCCTTCGTCCATCGATGATATGAAAAAGGTCTGCCCTACTGTAGGCGAAAACCAATTAATTACTCGACATTTCAATGAATCATTAATGTGACATTTACTGGTTCGACATTCGCCACCACGAACTTACCGATTAATCCGCCTGACAAAATTGCGCTGCACGCGCTCACTGGGGGATTGGCAACGTGTTTATTGAAAATTACGCCCCAAGCGCTGCATCCGCTGCAAACAAGCTGTGTGTTTTGCAGCTTCGTAATAATGTGGGGTGGGCTGATTTTTTAATTAAAAGCCATAATAAAGGATATTGACCAATTTGGACCAAATGCTGCCCAGCCATGGGAGTGCTTCCAAATGGTTCCTTGCATCAATTTATACAAACAAAAAAAAAAAAAAAAAAAACGGTCCCAGGGTTAAAAAGTTATTGCCGTTATACGGAGCCGGCAGGTATCCATAGGAACTCCTCAACCAAACAAGACAGCACCATCGAGTTCGGACTCGTTGAATATGCATTGACAAGTGCTTTACACTAGGCAGTGTCCAGGGTCTGATGATGGAGCCGGAAGGTTGCTATAGGAACTCTTCAACCAAACAAGATAGCACAATCGTGTTTGAACTCGTTGGTTTTGTCTTGATAAGTACCTAGTATAGCCCAAGGTTGCATCCAGGGTCTGTTGATGGAGCCGGAAGGTACCGATAGGAACTCCTCAACCATACAAGACAGCACCGTCGGGTTTGGACTCGTTGAATATGCAATGACAATTGCCTTATACTAGGCAGTGTCCAGGGTCTGATGATGAAGCCGTAAGGTGGCTATAGGAACTCCTCAACCAAACAAGATAGCACCATCGTGTTTGAACTCGTTGGCTTTGTCTTGATAATTACGTAGTATAGCCCAAGTTTGCATCGAGGGTCTGGTGATGGAGCCGGAAGGTACCGATAGGAACTCCTCAACCAAACATGACAGCACCGTCGTGTTTGGACTCGTTGAATATGCATTGACAAGTGCTTTACACTACAATGTAAATGATATGCATAAAAATGGAATAAGAATGTGTTGTTTAATATAAATACTGACGTTATTTAATAAAATGCGCCATTGGTTGGTTGGTGTTCATCAATAAAAAATACTCAACAAAAAATAGTTTTTCTCAAAACTCCTCGAATAGATTTTATTGAGCTTTGGTGGACAGACTAGTACAAGCCCAAGGATCATAATGCACTATCTGTCCATTCTGGGCAGCACTTGACCCAACTGCCATAAATGGATGGTCAGTAAAAAATATTTGAAATGAAAATGATATGCATAAAAATGAAATAAGAATGTGTTGTTTAACATAACTACTGACATTATTTTTAATAAAATGCGCCATCGGTTGGTTGGTATTCATCAATAGAAAATACTCAACTAAAATTGTTTTTCTCAAAACTCCTCGGATTGATTTTATTGAACTTTGGTTTACTGACTAGTATAAGCCCAAGGTATGTAAACGCACTATGTGTCCATTCTAGGCAGCACTTGACCCAGCTGCCATAAATGGATGGTCAGTAAAAAATATTTAAAATGAAAATGATACGCATAAAAATGAAATAAAAATGTGTTGCTTAACATAATTACTGCCATTATTTTTAATAAAATGCACCATCGGTTGGTTGATATTCATCAATAAAAAATACTCAACAAAAAATAGTTTTTCTCAAAACTCCGCGGATAGATTTTATTGAGCTTTGGTTTACTGACTAGTACAAGCCCAAGGATCATGATGCACTATATGTCCATTCTAGGCAGAACTTGGCCCAGCTCCCATAAATAGATGGTCACTAAAAAATATTTAACATGAAAATGATATGCATACAAATGAAATAATAATGTGTTGTTTAACATAATTAGTGCCATTATTTTTAATAAAATGCACCATCGGTTGGTTGATATTCATCAATAAAAAACACTAAACAAAAAATAGTTTTTCTCAAAACTCCGCGAATAGATTTTATTGAGCTTTGGTGTGCAGACTAGTATAAGCCCAAGGAACGTAATGCACTATGTGTCCATTCTGGGCAGCACTTGGTCCACCTCCCATATATGGATGGTCAGTAAATAATATTTAACATGTAAATGATATGATTAAAAATGAAATAAAAATGTGTTGCTTAACATAATTACTGTCGTTATTTTTAATAAAATGCGCCATCGGTTGGTTGGTATTCATCAATAAAAAATACTCAACAAAAAATAGTTTTTCTCAAAACTCCGCGGATAGATTTTATTGAGCTTTGGTGTACAGACTAGTACAAGCCCAAGGAACGTAATGCACTATGTGTCCATTCTGGGCAGCACTTGGTCCACCTCCCATATATGGATGGTCAGTAAATAATATTTAACATGTAAATGATATGATTAAAAATGAAATAAAAATGTGTTGTTTAACATAATTAGTGCCATTATTTTTAATAAAATGCACCATCGGTTGGTTGATATTCATCAATAAAAAACACTAAACAAAAAATAGTTTTTCTCAAAACTCCGCGAATAGATTTTATTGAGCTTTGGTGTGCAGACTAGTATAAGCCCAAGGAACGTAATGCACTATGTGTCCATTCTGGGCAGCACTTGGTCCACCTCCCATATATGGATGGTCAGTAAATAATATTTAACATGTAAATGATATGATTAAAAATGAAATAAAAATGTGTTGTTTAACATAATTACTGTCGTTATTTTTAATAAAATGCGCCATCGGTTGGTTGGTATTCATCAATAAAAAATACTCAACAAAAAATAGTTTTTCTCAAAACTCCGCGGATAGATTTTATTGAGCTTTGGTGTACAGACTAGTACAAGCCCAAGGAACGTAATGCACTATGTGTCCATTCTGGGCAGCACTTGGTCCACCTCCCATATATGGATGGTCAGTAAATAATATTTAACATGTAAATGATATGATTAAAAATGAAATAAAAATGTGTTGTTTAACATAATTACTGTCGTTATTTTTAATAAAATGCGCCATCGGTTGGTTGGTATTCATCAATAAAAAATACTCAACAAAAAATAGTTTTTCTCAAAACTCCGCGGATAGATTTTATTGAGCTTTAGTGTACAGACTAGTATAAGCCCAAGGAACATAATGCACTATGTGTCCATTCTGGGCAGCACTTGGTCCAACTCCCATAATATGGATGGTCAATGTCCTTTCTACCTTTTATGTGAAGTTGTCGCAAGTGCGCCTGACGCGGGCTACTGGCTTTGATCCCCAGGTCAGGCAAAGTTGCGGGAAAGTCCGAAAGGGATACCCTGGCCCTTGGCAACAGGCAACTGAAGGAACACGGATGGGTTTTCTGACACTCCCTCCCGCTCCGCCCAGAGCGGGAGAAGTCATTTGATGATATCCCACCCTTAAAAAAAAAGGTCAGGCAAAGTGTGTTAGGTTTTAGTCAGTAATTTTTCAGTGGCAGTCCGGAGTTTAGATTTGTGATAGACCTCGCATTATTAGGAAATCATAAACAATGCGAGATCAGCATGAACTGGAAATGTATAGCTTGATGTGTGTACAATCTGCTATGCATGTTTAATTTCCTTATTTTATAATATAGGGTGTAAAGGGACCCATTACATAGCCGTCAACTACGCATTCTGTACATCAAATTAAGTATCACTGTACAAAAATAATTGCTGGGAAACGACATTTATTTTTGGTGTGTAAAATCGCTGTTTACGTTACACACGCAAAACCTTGTGTTTATGGGTGCATGCAACGGTTCAGGGTTCGTGGGGGTATTTCAAATTAAGTTATAATATTTAAAACTTGCTTTCTTTAAAAACGTCTGAAAAAGTTGGAACTTTGACCATCAATATCTCCGTAACCAGAAGGTACCCAGGTCCAGAACAAAAAAAAAGATCAGAATGACGGGAATAACAAGTGACTTACGGCTTCGCGTTCGTTAAGCGTCTTTTTACAAAGAACAGGTTTCTCACAAAGAACAGTTTCCCAGCATCGTCTTGTCAGTTTATGAAAATTAATGTGTTCAACAATCCATTTTTTTATCAAGAAAATTATGGTGATTCCTCTTTCGCCATTATATTTGTCATCAAGGACATTGAAAGGTTACATTATTACATGGGACTACAAAATAACTGGCGAAGTGACGCTGTACAGCAGTCACGAGCAAAAATATGTATACACTCAGCAACATTTAATAACGATTTTCTCGTGGAATAACGATTGCAATTTTGAGATGATACCTTTCATAATAATATGGGTTCCAAAATACTATGTTCGATATAACATTACAATCAAAGCAGTAGCAGATAATCACTTTTAAAAGTTAATAAGTGTATACCTACATGTTAGTGCTTGTGACTGTACAACATTCTTCTGCCTACCTCTTTAAAGTTTACAAGGAAAAGCGTGGATGTCGGAAAATATCCCACAGGAACGTACTATCGGAATTAAAACTACCCTATGTGTTAATCCAGGTTATAAACTATCTGTGTGCCAAAGTTTATGTTAATCCGTTCCAATTTGGAACATACATCCGGAAAAAAAAAACAAAAAGCTATGTTTTCGGGACCCGACTCGTTCTTACTTTAAAAAAAAAATATTCAATGTACTGTTTTGACTTTTGATATGTATAGATAGATATAGATTCTGTTAATGAATTTTTTTCGCTGTTTTTTTGTTAGCAATATTCTGCCCGTCTGCTGACATAGCAAACAACATTTATGTATTGATTGTTTACATTACAAATATTGGCAATAACCATAACAATTACATAGTGGCGATTTATTTGATAGCGCTCGAGTAAGTGATCAATTTGATCGTTTTCAATCGCAATCAGCAGTTGCGTCGGTAGTTAACTTTACATGCGGGCGATGATTGTTGAACTTTTCGCTATTCTCTATATGAATATATGTTTTTCAATAGCAATACAGGGCTTTTGTTAAATTAATTGGTAAAACTTCGCAGACGTGTTGGCTATCGGCGTTTATCAGTATTATTTTTCTAAATTCCAATTCCTCGGCGAGTCACTATGTATACTTTGTTCAAAAAAATTTTTTTTTTTTTTTTTTAGAAAAACATTGCCCCACACTAAGAATTTCTTCCTGTATCGTGGGTGCGTTTACAAACATAGAAACTCACATACACTAACACCCAGACCCGGAACAACTACTTGCAGATCATACAAATATTTGTTCCGTGCGGGGATCGAACCCGCGACACGTAGCGCAGCAGTCCATCGCTCAGCCACTGCGCCAACCGTGTCGCCAACGTATTTATAACCTGCACCTTTACCACGACGTATTAACATACATAACATAATCAGCCTATATTGTTCCCACTGCTGGGACACAGGCCTCCTCTCTATGAGAGGGAGTGGGCCGTAATCACACCACGCGGGCCCAGTGCGGGTTGGTAAATGTCACATGTCTTCGAATTTTTGGTTCCAGGACATGCCGGTTTCCTCACGATGTTTCCCTTCACCGTTTTGAGAGCAGTGGTGATGAAATTATTTACACAAAGTAAAGCGCCTGTCGGGGTTCGAACCTACGACCTACAATTCGTAAGTCGCGGCCGTTACCAATGGGCCACCACTGCTTCTGCACGACGTATTAATGCCACCATTTTTCCAGTGTTAGTGAGAGACAGAGCTATACAAGGTCGCTAGCACAATCCTTTTTTCGCAGTGGAATAATGATGGCATTACTGCTTCATAGTCAGCCCCCAGTTTTTTATAAAGGCCTCCCTCCCTCCCTTCTCGAAGTTGTGAATTTATGATTATTTTCGCAAATTGATGAGGAAGCCATCCAAGGCATCCCACTATCTTCTCCTCGTGCTGCCGTGACCCCGTGAGCTCTCTTAGGGCTCCAGTCGCGCATAGTGCATACATTGCCTGCCCAGTCCGATTTTTCTCTTCCAGCTTTATGCACTACGTCTGCATCTTGCGTTCTGGTGTTTATAAATCTGTCCACTTAGCTTTAAATAAAAGAGCTGTCAAAGCCAAAATATAAACTGGACATGAGGTTGACTGACCTTATGTATGGCCACACACGAAGGCTCTCATAACCAAAATCATATAATTTTTTAATCATTTTTAATATTAAAAATAGTCTCCAGAAATAATGTAGCTAGTTATACCCGCTCTGTCTTTTACTAAAGTCGTACCTAAAATCAAATACCCCAAGGCGAAACAATAAAACTTTGCCAGTCTCCCTGAAGGATGAAAGTTGATCGTATCAGATGTTACAGTAATAACAGATACTGGACATAAGAACGTCTGGTTACGCGTCAACTAGAGGACATTGGCTAGGCTGCTTTTATAGGCAAAGTAAAAAAAAAAAAATTGTATGAATGTTCCAAAAACTAGGTTACTACGTAAATTATTGTTTTTTTATAATATAATTTATTTAAAAAACTTTTTTTATTGTAAATTAATGAGTCGGAAAGGAGATATTGTCAAAAAACATTTTTGGGCGCCATTTTTTCAATATGGCGTCGCGAGCGGCGAAGATACACGAGAGAGAGAGAGGTGATAAAGTGAAAATTCTAAAAGAGAACGTCGAAATCAATTAAATCACCAATTCTCAAAACTCCCGGATTTTTCAGGTAAACCCCTTTTTGAGCACCAAAATATACCAAGGTACAGACTGACAAACCTTCTTGCCGCCTCTTCTCCATAGGAAACAACCAATAATTGGAACCGTTCAACTAGTTTCTGACGTTATCTATATAAAAGAAAGTCGTGTTTGTTACAACACTTATAACTCGAGAACGGCTGGACCGATTTTGATGATCTTTGATTTGTTGGATTTGTCTCCGCCCAGAATAACAGAATAACTATAAAAAAATTGTAAAAATTCACGAAAAAAAAAATATGGAAAATCGTTTTCTCATACATTCTGTATAGAATGGGTCTTTTGATAATAGCTCGGTAGATAGGTAGGTGGGTAGATAAGTAGGGTAGGTATGTAGAGTAGGTAGGTAAGGGTAGGGTAGGGTAGGTAGGTAGGTAGGGTAGGGTAGGTAGGGTAGGTAGGGTAGCGTAGGTAGGGTAGCGTAGGTAGGGTAGGGTAGGTAGGGTAAAGGTAGGTAGGGTAGGGTAGGTAGATAGGGTAGGGTAGGTAGGTAGGGTAGGGTAGGTAGGTAGGGTAGGGTAGGTAGGTAGGGTAGGGTAGGTAGGTAGGTAGGGTAGGTATATAGGTAGGTAGGTAGGGTAGGGTAGGTAGGTAGGTAGGGTAGGTATATAGGTAGGTAGGTAGGGTAGGTAAGGTAGGTGCGCCGTAGATAACTACTTGCTACCCGTGCGAAGCCGGGGCGAGCAGCTAGTATGTGAATAAAACATTTTGATCTCTTTATGGTCGTAAAAACAATACTATTGGAAGCAAGCTAATATCATTAGGTACTATCATACACGGTCAATCATTTTATCTTCAGTCTGACTTCACCAAAATCCATACGCCCCTACCTGCGACGTACTGTCATGTCGAACGGAAAACTAATGAGATTATTTCGAGTGTCGCTCCGACTGAATTGGCGCAGTTCATCTGTTCAGATTGATATGTCTCTCCATGCGTGATCGGCTAAAAATGTTGACTGGTAATTTTATTCTTTCTTTTGTTTAACAAATAGTATGTATAGCACCCAGAACGGCTTCTTTGTGCTTAGCTTTTTGGGTTTGAAAACCTCAAACTCATTGGTTGCGAAATATTTTACGAAAGTGTTAAGAGTGCACCGAGCTTCTGGCGCTAATGAGATTATTTTGGTTTTCCATTCCTATTATTAAAACAAATACAGATTTTGAAAATGTACACGTAAACGTAACGTAATGTATACGTTATAGAAAACATGCAGTTTTATTATTCTTAAAAAACTGATGATCTTCCGTGAAGTATTTAAGCCGTACTAAGGGTTTATGTTGTTTTTTGGATGTTAGGTACTTTGGATTTTTTTTCGATCGAGGAAACGTCTAGTAATCGTATTTCTAAAGTGTACTTTTAATTAATTGCATAACTAAGCAATTATTTTGCAATTAGGTACCTCGGTGATTATAATTTATACTTCCTTTATTGTTAGGCAATTAAGGCCCATAGATAAAATACACAAATTATTCTTAAACGAAACGTAATGTTTTAGTTTTAAGATAAACCTATGTGCTGGAACGTTTGTAAGCAGTTTTGTACCTTAATTCCTGTTCCTGTACTTTGTTTCGATCCAATCTCGCTAAAAGCCTAGCAATAGGCACGGCATTGATCAAACTTTCCTTCAACTCCCATAGGGAACTTATCAGAATAGGCGTTGCAGTTTCCCCACATTGTGAGCTTAGAGTATTAATGAGACAAGTTTACGTGCTGTGAACATATTTTGAAGGGACACAAAAATTATAAAAGCTGATGAACACAGTGTTAATTGTTCTCATTTCAAACGTAGCCGATGTTTTAAATGCATAAATTGAATTAGATTAAATTTTAATACTCACATAATAATAACATTAATAAGTATTTCTCTATTTTATTAATCAGAAACATTTAAATCTTAATTGTTTACAACCTAAATACTCTTAGCATCAACTTAGCCTATCGCAGCCCACTGGACATAGGCCACTCCCAGGGTGCGCTACAACACCCTGTCCTCCGCTTTCCGCATCCAGTCTGTCCCAGCCAATTTTTTAAGGTCGTCGGTCCATCTAGCTGGGCGGCGTCCCACACTACGCTTGCCGATACGCAGTCTCCGCTCTAGGACTCGTCTGCTCCATCGGCCATCGGTCCTTCGACAAACATGGCCAGCCCACTGCCATTTCAGCTTGCTTACTCTGCAGGCTATCTCGGTAACTCCGGTTTCTTTTCCGGATAACTTTAACTTTTTCTAACATAACGCATTACATTGCTAGTAAAAGGTCTCATGTAACACTACAGTTAACTAATTCTCAGCCGTCAAGTTTTGTAGCTGGTCTGTTCCATACTCTAACGCCGAATCTCTTCGCAAAGTTAACAATATTAGTACGCCTCTCACGTCTAAAGTAAAATTGAGGCAATGCGTTAGAGTATACATACGCAACGTGGCATATCAATGGATATGTTAAATACGGAATGATACCTTTTGTGATTTCTGTGGGCTTATTTGATTGGGTTTGGTTTGCTATGATTGTGCAAGCAATAATAACAGGCTCACAGGTCGATCTTCAAGGTTAAGCAAAGCTTTTCAAGGTGGATCCGTGGATGGGTGATCATCCGTTACATGCCGAGATCCCCCCGTGCTTCGGAAAGTACGTTAAAGCCGATCGTCCACCGCCAGCTAAACTAAGTTAGTTTAGTGTAGCTCGCATAGTTGAACAAGTTTTTCATACATGTCAGCTGGCATAGTTTGCGGTGGACGCACATACTAATGAAAAACGGTCTCAACTATGCGAGCTGAACTAAATTAACTTAGCTTAGCTGGTGGACGACAATCGGCTTAAACCGTTTGTACCCCCGGTGCCCTCTTCCATGTGCAGATGGTGACAGATGGGTGGTTATTGTGAGCTAAAAATCCCACACTCCCTGGTCTTATGCCCAAAGCCCGGTGCTATTTAAAATTTCACCACCGAAAAAAAAATGGAACTTCTACACACAAAGTCTCTTATCTACAAGGTGTTCATGAGCCACATTAAAAACCTTGGTTACCTTCACTGAAAATCCAAAAAAATAAAATCTAAAAATCACTTGAAATCCATCTGGATAAAATTAGATATCCCATAATACCGACGTAGTCCACATAACATCACGCCTGTATTCCTCGAAGGGTTAGGCAGAGGTGTACCTATAGTACACCCACATTTCGCCAGTTCTATTTAAGTTCCATGTAATAGAGGGCGAGCCTATTGCCATCAACCGGTTGCTACTGAGAAATTCCAGATGGAAAAACCCAATAACACATTGTCCGGCACGGGAATCGAACCCAGGACCTCATGTTCAGCAGTACCGCTTGCAACCACCAGACCAACGAGGCAGTCAATGTTATAAATAACTCAAAAGCGTGCCTTATTGATGAGTGAAGGCCAACGCAGACCGGGACGGGATGGCAAAGGATTTTGCCGTCAGTCAGCGCACACTAGCCGCTTAGATACCGCGGCACTCCAGCGCCTTGCCACGGCTCGCGCGCCCCTCGGTATGTCACAACTAGCGCCGGCGTCCTCGGCATGCCGTTGCCTACCCATGGCATCCCGCCGCGGAAGCCCGTGGCGCGTCTTTCAATGCCGTGCAATGAAATCCCTGTCGATGCCACGGCATCATTTTAAAGCATAGCAATTTATGCCGTATTTCTATATTGATACGTTTGAATGTCCATTGGTAAAAAATTAAATCGTTTGCCATGCCATCCCGGTCTGCGTAGGCCTTTAACCACCTTTATTTCAACCCTGTGTTTAATTAACTCGATCCCATAACTTTAGATACAGCATTTTTCTTTTCGAAATTAAAAATTATTTCACATTGGAATACTGCTTTTCCTGGCATTCTTTATGGGAGGATAAAATAACTGGCCAAGTATGAGTCGGACTCGTGCACTAAGGTTTCTTTAGAAGTTTCGTAACAAAGTGTTCGATATAAAACGTTGAAAAATTGTACTATTTTTGAGGTTTCTTTTTTTGGAAGTTGGTTGTTTTTTTTATAAAAAGTTTTTATTTTTCACTTTTTAGTTGTAGTACCTACCTCACACAAATTCGAATACCACTACCTGCCATGTAAATAACAGTGACGGAGTCAAGTAAAACATCGTCTACATATACTAAGTGGGAAAAATACTTAATATTGAAGCTAACTCAAAAACTACGAAAGCAAAGTTAATAAAATTTATATGGGACTACCTCTGAAGCATGACCTACCAAACACAAAAAGAATCATCAAAATCGATTCATAATTGGAGGAGCAACCGCGTAAAAAAGACATACAGACAAATTGAGAACCTCCTCCTTTTTGAAAAAGTCGGTTAAAAACGTTATATACTTTCATTATTTGCCATGAAAGTTGTACATATTCTGTGAATTACAACGGACTACCCGTTACGGTAAAAAAACAACCGACTTCAAAAAAAACCCTAAAAAAGTGAAAAATAACTTTAATTTCAGAAGTCGGTGTCTTTGCTTTTTAATTTTCGTTTTTTGCCACCGACTTCCGAAATTAAAGTTATTTTTCACTTTTTTAGCGTTTTTTTTGAAGTCGGTTGTTTTTTTTGTAAAAAGTTTTAATTTTTCACTTTTTAGTGGTGGTACCTACCCCACACAAGTTACTACCTGCTATGTAAATAACAGTGAAGGAGTCTAATAATTATATCGTCTACATAGACTGTGGGAAAAATACGTAATATTGAAGCTAGCTCAAAAACTACGCAAGCAAACTTAATAAAATTTATATGGGACAATCTCGAGAGTATACCCTTTCGAACTAAAAAAGAATTTTCAAAATCGGTTCACAAGCGGCGGAGTAATCGGTGAACATACATAAAAAAAAAAAAAAAAAAAAAAACAATCATCCGAACGTAGTACCTCCTCCTTTTTTGAAGTCGGTAAAAAGGAAACAGGAGTGTGTAAGGATAGTAGGTGGCATTCTGTAGTTTCTGCATACTCCCATGTGAAGAAAGCGTGAGTATTTGAAACAGCTCTTTGACAGACCAACAGACAGACCGACGGTGTAGAGTTATTTATAAGGCTTCAGTTTTCACCATTTGTGTAAGGAACCCTATAAAAACAGAATTTGTGGTAAAGGCCGGTAATAAATTAAGTCTTTAAAGGCCATTTCTCAAAACCCCCGGAAATTCTGTGAAGTTACCGTTTCACGAGTTTGTACCATTCTTGGTCGGCTTTTTTGACTTTGTAATAAAGTGTCTATTTAACTAAGGGAGTGTTTTGGTAACTTTGTTAGAGTTATTAGTTAGGTTGTTAGTGAATTATGGGCTTACCTTTTACTTTTTAGGGTTCCGTACCTGAAGGGTGCAAAACGGAACCCTATTATGGCGCAATTTCATTAGTCGATAGGGCCCGCATACCGGGTGCGAGAGATTTCTGGAACGTGTGCCACAGGGCCCGCATTCGGGGAACCGAAAAAGTATTTGACTCACGACCCGCAAGCTGTATACCGACTGATGAATTTCATTGGTCGATATCACGATCGGTAATAAAGCAAGCGGGGACTGCAGACGGTGACGAACACGTATCGACTTGTTAACTTTCATTGGTTGTTATCTCGCCTGCGGGGACTCCCCGTATACCGAACGAGTTAACGACCAATGAAATTGCGCCATTAGTAACCCTCCAGTGTCCGTCTGTCTGTCAGCGGGCTGTATCTCATGAACCGTTATATGTAAATAGTTGGCATTTTCAAAGATTGTGTATTTCTATTGCCGCTCTAAGGAAAAATAATAAAAATTGTTTTTTTTTTTTTCATTTCATTACGCGTCCGTGTTTGGGTCACAGAAATTCACTAAATTGGTCCAGTAGACTCGGAGCAAATTGGCGGTGTCAGACGGACAGACACCCAGCCAGCCGGACAGACAGACACACGAGTGATCCTATAAAGGTTCCGTGTTTTTCCTTTTGAGGTACAGAACCCTAAAAAGGGGAGGCCTTTGCCCAGCAGTGAGAAAAAAAAAATTTCAACGGCATGAATGACACATCCGTTGAACGATTCGGTTTTGCGTTATCGATTTGGTATTTCAGTCTGAACAATTTGGTACTAATACCCAGTATGTACTGAAGATAGTACTTCCGTTTATAAATGTTTCTGTTGGTGGGGTATATAATGCTTCAAAAGATTCCTTGAAATACTAACAACTAAAAAAAAACCGGCCAAGTGCGAGTCGGAGTCGCGCACGAAGGGTTCCATACCATTATCTATAAAAACGGCAAAAAAATGTCTGTTGTATGGGAACCCGCCTCAAATATTTGTTTTATTTTAATTTAATTATTTAATTTAAAGTGAATATATATAACTAAATGTTCTGAGAATATTTCAAGCGTCTACCTGTTGTCTTTTTCAATATCGAGCAAAACCGAGCAAAAACATCACGTTTGTTGTAGGGAGCCCCCATAAATATTTATTTTATTCCGTTTTTTAGTATTTGTTGATAGAGCGGCAACAAATATACATCATCTGTGAAAATTTCAACTGTCTAGCTATCACGGTTCATGAGATACAGCCTGGTGACAGACGGACAGACAGACAGACAGCGGAGCCTTTTTAATAGGGTCCCGTTTTACCCTTTGGGTACGGAACCCTAAAAAGAATGTTTACCAAAGCACAAAACATAAATTCACCCAAAAAACATAACGAAAACCTACAAAAATGTCCTAAACATACTTTTCCCTCAATTTCATATTTTTGATAACGAAATACCCACAACTCGTAATGTTCAGGTATTTCCTTCATTTCCTTCCGAAAATCATGAAAAAAATGTTAAGGCAAACGTTATCATAAATTAGGTCTTTAAGACCAATTTATCAAATCCCTGGTTTTACCGGGCTGGTATTTCATCCCTTTATCCGGAGCAAAAAGGGTTGTAAATTGACTTCTTATCTGCTTGGCAGTTGTTTCTTATGTAATTTACTTGTGAACGCCTGAGTTGTTCTGCTAGCCTAGTACCTCATGTTTCAAGTCACATTAGTGTTAGACGAAATGTATTGGAAAATTGAGAAGTTTGGATCTTTTTTCTCAAAAATCTGGCTGTCAATGGATATTATTTATTTAAAGAAAAAGCGGAGATGAGCTATGAATTTAACGAAAATTAACATTCTAGGTAATTTGTGAACGTGATAGACTTGTAACTTTTGATAAACAGGGCCCAGTGCCCTGTTTATCAAAACTTACAAGCCTTGTAAAACTAAATGTCATTATTTAGTTCACAAGTACTTATATTTTGACACTTTTATTCATGATTTTATTTATCAAAAAAATATTTGTAAGTTACAACTTGTAGAAAATCCTAACAAATCCTGAGTGTCCGGCGAATCTCTGTTCCGTCTTACAAGTTTACAAGTGTCGTGCTTAGTACCGCAATAAATGTTTAAATTCGATTTTCTTTATTTAAATGTGGTCAAAAGAGAGAGATGACCTCATGACCGTGTCCCAGCAGTGGGAACATTAAGGCTGATTGAATATGGAGATGAGCTATGAATTTAACGAAAATTAACATTCTAGGTAACTTATGAAAGTGTAGACTTGTAACTTTTGATAAACAGGGCCCAAGTTAACGAAGCAAAAGGAGTAAGTAAGGCTGCCCCTTATATACTCCTACGTTCATTCATACACGCACGCCGGTTGCGAGTTGCACCTGATCTTTCTGAAGAACATCGCCAATAAGGTCACTATACTAAGGCGTCTCCCGGCGTTTCTACTCCCATCTGCCTTGTAAATAAATACCTTTTGTTATACGCCTTTCATTCAAGTGAATTTTTCTTGCGAACTCCTGAGATGTTCTGTTGACCTGGTACCGACCTTGTATGTCTCAAGTCACATTAGTGTTACAAGGGAATCGTACCCGAAAATGGGGATTGAGAGATTGAGGTTTTTTTCGCGAACTCACATTTGGAATCATCGTTACCTCAGACTAAATTTATTTGGTCTGAGATCGTTACGAAGAAAAAGTAATTGCAATCTACAAGGATCTTTTGGCGTTCAACTGACGTTGTCAAGGGGGTGCTGTTGGTAAACATTTGTGTAATTGTTTTGTGAAAATGTCACTTGGAATGTATTCAAAAAACAAGATAGCGGTGTTAGTTCCGATTTCGGCCACGGGCCAAAATAACATTGGAGCGCTATACTAAATAGTCTTGGTATCATAAAGTTTACCCGGGGAATTGTTGTGTTCCAGATCGAAAAGGTACAAGTGTTTCTAAATCTTTGAAGCTCTAAACTGCAGATACTCAAGAAAACTTTCCATTTCATTTAACATCAATCTTCTGATCGTAGAACTGATATTCAGAATCATTTGTAAATATCAAACTTCCATCGGATATGTGATTGAAATCTAATCTTCAAGTCAAAAACAACTCTTACTTCTTCATTTTAAAGTCGGAATTCTAGTACCAGAGCAAAAATCCTCCTAGTTCTAAGACTGACTTTAATATTACAGAGCTGAGAATTATTAGAGTCAGTGATTTCGTTTATAAGCTTTTGTCTTCGGGTTCGCTCGGGTCGGATCGGAAATATGGGTTCTGTAAATGTTTTTGTTACGGCTTTACGGATTTGTGTGTGAAAGAACACATGTTTTGTCAATGGTTTTTTCTTCCTATTTTTCAAACGGTGTAATCCGATTCTAGTTTTTTCATCCCGTTTATGTGGAATAGAATGGTTTTCAAAACAAATAATAGATGTTTGACGTCACTTTCTTTTGTAAATGAAACGCAGGTCTATCTATACGCTGCTAGGGTTGCAGGAAAGTCCGAAAGGGATACCGGAACCTTGTCACCAGGCAACTGAAGGGGTAAAAGTAAAAGTCTGACCCTCCCTTCCGCTCCGCCCAGAGCGGGAGAAGTCATTTGATGATTTCCCACACACAAAAAAAAAGGTCTATCTAAACGAGTACAGGTTGCACCTGCTTGTTTCAGTGCGGTGAGTGACCACAAGTTTTTATTTATGCTTGATGATAGCCATGCTGTGGGCCCATACATGGCAAGACAGGAGCCGAGAGCCTGTTCGTATAAACTTTTTCTGATAATAATATATGGGTCGACTTGAGAACCTTCAGCTGCATCCGGTTGACTGGAAGCCGACACCAACATATTTGGGAAAAGGCTAGGCAGAGATGATGATGACTTGAGAACCTCCTTCTTTTTTTTTCGTCGGTTAAAAATAAAACGGGTATTTACCTTCAAAGAGCTCTCAAACCGTAAGGAGTGTCTGATAATTTCCAGCCTTTATACCAAACTCTTTTGTTCACGCAGATATAAGATATATCAAGTTATCAATTTCCAGTAGGTAATTATAAGGAGACCCCTTGTTGCACGGAAAGCCTTCACAATGAGAGGTCTGCATAAACTGGAAATGTATGGTTTGATATGTCATTGTGTAAGGTACGTCTTTACGATAATCCAAACCCACTTAAAACATTGCTTTAACGAAATGACTTCAAAACATCACAGAGATTTTCCCTTTTCTCATTATTTGCACGAACAAACATCGTTTTCCCCAATGTACCATTTTAATTGTTGACATTATTATGTGAGTTTTACGCTCAGTACTTTATAAAGTACACAGTTAAAAGTTAAACAGACGAAAAGGGATTTAATATGTTAAGTTGTGTATACTTGTAAAATGTCGTGGAAGTCAGTAGGAGAGTCGTTTAGTTGAGGATACTTAGGAGTTTTTGAGTTGAACTTGAGTGCTTGTAAGCTAGAATGTAAAGTGGAAAATACTTTTATGTCTAGTATTAGGTCCTCTACCTATGAAATCAGCGTTTTGTATGGAGAATTTTAAAGAAGTTGCATTTTTCATACTAACATTTTCTTAATTTATACAACAACTATGAACACTAATGTTTAAAAACTTCTATGATGGTCATTACTCGATATAATACCAAGTAATTGATGAATATTTTAAATCATAGAAGTGACGAGGTTCTCTATTTGTGAGGAAAAAAATCATAGGTGGGAACCTAATATTTAGTAGGGTGTTTGAACTTTTTTTTAATTGAATTTATTTAATCACACATCCGTACCTTTAAGGACATAATAGTGTATTTTTTATTTTTATTGTGGGAAATTGTTAATTAACTATTCTCCCGCTCTGGGCGGAGCGGGAGGTCGTGTCAGACTCTTACTGACTAAAACCCACCCGTGTTCCTTCAGATAGCTGGGGGCTTAAAACGGTCACTTTAGCATAATCATAATATGAACATAATAAGAAACATCGTAAAATGTCACAAACGGAGAATTTCATAATATACGACCTACGTGTAATTAGTATTACGAAATGATTCATCTGTTTGACAGTTTTCTATGGAGATTCTTAAAATGGTCCACAAATTATAAATTGCTTTCATGTCAAATTAGATGAATTTCTAATGACAGCTGGGATTCAGGAAATGAACTGCTTTTAGAGGAATTGCTAATGTGGCCGGTTTAGGCCCCCTGTATGTAGCTAGAGGCCACCGTATCCCTTTCGGACCATTGTCAATATAAGAGAGACCTTATTGGTGATGTTTTTCAGAAAAGTTAGTAAAAGTTAGGTCCGTAGTACTCGCAACCGGCCTTCTCGCAATACGCCTTCTTCCCATGTGGGTAGGCAGAAACTACAGAATGCCACCTGCTATGATCCTCACATACTCCGTATGCTTCGTTAACGTTCATATACAGGGCCTAGACAAGTGACAATCGCTTCGAAAGCGTTTCGTATTTCTACAACGACTTTCAACAGGATTGACTTATGCTTTTCAATAGCTTAAAGTCCGGCGCACATTGGCGGCATGGCACAGCAAGGGATTTTTATGCGACGAATAGAAATGTACCTTAATTGTATGACAATAAAATTGAAAATTCAATGTTGATCCCTAAGGACGTCGCGGCATGCAGATACCGCTGCATCGTTGCAGTTAAAATTTTAGTTTTATTGTCATACAACAGTATGACAATTTGTCATATGTCTGTGTGTGTGCCATACCAATGAGCGCCGGGCTTATGTCAGTCCTATACATTTTTGCCTTTTCCATCATCGTTATCGCTGATAGAATCTAAATTTGTCTAGGGCCTCGGTTTATACACTATCTTTCTATTTAGCCGAAACTTCATAGCTCTACAACTAAAGCGATATCTACTAAATTGTCTACTAAATTACATGTCATAAGTTATTCTAAAGCCTTCGCACTTCGCTTTACACTATCTGCCTTTTGGTAGTAGGCAGAATATTTGAATAATGCTAGGTTCAGACGACACCAGCGGAATGTCAGCTTGAGAAGAACAAAAAAAAAACTAAAAAATCGAAGGCTAAGCTAAGCTTGTCGCGGTCGGTTCGTGAATGGGTGAGCATCTATTACTTAATGACACCCCTCCGTGCGTCGGAAGGCATGACTAAGCCGTTGATACCAACCATCATTTGTAAATCTTTGACAGTCGTTACGGGTAGTCAGAAGCCCAAACCAGTCTTACCTCTTGATAAGACTGGTTATTGATACCCCTTGGTATCGTGTTACCCAGTTACTGGATTGTGGAGGCCAGATAGGCAGTCGCTCCATGCATATTACTGGTATTCAGCTGCATCTGGCTAGACTTGAAGCCGACCCCAACATACTTGGGAACAGGCTAGGCAGATTTTTAAACTGAAAGTGAAACTTATAAGAGGTTCAGCAAATGGGACTCGCATCGTTCTATCTTTAAAGCTTATTTAGACTACAAATAGTCCGCAAACTCTCTTACTTACGTAAGAGTGTTTGTCCTGTCTGTACTCAGCTTTAGGTAAATATTAGTGAAGATTCAGTGTAGTTTGAAGTTTATTAAGATGTAGAAGCAAGGCTTTCGGAATCCTAACTAATATAATAATGCCAAAGTGAGTTTTATGGAGTGAATTCTATGTCTATTAGGTATTAATGTAAAATTAATTTTTATGTTTTAACCGGTAAACATCTTTGTTAAATAAGTAATTAGTTCATCGGTTGCGCGCGCGCTCCGACCAGTTGTATATAGGTAGGACAAAACACAGATAAAATAATGGACTGTACACACGGCTACACATCAAGCTATACAGTACGGTAATCCTATACAATGCGAGATCAGCATAAACTTGAACTGTATAGCTTGATGTGTAGCCGTGTGTACCATAATAATATCAATTGTGTCACGGTATCAAAACCCGTTATGAACCTCGACAAAGTCAATATAAATATATAAACTTTATAAAAGTTTAGGGGTATGAGGAACAGGGTGTAAAGTTCACTCATCCCCCATAGAAAAGGGAGGATCCTCCGACCAGACGGGTGTTGTGTCTGGCGGGCAACTGCTCAATGATTGATATTGGGTTTTTGTATATATGTTCACTGCACGGTAAACTCTAATTGCGCGATGCAGGATTTATGTGACGTCAGGATTTTCGTGTGACGTCAGGTCTTCGATGCGTAGTTCGCATGTGGCGATGTAGATACAGCCACAAAAGTTAGCGTAAATTCTGAGAAAAACCCCACATTTTCCTAGGAAACGTAGTATTGCGTTAAATTATTTTTATCTTTTGTGAGGTGATGAAGGCTTCCTCTATACTTTTATGGTTTTATTTTTATGTTATTTTACGCTTCATTACTCTAACAAAAAATCAGTAGCGGGCTTTAGATTACTGGATTTGATTGTAGAGACGATCGTGGATCTTTGACAGTCGTTGCGGGTCGTCAGAAGCCCGAAAGTCTGATAACCAGTCTTACCAAGGGGTATCGTATTATACCCAGTTACTGGGTTGTAGAGATCAGATAGGCAGTCACCCCATGTCATACTAGTATTCAGCTGCATCCGGTTAGATTGGAAGCTGACCCTAACATATTTGGGAAAATGCTCGGTAGATTCATTGATTGTAGAGACGATGACTGATGAATGTTTTAGAAAGAAATCTTCATCTTTATAATGATCGAAAATAATGATGATATGAAATAATCGTAAAAGTCTTATGGAAAGTGTGTGATTGAATTGAAATATTTAAATTAATAATACTTATTTCTTTAATTATGTGTCTGAAGGCAGGAGGTTTATTCTCGTACTAAAAAACGTTCAATCCCATATCAGCGACCTTAGATCAAATAAATTATTTGAGCTAAGTCAGCGACTATCAATGTCAAAAATGTTTCAAAAATATAGTAAAGGACAATGCCAAGAATCGGCTCGAATTATATGGAGCGTCCGACAGAACTTCTATAATAATGATAATTCATAATAAAAAACAGTAAGAATTATACAAAAAATAAAATCTGTAGAACCACACAAAAGTCATTTTAAATAGTTATTCAATTTAACAACACATTCCATAGACATACAATTTCAACTAGAAATGTTGCCAATACCAAAATAAAACAATGTCGATACGAAATTGCACTTGCGAATCGATTAAAATAATATCATATCAATATGAAGATACGTAAGTGAATTTACTGCTTACACAATCGTTACTCGTCATTATATTAATAAATAGCGTTTAGTTATATTTTTGAATAAGTTTATTATATTTTATAGTAATGTAATAATTAAAAATATTTTTAAATCGATTATCGATACAGTTTAGAATAGTTTATTCCTAATAAAGTAATTATAGTGCTGGCAGCACTTTATGTAAAACTATAACTGGCTTTTGTCATTTTCAAAAAAGTTTGACTTCTCCCGCGCGGTGTCACGAGTAACGAAGTATTTCCGTATTTTTTTGAGTTTTGTGTTTGTATATTGCTGTGTTACTGAACTCCGATTTTTTTACCATTTACGACTACCTTGGCTGTTGACACTGAGGATAATATGCTAAAAGTCATTAATTCATTTAATTTTTTTTTTTTTTTTTTTTTTTTTTTTTTTTTTTTTTAGTATGAATTTGACACTTTACCAATATTTATTTTAAATACTTAATCTTTTTTTTTTTTTTTTTTTTTTTTTTGCTGGTATATAAGCCTGGAAAGTGGCCTGTCCGGGTACGGACAAGCCCGAGAACCCGTTCTCCCAGAGACAGTGGGATGAGCCGCTCTGCAGGTTGGTACGGAATAACCTCATTAATACGTCCACCAATACTGCTGAGCGTGCCCGCCTACTGGCTGTGGGGGAATGGGAGTCGGGCCTCTGGCTTCAGGCGCTACCGTCACCCAACATAGGCACTATGCTGGGTGATACCACTTTCCGGCTCGCTATAAGTCTGCGTTTGGGCGCTCCTTGTGGGGCCCCACATCGCTGTCAGTGCGGTGAAGCAGTCGACCGCCTCGGACACCATGGCCTTTCCTGCAGCAAGAGCGCCGGCCGGTTGGCACGGCACGCAAGCATTAATGACATCATCCGTCGGGCTCTTGTCACCGCCGGGGTGCCAGCTGTTTTAGAACCCAATGGCTTGGTACGCGACGATGGGAAGAGACCAGACGGAATGACCATAATGCCTTGGAAGTTGGGTAGGCCTTTGGTGTGGGATGCAACCTGTGTCGACACCCTCGCGCCATCCCATCTTCCTAGCACGGCGGGCTGTGCTGGGGCGGCTGCTGCAGGTGCAGAAAACCTCAAACGGCGCAAATATAACAACCTTATTGGTAGCTATATTTTTGAGCCGTTTGGGGTTGAAACACTAGGGCCGTGGGGTCCGAGTGCTCATCGAGTATTTCGGGACATCGCCAAGCGGTTGGTCGACTCTTCACGTGACCAGAGGGCTGGTCAATTTCTAGGTCAAAGAATCAGCATTGCCATCCAACGTGGCAATGCTGCCAGCCTTTTGGGCACTTTTCCCACTGACAGCGATGCGGAAGAATTTTTTGACGCCCTATGAGCCCTACTTTCTATAATACTTTTTATTTCGTTTTGTATATAATTTTAGTGTTAGATTGTATATAAAAATAATAAGAATGATTAGATAATTCATTTAATAGTATATTTCATGATATCGTTAAAATTAGAAGTGTCAAGTGGTCAACTTTAAAAAATACTATATCTTTTTTAGGTATGCTTCTAATAGAAAACTAATTATACTATCAAATTCTATATTTATTTTCCTTTTTTATGAAATATAGTTCATCTTTGTCGGTTCTGGCCGAGTCTTGTGGGAATTCATTCTCCTTTGATTTTTTATTTTATTTATAGGGCTTTGTTTTTTTTTTGACATATTGAGACAGAATCCGAGTGCGAAGGAATTGCCCCTCAGTACTTATTTAAAAAATATCTAAGTAGATACACTTACTTAGATCTTTTTTAATACAAGTACCCTTTAAACATTTACCTATGTTAAATGGATTGCTATTTTTAAACTATTTAAATGGCGCCGGCATTTTATACTTAATCAAAGTCTTGTTAACTTTCTTAAATGCCGTTTTTATTTAATGGTGATATATTTCACACAAAAAATAACGGGAATTCATACAAAAATCCTCTAAACACTTATATCTATATGTTATTTGCGTGGATATCGTGACGAGACTAATAAAGCGCGGTTCGCACAAGTAGCGAAGCAATCAGTACTATTGATCTAGCGAAGGGTTTATGTTGCGGTTCAAGTATTAAAAAAGGGCCCTTATAAGTGTCAAGTGTTTCTGTTGAATAAATAAAATTGTTACGCACGTGATGTATGAAAAGCGGAGTCGAAGCAATAAAAATAGTTTCGCCAATTAAAAACGGTGCGACGTTTTTAATGGCCCTGTTGACATTCAGTCATATTATTACTTATATACTTGCAAAAAGTTGAGAAAACAGTTTTTTTTTTAAGAGTAGGTTTTTTTTAAAGTAATTTTGTGAGTTATTTTCTGCAAAATTACGGTAACGATTACAGTAATTTACGCTATTGTAAAACTTTTTTCTCTATCGCTGCACAACCAGTTTTACCAAAAATTCTTACCGGAGTTCAATGTGATAATAATTGACTATTAATACTCTTTTGATCCGTTTTCAAAGTTGAATAGGTATAAGAGTTACCTTTTGCGGAGATACTGTGATTTTATCAAATCTGGTGAATTAAAAAAAATCCTTTTTGAATTTAAATATAATCTGGTGAATTCAAAAAACCTGAGGAGCTCGTGGCTAAGTAATAACTACCGCACGGGCCGATCGATCAGGTTAAGCTACGCTTGCCGGGGTTGGTTCGTGGATGGGTGACCATTTTTACATATCGAGACTCCTCCGTGCCTCGGAATACACGTTAAGCCGTTGGTCCTGGCTGTTATTCGTGGATCATTGACAGTCGTTACGGGTCGTCAGAAGCCCAAACGAATGACAACCAGTCTTACCAAGGGTATCGTATTACCCAGTTACTGGGTTGTGGAGGTCAGACAGGCAGTCGCACAATGTAAAGTAGTAGGTTAGACTGGAAGCCGACCCCAATATAGTTGGGAAAAGGCTAGGCAGATGATGGTGAATTAAAAAAAAAATCCTTTCTGAATTTATAATTAGATTGAATAAAGACGTAGCTGTACCTATCGCCACGCCATCTATGTTATACGTACTTAAAACCATACCCAATCAAATTTGTTAACAAACTGCTGAAAGATAATTTAAACTCAAATCAAATATTAACTATAATATCCAAAACTGGATTAGATTGATACTTTGTTCACGGTACAAGTAAATACAATTTAATTTGTAAAGGCTTATTCAGATTGACAATACAGTATTTAATATCTTTACATTTATCTTGAGTCTGACAACCAGTCTTGCCAAGGGGTATCGTAGTACCCTACGGGGTTGTGGAGGTCAGATAGGCAGTCGCTCCATGTAACTATTGAAAAATAAATCCATGTAAAATACTGGTATTCAGCTGCATCCAGTTAGACTGGACGCCGACCCCAACATAGTTGGGAAAAGGCTTGGCAGATTGATTATAAACACACCTATGAGTGGTATGTACAGAATATTTATCTTGATTGTAAACACACCTATAAGTGGTATGTACAAAAGATTTCCCATTACGCCAATCTAATTTTCTTTTTCTGCATACATGACTGTCTGTCATTGCTCACAGAACAGATGGTCGATGGGGCCGAAAGGTTCTGGAGTGGGCAACCGTAACGGAAAGCGGAACTTGGAACGGAAGACGTAGCTGTGAAAGGCATCCCACAGGGTGGATCGATGACCTTGTGAAGGCCGCAGAAATCAGCTGGATGCGAGAAGGACAGACCCGAACGAAGTGGCGATTCTTGGAGGAGGCCTATGTACAGCAGTGGATATCTTCCGCCTGAAATTATGATGATGATTTTTAGACAAATAAGAGACCGTTTAAAGTTCTAAACCACCGAAGACGGAAACATAGAATTTTCAAGATAATTATTATTATGTTCCTAAAAGGATAGTTAAAACAAAATGGCGCTGCCCTGAGTTAAGGATGTAGAGTTTGTACACGAACAAAGTCGAGGACAACACCCACTAAATAAATAACAATAAACTCAGAAAACAGAAACCCGACACAATAATAAAACTGACTACCCACTTTATTTACTATCAAACTTTTAAAACTTATGCTGACTCCGCAAAAGAAACTCCGAAGCTATTTGTCTTAGCTCATAACTTCCAACTTAGACATTTCACTAACTTCCTTACATGATAGTTTTGACGTAACACTATCAACCCTCTATGGTCGGCAAAAAAAGTTTCGGATATTTTCACAGCAATATCCGACCGCGGAGTATCCGATTTTATGTTAGGTATATTTAGGGATGTGACAATAGTATGTATCGCTACCTATTGTATTTCAGGTAACTGAGGATGGGAATCGTCGGGTATTGGACCAATATTGATTTAGGTTTTACAACAGACAGTAGGTATTCAATAGGTCCAGTTTGTATGAAGATTTTGCAAGGGTCGTTGAAGATGGGTTTATGAGATTTTGATCGTCATATTATGCGTATGTGGAGCTGAATCAGCTTCTTGGGTAGATACCGAAATGCCTTGAAGATGAAACATTGCTCTTGATTATCATACGAATATACCTATTCCAAGTTTTGTAGGTTGAGCCAGTTGAGCCTACGTTCATAGCTATTCAGACATGTTCAGTTGGATTAAGAACTGAGTCTGAAATGAAGTTCGGAAAACGATTACTAAGCCTATGCTATTGTTTCGAATTGCAAGTCCATCATGTATATGTATACAATATGTTAACTAACAAACGGTTTTCCCGCTAACCCGAAAAAGTATAGCGTTCATATCTAAACAAAATTTACCAAACATTAAACATACTTACATTTAAATATATATATATACCTATATATAAAGACAAGTATGACATACTTATGTATGTCATACTTGTCTTTCTACGTTGAAATACAAGTGTCCGTGTACAGAGTGTTTCTTTTCCGTATCAATTTAATATATTTTGTAAATATTTTACTACATTTTTTTTTTTTTATGGTGTTTTTTTTTACCTTGTGTAGACGCTATACTATTGCAGGTTAACGGGAACGCCCTTCGTTAGATAACATACTGTATTATCGCAGATAAAATGTAACATTATTATGACAATTTTAAAGCTATGGTTTCCTAGAAGAGCGGTTGCCACTGAAACGTCATCAGTCAACTATGTTTTGACAGCTGCCGTAGTTCGGCGAACGTCATTGGAAGAGTAAAAGTGAAAGTCAGTTGGTGTATTTTCCTAGAGAGCGTTTTTTGACACCGTCTAGTCAAACTCCGGTACTGTCTTTTCATGACAGCTGTCACTGCTTCCGTAATGTGGCGGCCACCAGTCTTCTAGGAAACTTTTATCACACGAACTGTTCCGCCTTAACTAAATTAACTTATCCAAATGCGTCCGTCACGACACAATAAATAAAAATAGAAATATCCAAAACATTGGGTCAGGTTCAACACACCAATTTGTAGGAACAATTGTAATGTCACACGACCTCAATGATCAAAGCCAGTGGCAACAGCAGCCGGATATACGGAAATAGAATTATGTAGAAGCGTTTCTGAGGAAACAATTGACGATCTCAGAGGACGGCAGTTGTATTGTTTCGTGTTATCTTTTGTTACACAAATACTTACATAAAGGCAGATAATGACGTGGTATATCGTTACGATAATGTATATCGTTAAAGATGTTACTGTGTTAATGGCAAAAATAACGCGAAAAAGTATATAATTATGTATATTTTTTTTATTTGTTCGACCCAGAATTTAGCGTAAAGTACGTCTCTATTTATCGCTATCTCAGTCACCTTTCTAGCCATATCATCTTTCACACAGTCCATCCATCGTTTCTGTGGCCTAAAACGAAAAAAACGTGTGGAGTTGGGTGACCCGTCCCGTCAAGAACGAAGTTCCTTCTCATGTTTGATTTTAAACAAAAACATATCAATCATCTTATTGCAGCCGCCATCTTGGATTAACATTTTAATTTCAGTATTGGCTTTAGCTACCTCGAAAACTATGAAAACGACACCATGATGAAAATTTGAACATTTTCGCAGCCGCCATCTTGGATTTGGATTTTTACTTCACGATCGACTTAAGCACTCTCGAAAACTATGAAAACGACACAAATGACGAAAAAAATTAAAATTTGAATTTGATGATGAATAACCACCACCTGCCATGTTTTTCTCTGCATCACCCTGCGTTGACTGCTAGAAAATGCCTCAGGCATTAAGTCCGCCACTGTACACAATTTTTTTTTGACTTGTGCATATAATTTTAATAAATAAATAATTTACAAATTATAACATTAAATTTTTTTTGAACCCACTGTTATTTATTTTCATACTTTTGAGTTTTCACCCCTTCAGCCAGCAGTCTTCTGACTTATGGCTCTTTTCTATAACTTATTTAAAAGTCATATTCACAGTCGGGTACTGTGTTCGTGTAGGCGTTCGTAAGGAATATTGAAACAGCTGAAAAAGAAAATTTGGGGTAAGGCTTTGTAGATCTTTAATTGGATTCGTGTGGTAACAATTGTGGTTGTTAGTAAATTGTGGTAAGCAAACAAAACTGCAAAATTGCGAAAGTCTGCCTACAATGTTTTCTGAGCAAAGTGAACACATTGAAATAATTATTGTGAGTAAAGATTTCTTCCACATTCTGATTGTTGTGTATCTGTAGGTATCCAAATTATCTTTTGTAGGACATACAAATATTGTCTTGACATTTTGTAGATCTTTGACAGTCCTTACCAGGTACTACCGTCAGACGCCTGAAAGTCTAAAAAACAGTCTCACCAATGGGTATCGTATTACCTACCCAGTAACTTGCCAGCCAGGATAGGCGGTCACTCTATGTAAATAAATAAAAAAGCCTTTTATTTCCATACCCATTTTCATTACAAATGTTGTTAGTAGTTTATTGTTAGTATTTTGACTTATTTTCTAGATGTTAGTACAGGTTAATTATTTTGTTGGGTATGGACCCCTCCTCGGGTGAAGGCCTCCTCCAACTTCTTCCATGTGTCTCTGTCTTTGCCAATAGTCTGCCAGTCTTTCCCTGCTATTTTTATTATGTCATCAGCCCACCTTCTTTTCGGCCTACCGACACTTCTTTTTCCTGTAGGTCCCTTCCATCGCGTAGTTCTGAATGTCCACCTGCTGTCTGTATAGCGTGTTATATGACCGGCCCATTGCCATTTCAGTTTTAGGGCTTGGGTGAGTGCATCAGTTATCTTGGTTTTTTGCCTTATGTCCTCACTTTTAACTTTGTGTATTTTCCTTATATTAAATATGCTCCTCTCCATCGCTCTTTGTGTTGTTCTGATCTTTTGCTTAGCTCTTGTCGTGAATACCCATGTTTGACAACCATACAATAAACAGGTATCAATTACAATTCACTCTATGTAACATACTGGTATTCAGCTGCATCCGATTAGACTGGAACCCGACCTCAAAATAGTCGGGAATGGACTAGCCAGATGATGACTCCAAAAAAATATTATTATTTCTAGATTTAAAACTTGTAATCCAGTATTACAAGTCACCAAAAAAATAAATTACAAAAAGGCCTACAGACACATTACAAAAAAAAAAAATCTTCAGAGAAAATTAACATCGCCTTACGAATTGTATAAAAAAAAACTGAAATACAGTGTAAATATTCAGAGGCTGGATGCTATTAAGTTGACAAAGGTCCCCCTTCCCGGGTTAAATTCTTCATCACAATTTCTATTATTGTCAAGTTGGTACAACGGTTTTTCATCTCCGAATTTCACTAGTAAATTGTCCTCGGTTTCCTTCGAAGGGGATTTTTCATTTCATTTTGTTAATTCATCTTTTTCATTGCGTTGCGTTCTTTGATTTCTTTTAGGGAGATGATAGTAAAAATTGATTTGTCGTCATCGAATTTAAATAGGTACAGTGATGCGTAAAACGCAAGAGCGAATTTCAATTAAATTTTTCGGAATGAATAGATGAAAAATTGATTGTCAATTCAAACCATAATTTACAAGTGCTCACAGGCATTTTTGCAATCCCAAATAATATTTAAATCATCAAAATGAATATTGATGTTCTTTTTTTGTGGCCAGACAATCGTGATATTAACAGTTTGTCAATAATTTTGAGAATTACAATAAATACATACGGCACGGACCCCGCGGCTAAGTAATAACAGCCACACGGGTCGATCCATAAGGTTAACCTACACTCGCCGGGGTTAGCCGTGGATGGGTGACCATATTTACATACCAAGAATCCTCCGTGCCTCGTAAAGCACTTTAAGCAGTTAGTCCCGGCTGTCATTTGCAGATCTTTGACAGTTGTTATGGGTCGTCAGAAGCCCGAAAGTCTGACAACCAGGCTTACCAAGGGGTATCGTGTTACCCAGTAACTGGGTTGTGGAGGGCAGATAGGCAGTCGCTCCATGTAAAGTACTGGTATTCAGCTACATCCGGTTAGACTGGAAGCCGACCCCAACATTGTTGGGAAAAGGCTGGGCAGATGTAGTCCAGGGCCAATAATATTTGAAAAAATAATAATTCTTAGCAGTATGTGGCTGGTTGGAAAATTTAGTATAAATTATAAGCAAATGAAAAAAAATGAAGAGAACACGGAGAAAGTTCCGGAAAAGGGGTGGGGGTAGGGAAATAGCCATTTTGGGGGGGTGAATAATGATTTTTACGATTTGCGGCTAAGCTATACCTCCTATCGAAAAAAGTCAAAAGTAAAAGTTGTTTATAATCAAAATATCTTTAACTTTTGTATTTACCAATTTCGAACATAACCTCAAATTTATGGAGAAAAACGCAAAAAACCATATTTTTTGTTTTTATTTTTTTTCTGCTTCAAAAATAATTCCATTTCAATGAAAATCACTGAAAATATAAAAAATCTTCATTTTTGCATTTTTTGACCTGGTCAACGTAAAAAAAAGTAGAAAACATTGTCAAAGCACTGGTAAAGTTAAAAAATCGAAAATTTACTAACCAAATTTTTGGTCTGCAAATTCACCTTTTTTTTCAATTTTAATTCGTAAAAAATACAAAACTGAATATTTTGCTTCAAAAAAATTACTGCTTGTTTAACTCATAAAAATCTATATATTCAGTGATTTTCATTGAAATATAATTATTTTTTAAACAAAAAAAAATAAAAACGAAAAAAATTTTTGCGTTTTTCTCCATAAATTTGAGGTTATGTTGGAAATTGGTAAATACAAAAGTTAAAGATATTTTGATTATAAACAACTTTTACTGTTGACTTTTTTCGATAGAGGTATAACTTAGCCGCAAATCGTAAAAATCATTATTCACCCCCAAAATGGCTATTTCCCTACCCTCACCCCTGTTCCGGAACTTTCTCCGTGTTCTCTTCATTTTTTTTCATTTGCTTGTAATTTATACTAAAGGACAATGGCGGGCTAGTATGGAAGTTTAGTACCGCTGTTAATTTTCGTGTTTTGTATTGTTTTTATATTTAGTCGTTAGATAATATCATCAATAAATAGAGTATAAACAATCCGATTTTTAGAAGTTAGGGTTCAAAAGTTATTTTACTTTGTTTTATGTATGAGGGGTTACATTTTGAGGTAGGTAGATAGGTATATTGTAAGATGACAGTTGACTGTCAATGTGGTTGTTTACAAACTAAAACGTATTTTGTATTCCTCATATTAGTTGATCCTGTCGACGTTACGAACAGCCAAGATGTTCACAGAGTTTTATAGACTATTCCTAACAATCCCTTATCATTTTCATGGGTACCTACGAAAAGGCATTCATATTTTACGTAAATAAGGATGTCACTTTAAGATGCATTTCCATACTATCCCTTTTATTACAAGTAATACAACAAACAGGTACTGATACAAATAATCTAAATGTTTCTAGATTTTAGAACTTTTTGTGTGAGCTGCAATGTGTGATCATATAAGGCTTCGCTCTTTAAAAAAGCATTTTTTTGGTAACTATACGGTTTCTTAGACATACCTGTACGGTTTCACACACATGAATAAATAGTGTCAAGTTAGTGAAATGAAATGTTGAACACAGTTACTAATACTTCTATGCATTAATGTAATTAAAGGTGCATACTATCTAAAACTTTTTTAATAATATGTTGTAAAGTAAAATAAAACAATAGTTTTGTTTAAAATATCTTTTATTTTAATGCATACAAAATGGTTGCAAAATCACTTCATCTAAGAAGGGAGCAGGTCGCGTCATACCCTCATGGCGAGCATAACTCAAGTACCAAATGATACTCATTACATGGGAGCAGCACCCCACAGTTCTTAAGCCAACGATACAATTACAGCAATAAATTAAGAATGCTTCCCGACCATTCATATTATTCCCACAATCGGATAGTGTTGACCAGGCCCTGACTCTCGTCTCCTAGAGCGTGCCGTCTCATGCGAGACAAACTCAGGTTGCAATTAATGCACTATACACTGGACATCGCGTCGAAATCCAACACACTATGCACAAGAATTAAATTGAGCGTCCTTTCGCAATTGTCACAACAATACCACTTAAAAAGCGTCCATTCTCAAAGTAACGCCAACATTATCAATCGGTACGGAGGAACGGATGCTCAACTCAGCATATCAACTTAATCAAAAAGATTTAAAAATGCACAAACCGATTCACACACCGCAATTCAATAAAACAGCAAAGACGCCATTGACAAGTGACAGATGATTTTCTTGAATTATCATTTCATCAACCATTATATGGTTTTATTTTACACATGGCTAGTTTTGAAAATGTGCATTGCGTTTTATTGTCAATAAATTAACGTTTAGTTATTTAATTGTTATCATTTTTAAAATCCTTTTTTTAAACGTTTCCAAAGTTCTAAAAATATAATAAATACGTAAAAAGAACTACTTTAAGGTCCTTTATAAGTACTCAATGTCTTATACCGAAACACTAACTAAAGTTAGCGGTACGAAATCTGCCGTTCTCCTTTCCGACGAACCACATACTGCTAAAAAAAATTCTGCAATTCGGGTTTTCAAACTCGGTTTGGCCCTGGACTAATGATGATGATAATACGGCACCCGAAAATTACGTATAATATTTGTCTAGTGGTCGCAAGACCTATTGCTGAGCATGAGATCCTGGGTTCGATACCCAGGTCGGAAAAAGTGTTATTAGCCTTTTCCATTACGAATTTCTCAGTATTAGCCCGGAGACTTAATTTGTACCCCGTTGATGGCAATGGGCCCCCCATTACTCTACCTAACCCTAACCTTAATAAATGCTTCTATAATGTTGACATTTTTATTATTGTTTTCATTGATCTGACGTAAGTTTATAATTTTATGATGTTTTTTTTTTTTGTACAGTCACGAGCAATAATATGTATACACTTAGCAAAATTCAATAACCATTTTTTCGTGGAGCGACGATTGCAACTTTGAGATGATACCTATATCATAATAATATGGGTTCCAACATACTATGTTCGATATAACATAAAATTACAATCAATACGGTAGGAGAAAATCACTATTAAAAGTTGGTTAGTGTATACATATTATTGCTCGTGACTGTACGCCTCTAGGCACAACATGTTGAAACTTTTTCTTTTTTGTAATCGTTCCACTGATTGTAATCCTACACGTGTTTTTGACAAATAAATATATCTTATCTTATCTTAACCCATCGGGAATTACAGTCATCATGTTATGTTATGTTAATGGAAAATAATTTACGTAGGTTAAACCTTAGCCTGCTTATATAATATACTAGCTGCGCTCCGCGGTTTCACCCGCTTATGTCTCGATTCCGTGGGAACATTGGGATAAAATGTATCTTCATGTCCTATTCCAGGTCATGGTCTACCCATATGCTAAATTTCATGTAAATCCGTTCAGCCGTTTTACCGTGAATGCGTAACAAACAAACAAACAAACTATCATATTATAGTTTAGAATTTTCATATAACTTCGGTATTTAATTGCCCAGTAGGTATATAGGTTGTGAAGTTTAAAAATATCAGTTCCAAGTAAAACATTGATATGGGAAACACTTGGTTAGTCTAAAAGCTGACACAAACCTAGTTTGGAAAACTCTAGATGAGTAAACACAGAAAAAATTTTGTTGTATCCAAATTCCCTTGGGATCCCGTAGTCGCGGAGAAAACCTAGTATTCAATAAGGAAAATTGAGAATACTTTTAACTGTTACTGATACCCTGTTAGAATATTGGTTTATATTACAGAGGTATTGATATCTAAGCCTTATGGGAAATGATAGGTAGGTTTCTATTGATGTATGGTGGTATTGCAGTGTTAACGCTATGGTGTCCTAGAAGAGCCGCTTATTTGGTTTGTGTAAGTATTAATGGTCTTTGAAATCTATCGTTGCAGTAATGTGATTTCACAGTCATTGATTTAACTTTGAAGCCAGAATACGAACTGAAAAGCTTCTTCGGACCAAAATAGCGATAATGATAGCGATTTTAAAATTAATCCTTAAAAAAAAAAATGTGAATTAATTTTCTGCATAGAAAATATTTTTAAGCCTTGCATGAAATACTGGTTCATGTTCTGTTCTTGTATGAAGTACTGGCCATTGGTTTAAAATATTACCAAGGGTTCGCCTTTTTTTGTTTTTGAAGCCAAGTCATCAAATACAAGTAATTTAAACAAACGACTTGAGTGCGAACAAACATAAAATCCTCCACTGTTTTTGTACTTACCTAAAGATTTTTTTTATAATAAAGATCTTAGGGAAGTTGCTCTTAGCTTCGGCTCAATGATTCATTATTATAGGCTCTCGTAGACAGGCACGACGCGACAGCGCGACGCGACTCTAGTAGAGCAATTTCTATGATTTCATGGAAATTGTTTTACCTGAATCGCGTCGCCCCGGCGCACGGTAGGCTGAAATCGGACGTCGATGGACTTAGGGATGCATGAAAATCAACATGCAATTCTTTAATTTTTTATTAGATATTCGGGTTCTAGCATCAAATACAAGACATTTTTATAAATGTACATTTTTCCTCAAATTAACTATTTTCGAAGATAAAGCAAATTATATTTTTTTTTGTATGAAAGAAAACATATTTATATGAATTTCTTCCAATTCTCAAGACATCTCAAAATATGGTTTGCAGATATGAATTACATGATTTTTTTTCTAAATTTTCAGCTATATGTCGGGCTGCGATTTTCTGCGATTTCAGAGAATTTTAATTTTTCATTCTCATTTCCACACCACCCCTGAGGTAAAGAACAAAGCGCGTTTTTTTTAATAAGTGGTTTCCCCAAGAGGCCTAATCCACTGACACCCACTTACACAAACACACTAGTTATATATTATATAGTTTGTTATATATTTAGAATAATTAATCATCATCCGTTTCGCATTCGGCTACTATTTCTATGTTTTCTACATTTACAAATTCAATGTTTTCTCGCTCATTATCTTCGTCAAAATCATCATGTATTAATAAACCTTTTGCCTCTTCCGAAAGTTCTTTATGTTTACGAATCATTTTGTGTCTCTTTGTTGAAATGTAAGGGTCAGAACTAATCAACAAATTATTTAGTATATCCTGATTACAAGCTGTCCTGCTGAACTTTCGTGAATGGTTTTCGCGGTATCTTCTAAAGTCTTTGTTTCTAGATTCAGCAGCCTCTTCTGACAATTTTCCAATAGGAATTAATCCGAAGTTCTCAATTATATCTGCTCCGTGAGCAAGAACTTTATGTACGCTGGAGGGCATGTAAAACCACTTGTACAAATCTATATACAGCTTCATTGTGGCATCTGTGTAGTCCTTGAACTTAACAGGGTCAATTCTCTGGCCTGAAGACATAGTTTCTAAAATAGTTGCAAATCTTTTAATTAAATTTTTATCGACACCTGTAATTGAAGCAGTAATATCTGTGTTTGTGAAAAATCTTCGAGCAGTATTACCGTCATTGGTTGTTCCGTGTCCTTGTTTTACCACATCTATTAAAAGACCAGTTTGGTTTTTGAAAGCTTCTTGTATTACTCTTTTTTTGTTTTCCATCATAGCTTTATTTTCGCCTTTTGCAACCCAGGTTTTTAATTCTAATCTATAGGCAATATGAAGGACACATTCCATAAAACGTATCCACATATGTAATGATGATATGCCGTATTTGTATAAATCAGTATCGACTTCTTTTTCCAGAATTAAAGGCAAGTTATTCATTTCGGTTGGAGTTGCTTTACAAATATCACATCGTTGTGCTGAAGTGTCACATAAGACTGAGGTTGCTTTGCCATCTATCATAGTTAGTAATACGGAATGTGAAATTTTTATTTCTGCTATTTCCGTTGCTATTAAATTCTTTATCTCTGCTTCTGTCTCATTCTTTTGATTTTTGATAGTGGTTTTATCTTCCTTTTGAAACTTGAAAAACATAGGACGACACCAAAATGCTGAATTTGGTGAATCGTTCTCCCAGACGAGTTGGTCCCCGGACACAATTTTGATTGGTACTAAACTTCCCATAAATATGCTTGAATCATCAATTTCCTCTGCATTTTCTGAAAATATTCTTTGTTTGTAATTTTATCTGATTCGAAGCACCATCAAATCCACACTTACTAATGAGGGTCAATTCTTTAAACTTAGTGCTATCTATTGTAATAGTTTTGAGTATTCTCTTAGTCGTTACATCTAAAAGTGACTGTAATTTTATTTTAGCTGCTGTATCTGTCACTATCATGTCATTTTTAGGTGGATAACTTTTTTCCTTTGCCATTTGGACCTTGTAGTAAGAAGGCAACAAATCAATATTCTTTTCTTTAATACTTTGTCTTAAAGTATTGTATTGCCACTTGGACAACTTAAGGGACAACACAAGCCCCAAAGCTTCATCTGCAGTAAATTCTGACTTTTTATTTTTATCTGCAAGACTATTTTTTACTTTTTGTACGTCTTGTGGATTCTTAAGTAAGTGATCCAGTATATCAGCAATATCCTTATTTCCACTTTCTCGTAAATTAATCATATGTGCATGAGATATCTCATCTGAAGTCATCGTTTTATGAATATTCTCAGTGCGTCTCTTTTTTTGCTTAGGGCCTAATTCTGAAAAAGGTTTTCTTGGACTAACATTGGTTGAAGTAGCGACTGACACTTTTTTAGGAGTCACAAATTCAGTTGATGTACTCGCTCCAGAGCAATCGTCATTTGTTTTTAGAACTTTTAAAATAAAATCTGGCCACATTATTTCCGATGTCAACCATTCAATATTAGTATTTGTAAAAAATTCAATACTCAATACTCAATACGTTTATTGCATTCCACAATGTGAACTTAGGTGGTAGGTACATAAAGACATACATTCGTTTTGGAGCATTGTGGTGTTTTGTTTCTTCTTTACGATTAGCACTTTTCCACCTTCTTTGAAGATTATAACAGTACTTAGAGCAGAAAACTTTTAAAATTTGTTCGTCTTCATCGTTTAATACCATAGTATTTGGTAATCTAGATTTTATAGCATTAAAGAGGACATCATTATTTTTTAAACTACCACTTTCTTTCAATATCACAACCAAATCAATATTTGAACCTAAATCATTAAAAATTGTCAGGAAATTTAAATATCTGTTACCGAACGAAAATAAAATATATGGGGTAGTGCGTTGATTACGGGGTGTAACAACGTACTAAAAGGGTTGTGTTCAAATGTAACCGTCATGTTTTTCTACCTGTTTTTAAGTGTCCAATCATGTAATGACACGTCATAATTTGCTGCGCTCTGATTGGCAGACGCGTTCATCAAGGTCATCGTGCTAATGAGTTTTTATCGTAAACAAGTGACGTCAAAGGAGTGATGTGGAATATTGGTAATATTTGGGAATAACAAAATATTTGCTTCATATAACACATTATTTTTCATACAAAGTTTAGGAGCCTATATCTCTTAAATTACGAGGAATATCAAAAAAAATTAAATTACATAAAATGCTTGAATTTATGCGTAAAATCCAATAAGATGTATTAAAAGCCTTAAGTCCCTACTTCGCGATTTCAGCCCACTGTGCGGCGTCGTTGCGTCGCGCCTGTCTGTAGGAGCGTTATTTTAGGTACCGGCCATGATGAATTCAACTCCCTTCGTTCCTTTTGAAATTTTTTTGGAGATCTTAATTTTGACAAAGTAAAAGACTCTGGACCTTTCTGTGGAATTTGTTTTTTTTCTTTAGTTTTTTTTGTGGTGTTTTTAGTATATATTTAAATTTACAAAAAAAAGATAAAGGGAGGAAGCTTGTACTTGATATAATTTAATCGACCATTCTATTTTCTGGTAATACTTTAAAGCTATTCTTTGTAGCTACTAAAGAATATGTATTTTTAAGTAGGACCGCGAATAAAATTCATGCATTTTTTCTCATAATCTGCGCTATGATACCATTTAAATAATGATTTAAGTGCGAGCATTGCAAAATATACACCACACTGATTTGTGCTCAAAATGTTTTTTTATCCATTTTGTTACAAGCAATTTCTTAAATGTAAAATCATTTTAAGTGGATAAAGGTAACAAGATTGATTAAAGATTTAAAAATCACACGAGTTTTATTCGCTGTACGCCTGTACTCTTTCTGACACGACTCATCTGTCTGTCAAGTTTCATTATATGATATGTAAATAATATCATTCAGTAGGTGCAAAAGTAGAAACGAGTTATTCCCTTATTCCATTGAGCCACTAAATTTTTAAGCATCTGTAGTTGTTAAAACCAATTTTTGGGGGTTACTTGAATATTTCAATAAAACCTCTTCAAATTGCTATCAATCAAAATGCTACACTCTGTGTTGTTTTTAAAAAGTTGAATCTTAGACTTTGGCTATTGCCTAGAGAAAGGAACCAGTATTTGGCATCATTATTAAGTCTAACCGACTCGATTGCTGTCTCGACTGCCTCGTTGGTCTTAGGTTGCAAGTGCTACTGCTGAGCATGAGGTCCCGGGTTCGATTCCCGGGTTGGGTACAGTTTTATTGGATTTTCTATCTGGAATTTCTCATTTGCAACTCGGAGTGTGGATTTGTGCCCGGGTGATAGCTCAAACTCAAACTCAAAGCATTTATTTCAATTAAATCATTTACAGGCACTTTTGAATTTTCAAGGAGTCGGTCAGTCAGAAATATGAAGCTAGTTGCCCATTCCAAAGCGTAGTAGGTACCTATGGAGAATAACGGGCAAGAAACTCCACGGACACTCTTTTAAATCAAAATATTGTCACAATATATTGGTTACATCATTCATGTTGAAATTATACACGTGAGAACAATTATAACATAAAAACAATTCAACAATTAAAATAAGCCTGGGCAGCTAAGAGATGACCAGTCACAACTGACGGCGCCCGTTCACGACATGACGCATGGATCAGCACCATTCAGCTCAACCATTTTGAAGGGAGCTAAATGATCCAATAGGCTCGCCCCCTATTACATGGGACTTAAACATAACTGTCGAAATGTGGGTGTTAACTTGTATATGTCTATTCATGATTGGTATTCTCTTACTACTATAATACTGTTATTCAGCTGCATCCGTTTAGACTGGAAGCCGACCCCAACATAGTTGGGAAAAGGCTAGGCTGATTGATGATTGGTATTCTCTTAATTTATGTTCGTGCTGATACGAGGGAAAAGAAAAGAGTTTTTCTTTGTAAAATATCTTTTACTTTCTTCTAAAATGTCTCAAGTTTTAAGAAACAATGTCACCATTACTTTATCGCGAGTCCTCGCAAACTTTCCCCGGGTAAATTAATAGGTTGTTACCAAGCCGTAACTTTGAAATTTTATTCCTTTGGTAACCCAAGCCCGCGAGTTTTAACGACGCAGTCCCTTTCCTATTATACAGGGTGTAAGAGACAGACCTTCGCAAATTAACAGGGGGCATCAGCTCTTTATTTTGAATCATATTCCACCGGATATTTTCTAAAGAAAGTTTTCATTTTTTTAATCGTTTTTCCAGTTACTATTCCTTTATTTCAATGTAAAGTGACATTTTCTGTACGCAGCACTCCATGTATGTAAATAAAATAGCTAAAATAAAAAAAAACAGCAATGAATGTTAAAATACTCGAGCGCCCTCCCCCCGCACGGGGAGTGCGGCTACGCAGGTTTTGCCACGGTAACGATATATTGCGCGTGAGGTAATAATACAAATCAGGTTTATTGGATTCCCATAACGTTCCTGAAATAATTTCGTGTAACGATCGTCTTAGTATGATATGCTGAATTCACCCCATCAGTCTACGGAGGGCTGTCCCTTATACCCTGTATAGGCGCCCTTAATAAAAACACTTGAATGATTGAATGAGCGCCTTTTAATGTTAACGACGATGCGATATTATTATAAAAATTTAACCTAATTTTTCTGTCAAAGTCAAGTCAATTTCAATCAGACATTTTGTGGGTAGTTTTGGAAATCAATCATTTTTACCGAAAGAAAATGGTTAAGAGCGTGTATTCTGAAAGTGGGAAACGTTGCAAATAGATGTCAAATATTTCGCTGTTTTAATTAATTTGGCAATATACTAGTGAACTAAAATATTGATTACTACACTCGTGACAATCTAAGAAGTCCGTTTTGACGTTTTTTTCTCTTACATGTAATAAAACGTTATGCCTTGAGAATCAGTTTTAAGCAATGTAGATAAGTCGTTGATTACAAACTCTCTATACCCCATTTACAATAGCATTAGACAGAAGTTAAAAAAGGTTATTTTTAATGTACACTTTGCAAAAAAAGTAAAATAAACTTGTTACAGTTACAATTGACGCCAAATTAATTCAAATCTCTTCGTATACCAGCTGTCACACTTCATTTCATTTCATCATTTTAATTATTTATCTTATGAAATTAAGAGGCTTTCATTTAAATATATTATTTCATTCCAATTTAAAATGAAAGTGTCAATGCTAAAAACCTAAAAGAAGCAGGAGTGAACAATACCGTGAACGTTTTTCGTTTCACTATAATTCTACTAAATCTAAAAGTCACATAATCCCTTCATAAGCTGTGACAGCCGGGTCTTTTTAATTTTACCGGTTTATCTCGTCTGTGAAATTGACGTAAATGTTCTGTGATTGTCATGTCATTAATGTCATTCCCTTGTGAATAGTTTTAAATGCTACGCCTTGTGTTTTGTTATTGTCGAATTTTCGTGATTTAGTTGTTATTTGTTAGGTACTGTTTTTCCTATGTTCGATCTTAATGTCTCCCAAGAAAAATAGAAAGAAGCAAACTGTCATCAATATTTTTAAGCAATTTAAGGAGTCCTGGCCTGCAGGAACTCCTTGTTATAAGACTGAGATGATAAAGTAAACCGCAGAAGTTGCCGGTAAGGATGATTACTAAAATTATTACTATACAAATGTTCGAAAGTAACGTACATTGTGATAAAACATTTATATAATAATATTTTCTTATTTATAGGTGTATCTCGGGCTACTGTGTACAATATACTCAAAGCGTACAACAAAAAAGGTCGCCTGCAACCTCCCCCCGCCAACGGAAGCACATGAAACACAATGATTTTGTCAATATAACATTTAGTGGAATACGCAGGAAAATTCATAGTTGCCCACCTTGGATAAGATATTGGAAGCAGTTAGTAGTGATGTGATGAGTCTCTGCCAGATTTCAAGAGAAGCAGTTTGTAAAGAAACATTAAAGTTTACATAAATCAAATGGAGCAGAAAAGTGTACTCATAGACAAGCACAAAATCGTCCTATGGAGACTAAAATAATTATCTTCATTAAATAAAAAGGCTAAGGAATTAATGAAGAAAAATATATTATTCAGATGAGACTTTAAATGAAGGTACAGCACTTCTAATATTTCTTAATCTCTAATATTTCTTTTTTCTTCTTCTTTTGTGAATATTGTATTTAAATTAATAACCTTTAATCATACACACAGGTCACACAACAAGTTCAATATGGCATGACACCACTATAAAGTCCTCAAAAGAAGCATATCGGGCAGGTCTATCCACTGGTTTAAAGAATACAACGGGAAAAGGAAGGCGGCTTATCATTGTTCATATTGGTATGTACTTGATTTACTTGCTTTTGCTTTTAATACAGTGAGGACAGTCAACAAAATTGTTGACTGTCCTCACCATTAACAAATGAACAACCATTGTCATTGACTATTAATTAAGTAACATTATTGTATTTGTAGAACACATGCAAAGCGAACTAAAAGTTATAAATGTTGTGTATTATATTATATATAAGACCTATTTCTAGCAGTGAAATTATATGGGTACGGAAAAATTGACTTGTAATTATTGTATTTCACAGGATCAACTGAAAGGTTTTTAACGGATGCTGCATTAATATTTGATGCAAAGAAAGGTAATAGAGATTACCAACCACTCCGAAATGGACGCATTTGTTTCCGTTATTCTTAATTAAACTTAAATCACCATGTGATTGGTTGTTACATTTATTCGTTTTGTTGTAATGTATGAAGATGCAATAAAGCATGATTTAAAATAAAATGACTTTGATTTCGTTTATCTAATTATTTAGTAGACTGTCTTAGATTTATCTAAAAAAGTTATAAATTAACTTTGAAATAAAAGGTTTTGCATTCCTGCTTCTACAAGCCTCTTTTTTCTAAATGGAGTATAAGTATGTTCAATCTATATGTCTCGAGAATCAGTACAAAAGAAAACAATTTTTTTTTTCATTGCTTCACAAAGCATTTTAATAGCTGTCAAAACGGACTTAGATTGACGCGAGTCTAGTACCCCGGCTTCGCATGAGTTTCGCACTAAGTAGCACCTACCTACCTACCTACCCTACTTACCTACTCTACACGTGTTTTTTTCGGCGATTTTAGGTGGATCTTAATACAGGACGGAACATTTTGCTTGCGACTCCGACTCACACTTGGACGGTTTATAAAATCTCATTTATCCAAACAGGTAATCTTGAAATACCCTTCACTTTTGTACATGTCTATTCATGGCGTCATAATCTCATCGCCAGTTTCTGGCGGTTCGCCAGATAGGCCACCAATGGTTACAATAATGTTTTCCCGTAAATCCCTTAACAACCTTTATCAAAATAATGATTCCATTAATTAAGTCAGGTAAACCCAATGATATTATATTAAATATATAATATCATTGGGTAAAAAAAGGGTCTGCAAAAAAGATAAATTAATAAAGGAATTCCTACATTCGCAGATTATGTTTCCAAAGAGGTAGCAAATGCTGCTGGAAAAATGCCGTTGCACGCCACGAATCTCAATCCCGGTCTATTATAATCAGCCTATAATTTTCCCACTGCTGAAACACAGGCCTTCTCTCGGTGAGAGAGAGAGGGCCGTAACCGTTATCCACCACGCGGGCTCAGTGCGGGTTGGTAGATGTCACATGTCTTCGAATTTTTGTTTCAAGGACATGCCAGTTTCCTCAAGATGTTTCCCTTTACCGTTTTGAGAGCAGTGGTGATGAAATAATATTAACACACTAAAGCAGTCTGTCTGGGCTCAAACCTACGACCTACAACTGGTAAGTTGCGGCCGTTACCACTTACCACCACTGCTGGCCTTGGTCTCATAAAAATTATAATTTTTCACGGCGTGAAAAATGAATAGCAATAGCATTCCCTACTTTATGAAAATCTTAACGAATTTACAAGCGAGCTGTGTCAGTTTTTCAGAGAAATTATTTGCACCAAGAGTTTTTTTTATATCGTAATTGGACGGCCGCCGCCGCCGGGTGTCCAAATGTTGTATTTTTGAGCCTACTATAAAAAAGAAAATTGTTTGCAACACAGTGTAGCTAATTCCAGTTGGTCAACTTATTTTTTCGAAAAAAAAGTTTTTGAGTTTAAGTACGATTTTATCATACGCACAGCCTATAATGTTCCCACTGCTGGGATACAGGTCTCTGCTGTCTCTCTCTCTCTAATCTACCACGCAGACCCAGTGCGGGTTGCTAGAATATCACATGTCTTCGAATTTTTTGTTTCTAGGACATACCGGTTTCCTCACGATGTTTCCCTTCACCGTTTGAGAGCAGTGGCGATGAAATAATTTACACAAAGTAAAGCGCCTGTCAGGGTTAGAACCTACGGCCTACAAGTCGTAAGTCGTGGCCGTTACCACTGGGCCACCACTGCTCTCCGTACGTACGATTACGACGATATGACGTAAATACGATTTTAAGTAAGCCGAATCAAAGTATTCACTAATTAAGCTTAGCTATTAGGCTTTAATAAAGTCGCCTTTTTTAATCTGTCGTAAAAATACTTTGGCAGTCTGCGAAATTTATTAATTTGTTGATGTTCGGAATAATGTTAATCGTGAAAACATCATTTTCGAAAGCTTTGTTTTTTGAACTTTTGCATATTTGGTGACAATGTTATTTATGTACGCCTGGCTTAGGCTGAGATGAATAAACGTTACTTAGTACGTACTTTGACTGAACGTAATAGTTGGACCGAGACGGCTGTACCGCGTCTATGGTATGTGTGCGGCGAGACGGGGGGACAGTGCAGGCCGCTTATTCGTCAGCGGTGCCCCCCACCTTGCCGCGCATTCCTAAGGCGTGGTACAGCGGCCTCCGTCAAACTATAGCACAATTATCAACCTACAAGTGCTAGAAAATACGGAAACATGTCTATATCTGTCTGTCTGTCTAACATGTCAAAGCACGTACTAAGTAATGTTTATAGATCTCGGTCTAAGCGTTCAGCTCGGCCACTAACCTAGCTAACTTCTCAATCATTTCACCACATTATGTACTAAAAACATAGGTAGAGGTACACGTTTTTTTCCTCAACAGCCAAACAATGGGCCTAATACGGCCACATTAGCAATTCCTCTAAAAGCAGTTAATTTCCTGTATTTCCAGCTGTCATTAGCGATTCTTCTAATTTGACACAAAAGCAATTCATAATAATGTGGACCATTTTACGAATCTCCATAGAAAACTGTGAAACAGATGAATTATTTCGTAATATGAATCGCGCGCAGATCATATTATGAATTGTCAGTTTGTGAGATTTTACGATGATTCATAATATTTTCCTATTATAATTCTGCCAAAGTGACTGTTTCAAGCCCCCTGTAATATTGTTCCACTGATGATTTTACACTGTGCCACCATCGTCTTATTATTCCTCTTTAATGATACATAAATAAACACTTTTGACAAATGTTTTCCCCAACAATAAGTTTAATACCAACGCTCAGCAGAGATCGTCAACCTTTGGGCTTTAACTAATGAAGAAATATTTTTTACATACACCAGTGCATTCTGGTCATGATTTATGAATGTGATAGGGATCATTTTTTGAAACGTATGTGCAACTTTTTTCGATGTGGAAAGGTCGCGGAACTCAATGAAATATAAAATATTATTGCTTTTGTCTGCTGCATACGTAAATCTGTATTTGAACATTTTGTTTTAGTTCACTGTATCTTTAGTTAGAGAATCATTGTATTTTTTGTGGTTACAATATGCTGTTGACGTTTAAGCTTTTATCATCTTATTACACACGCTAAGTTTCTTTTTAAGAATTATGAAGGTTTAGGTATAATTTTCATTACAGTTATTTCAGGGAAAAAAACCACAGTCCATTCATTTTCACCGAGCTGTAAGTGTCTGCTAAATTCTAATTAGTGAGTAAAATATACTACATTCATATCTTGTAGTACTCATTAAGCCGTATTCAAGAGAAATTAGGAAAATAAAAATTGCAGGAAAACGAAACACGTTCGAAGTACAGTCAGCTGAAATAAAGAAAAGTATTTAATTAAATATTAGGCATAAGTTTTAGACACAAGGTAAGGTAAAATAGGCATTTATGTAACGTAAAAAATACATAATTTGCAATAATCGGTGCTATATTTCTTGATATAAACACTAATAACTACTAACAAAGGTTTCTATAATAACATTTATTATTTTCCTAAATCATATTATAAAATATAATTAATTTAGCAATTGAAAAACATCACTTCTAATGCTGACCCTACTTCTTTAACTCAGTTCGTAACATTTTATTTTCCTACTTCAAAGTGCTCAACCTATAAGACAAGCAGAATTGTGAATTAAGTACAGAACACAAACATTTTGTTAACAAAATCAAAATTAATTGACAGCGTCATTAAGAACTGCGAAGATCGAATATCCGTTGTACAGAGCCTGGAAAATAAAATTAAATGTCAGATACTTTTTATTGGGGTGCGTGGACAGGAAACCTCCCCGTGTGCCCGGGGGCTGGAGTTCCCTTACGGATACGTCCGTGGGGAAGGCCAGTTTCTGGGACGGTGCACCCTGGGGTGCGGGCAATGTTTCTCCAATGGGTGCTGTGTGTTAGACACACAGTACCTAGTGGAGAGGCATTGCCCGTATGCCAATATCCTGTCGGTGGGACGCTCTAATGTGTACTCGGAGGAGTACACGTTTAGTAGCGTCTTGAGCGGGCTCGGCGTGCACTAACCCTGCCGTCGGGCAGGCAGGAGGAAGTCCTTCCTTCTGCCACCGTTGGTCTCGTAGCCCCGAAGAGTGTCAAGGTCATGTCTCTGGCATTTGACGGGGGTCGAGGGTCTTGGCTTAATTGCCCGGGCCGCGAGGAAGAAATCCTCTATAAAAAATTACCCCAAACCTCCAAGCGGCGGCGCACCGTGAGGGAGGTTGATAGCTTGGCTGATGGGTAGCTATGGAATCAGTCGCTAGTGCGAACCACTATATTTTGAGCAAGTACAGATTGTTTTATACTCGTGGGAACAACTATGGATACAAAACATAAAAAACACACCGAACACCCTGTCTCTCGACAGGGAGAGAGAGAGGGAGAGGAAGGAAGCGATGCGCGGTCGGAGTCCGACGCGGCATCGAGCTCTAGCTCTTGTACGAGCGTGGAGCGCGAGGTTGTGGTGGTGGGGCGTTCCGGGAGAAAGTTCTTCCGGAAGCGCCCCAAGTCGGGGTCGTCCTCAGTCGACCGGAGCCGGAGGAAAATCCCCTCCGGCCGGCGGGGTGGAGCCCAAGAGAAGGGTGCGGGTAGGGGGCTCATCACCAAGGGGGCTGGTGATCCGAGTCCGGTCAGCCCGGCCGACCCGGCTCAGCGAGTCGCGAGCCCCAGTGCAGCCCCCTCGGAAGTAACAAGTGGTGAGCCGGGCGCTGCTGGTGGCTCCAGGCCAAGGGGCGCGGCTGGGTTCGCAGAGATCGTGGCCTCTGCAATCAACAATGTGGCCTTGAAGAGGCTTAAGACCTCCAAGGACAAGGCCATAGCAGAGGCCACGGCCTCCATAGTGGCGGCAGCGGAGGCCTCCCGCAGGGGGACCCTGTCGGACGGAGTGTCCGAAATGCGAGCGGAGGTCGCACGCCTGACGGCCGCGATGGAGCTCCTCCAAAAGGAGAACGCGGAGCTCCGAGCGGACCTGGCTAAGCTCCGAGGAGCCGGCCCCCGGGAGATGCCGCAGAGGGGGGAGCAGCATGGGCAGGGACGGCCTGTGCCTGATGCTGCTGGGGACCGGGTTCTGACCCTGGTGCAGCGGGAGATGGCCGAAATGCGGAGACGATTCTCTGCCCTAGAAGCCATCGTCCTGCGCCCCCCCTTGACAGCAAGCCAGCCAGCCCCCGGCCAGCGGAAGGAGGCGACGACATATGCTGTTGTCGCCGCAGGATCTGCCGCGGCCAATCCAGCCTCTCCGAGGCAGAATAAGGGCGGGGCGGCTAAAAAGGCCGGAGCCGCCAAAAAGGCGGCGAGGGCCCCGGCCCCGGCCCCGGCTCCGGCCCCAGCCCCGGTGGCTAAACGACCGCCCCCACCTCCGACTGTACCCGCACCTTCCCTACCTCCCCAAGCCGATGCTGAATGGCAAGTGGCCGGGGAGAAGAGGAAGGCGGCTAGGAAGGCAAGGGCGGCCAATAAGAAAAAGGCGAGGCGGCAGCGGCGGAAGGAGCGAAGCGTTGCGGCTAGGCTCCACGCCCCGAAATCCGCAGCTGTAGTGGTCACACTACAGCCGGAAGCGGCAACGAAGGGCGTGTCCTATAAGGACGTATTTGCCAAAGTGGCGGAGGTGGTGGACCTAGGGGAGCTCGGTGCTGCCGGAGGTATCCGACTGAGGATAGCTGCCACCGGGGCCCGAATGCTAGAGTTCCCCGGTCCGGCTGGTGGCATGGCCGCTGACGCCCTGGCTGAAAAGCTCAGGGCGTCCCTTAACGCGGATGAGGCCCGAGTGTCCAGGCCGACTAAGTGCGCTGAAATGCGCATCCAGGGCCTGGACGACTCGGTCACGAAAGAACAGGTTGTGGCCGCCGTGGTCAGGACTGGGGGGTGCTCTGCCGAGCAGGTTAAGGCTGGCACCATCGGTCCCGACTACAGGGGCATGCAAGCTGTTACGGTGAGCTGCCCCGTGGCGGCGGCCAAGAAAATAGCCGGGGAGGGCCAAAGGCTACTGGTGGGCTGGGTGTCCGCGCAGGTCAAACTGCTCGAACCCAGACCTCGGAGGTGCTTCCGCTGCCATGTGGGCGACCACGTGGGAGCTAAATGCACCTCCGAGGTTGACCGCAGCGTTGCCTGCTACCGCTGCGGTCAGCCCGGTCACAAGGCCGGCACGTGCAAGGCCACGCCGCACTGCGTCGTATGTGCGGCGGCAGGCAAGCCGGCCGACCACCGGATCGGGAGTAAGGCCTGCACTCCACCGAAGCCTGGCAAAGCCAGGGGCAGGGGCAAGCCCTCCGCCACCACCGCCACCACCGCCGTCACCGCCGCAGCCGCCGCCACCGCCACCGCCGCTGCCGCCTCCACCACTGTCGTCGTCGCCGCCGCTGCCGCTGCGGCAGGGCCCTCGCATGGGTCTCGGGAGGGGGTTGAAATGGAGTGCCAATAATGGCCCCATTTCGCCTCCTCCAGGCGAACATCAACCACTGCGCCACCGCTCAGGATCTTTTGCTCCAGAGCATGGCGCAGTGGTCGATTAATATCGCCGTGGTCGCTGAGCCGTACTTTGTCCCGCCCAGGGATGACTGGGTGGAGGACCTGAGCGGCTCAGTGACCCTTATTTCGTCGGCCGCCGCCGGTACCCCGTCCCTCGAGGCTGTCAAGAGAGGACGGAGTTGCGTGGCAGCACGGTTCGGGGAGATTGTCGTGGTAGGGGTGTACTTCTCCCCGAACCGAACTCTAGCCGAGTTCCACAACTCCCTTGCGGAGTTGAAAGTCGTCGTCGTCGGGTTCCGTTCCCTCCCCGTGCTCGTCCTCGGGGACTTCAACGCCAAGAATGTGGCTTGGGGTTCCCGGTATACGGACACACGGGGCAGGATGGTGGAGGACTGGGCTCTGGAGACAGGCCTGGTCGTCCTAAACCGGGGTTCTGTCCCCACGTGTGTGCGGATGCGGGGTGAGTCGGTGGTGGACATCTCGTTCGCCAGCCCCGCTCTGTCACCGCGTGTCACTGACTGGCGCGTCATGGAGGGGGTGGAGACGTATTCCGACCACCGGTATATCCGGTTTGACGTCTCCGCCCAGTCCTCGAGCGCGCCGGTCCGACAGGCCCCGAGTGGTCCGCGGTGGGCGCTGAAGCAGCTGGACCGGGAGCTCCTCCTGGAAGCCTCGATCGTGCAGGCCTGGGTGTCATCACCGGACAGGCCTGCCGACATCAACGACGAGGCGGAGTGGTTCCGGGAGGCCATGTCCAATATTTGTGACGTGGCAATGCCCCGGGCCCAGCCCGGACGTGCTTCGCGCCAGGTGAGCTGGTGGTCGCAGCAGCTGACGGCTTTGCGCCATGCGTGTGTTGCTGCGCGACACCAGTACACCAGGCACCGCAGGCTCCGTATCCGCCCTCCGGATACGGAAGCCATTGAGGCGGAGCTGTATGAGGGGTACAGAGTGGCGAAGACCGCCCTCCAGGCGGAGATCCTGCGGGCCAGGGCAGTGGACCGCGAGGAGATGCTGGAGACTCTGAACAGAGATCCGTGGGGACGCCCATACAAGATGGTGCGGGAGAAACTCCGCCCATGGGCTCCCCCGCTGACGCAGAGTCTCCGGCCTCAGCTTGTGGAGGACGTGGTGAGCGCTCTGTTCCCCTCGAGAGGGGAACATACCTCCCCGCTCATGGCTCCGCCTACTGCGGTGCTTGAGGCGGACCACAACACCGACGAAGACGACGATGCTCCGGAGGTGACCGAGGTAGAAGTGAGAGTGGCGGTGCGAAGGATGAATGCCAAAAACACCGCCCCAGGACCTGACGGCCTACCTGAGAAGGCCTGGGTCCTGGCCATGGAGGCTCTCGGGCCTCGACTAAGGGGTCTCCTAAGCGCATGCATGGAGAGGGGCCAGTTTCCACTTCGTTGGAAGACGGGGAAACTGGTCCTCATAAAGAAGCCGGGGCGTCCTGCGGACTCTCCGTCCGCTTATCGGCCCATCGTGCTGCTCGACGAGGTGGGCAAGCTCTTTGAAAGAGTAATTGCAAACCGCCTCGTCGGGCGGCTGGTGCGGGTGGGGCCGGACTTGGCGGAGAGCCAGTTTGGTTTCCGCAGAGGGCGCTCTACGGTGGACGCCATCATGCGCGTACGGGCCCTCACGACGGGGGATGCTGTGGCCCGGGGTGGGGTCGTCTTGGCGGTGTCTCTCGACATCGCCAACGCCTTCAACACCCTGCCCTGGAGTTGCATAAGGGAGGCACTCCGGTACCACCGGATGCCGACCTACCTCTGTCGTGTGGTCGAGGCCTATTTGACGGACAGGGCCGTCATCTACCCCGGTCACCAGGGAGTGTGGAACCGGCGAGAGATGTCGTGCGGTGTCCCACAGGGATCGGTCCTGGGGCCGCATCTGTGGGACATCGGTTACGACTGGGTGCTGCGCGCCGACCTCCCCAGTGGCGTCAGTGTAGTTTGCTACGCTGACGACACGCTGGTCCTGGCACAGGGGAGGTCGCACCAGGCGGCGGCCGAACTAGCGACACGCGGGGTTGCGACAATCGTCGATAGAATCCGGCAGCTGGGACTCGAGGTGGCCTTGCACAAGTCCGAGGTCATGTGTTTTCATGGCCCTCGGAACGCGCCACCGTCGGGTTCCCAAATTACGGTAGGAGGGGTTCACATCGGCGTCGAGTCGACGATGAAGTACCTAGGACTCGTCCTCGACAGCCGGTGGAACTTCGTTGAGCATTTCCGACGTTTGGCTCCCAGGCTGGACCGGGCTGGAGCTGCCTTGGGGCGTCTCCTGCCCAATCTGGGGGGTCCAAACGCCTCCTGCCGGAGGCTATACGCGGGGGTCGAGCGGTCCATGGCCCTTTACGGGGCACCGGTGTGGGCGCGTTCCCTTAGGCTGCGGCCAGCCCGCCGGTTGAACGCGTCCCAAAGGGTCATGGCCATTCGGCTGGCCCGGGGATACCGCACGGTCTCCCGCGAGGCGGCGAGCCTCCTGGCCGGATTACCGCCATGGGATCTGGAGGCGAAGGTCCTCGCGCACATATGGGAGTGGCGCGAGGAGATGAAGCGCCGGGGCGTAACTCCGCTGCCGCGAGAAATCGCGGCTCAGCGGACAGAGCTCCGGCAGGATCTCATGGCGGCATGGAGAGTGCGATTGTCGCAACCCAGTGCTGGGCACGCCACAATTGCGGCGATAAGTCCCCTCTTTGAGGAGTGGCTAGAGAGGCGCCACGGCGTCCTCACCTTCCGCCTGACGCAGGTCCTCACCGGACACGGTTGCTTCGGGAGGTTCCTGTTTCGTATAAGGCGGGAGGAAACGCCCGGGTGTCACCACTGTGTGGATCGCCCGGAGGACACGGTGGAGCATACGGTGGAGGTCTGCCCCGCTTGGGCGGAGCCCCGCCGTGTCCTCTTGGAGGCGATTGGCGGCGGTGACCTCTCGCGTCCGGCTCTGGTCCAGGCCATGGTACGGAGCGAGAGGGCATGGGAAGCAGTCACCTCCTTCTGCGAAGCAGTAATGCTCGCGAAGGAGGAGGCGGAACGCGTGAGGGAGAGGCAAAATTTGCGCCCTCACGCCCCTAACCGCCGCCGCCGCTGGAGACGCCCGGGGCGTCGGGAATCCCAGGCGGATTCCCGGCCACCATAGGCGCGGGCTTGCGGACGGCGAGCAATGGGTAGCTTGCCGTCCGATCAGGACCAGGCCCGGGTCGATGGCGCGTCGTGTTCCACGCGCGCCTCAAAGAGATGTCAGCACAATTGGCGGGGTCCGCTAGGACCGATGCCTGCCAGGGTTGCGGGTTAGTCCGAAAGGGATACCGGGACCTTGGCAACAGGCAACTGAAGGAACACGGGTGGGTTTTAGTCAGTAAAAGTCTGACACGCCCTTCCGCTCCACCCAGAGCGGGAGAAGTCATTGGATGATTTCCCACACTCAAAAAAAAAAAAAAAAAAGATACTTTTTATTGTACAATAATTATTGTAACCTAGGGTTTTACGTCGTAAGGTCTTTTGTTCTAGAAGTAGATTTTGAATGACATACAAAACTACTTTTGTAGTTTCTTTGACTATCTTGTAAAACATTTGCGCGGCTAGAGGGTAGATATAGTGTGTGTTTTACCATATATTTTTTTTGGTTTTAATGAACTGTTATTTATAATTGACTAGCAACCTGCTCCGGCTTCGCACAGCAGAGCATAATAAACCAATTTTTTTTTCTATTTAGTGTCGTATTAACCTCATGGAGCTCATGGCTACGGAATAACAGTCGCACGGGTCGATCCATCAGGTTAAGCTACACTTGCCGGGTTGGTCCGTGGATGGGCGACCATTCTTACATACCGAGACTCCTCCGTGCCTCGGAAAGCACGTTAAGCCGTTCGTCCCGGCTGTCATTTGTGAAACTTTGACAGTCGTTACGGGTCGTCAGAAGCCCGAAAGTCTGACAACCAGTCTTACCAAGGGGTATCGTATTACCGAGTTACTGGGTTGTGGAGTTCAGATAGGCAGTCGCTCCATGTAAAATACTGGTATTCAGCTGCATCCGATTAGTCTGGAAACCGACCCCAAAATAGTTGGGAAAAGGCTAGATGATGAGTGTCATATTAGCCTGTTGCATCGACCATGACGGTTAAGATTAAAATTTATCTGATGTTACATACAACATTATTTGGAGTATTTTACATCGTCATACTTCAGCCAATTTACACAATACTTTAATGAATTGCACACCTACACTCTCCTTACAAATCGAAATAAATCGCCTGGTTGGGTTCGAACCTACGACCTATAACATGTAAGTCGGGGCCGTTAGCACTGGGCCACCACTGCTCTCTTCTCATAAGCTTCAGGCACGTACATTTAATTCCAAAGAATCCAACAAAATAAATCGTCTCAATAGGATTACGCAAATCCAATACTTGATGTCAGTCACATTATATATCCTTCACTTATTCTGCTCCAGAAATTTACTTCAAAAGTACCCCACAAAATTAATTTAAAGCCATATTTATAAAATTATATTTAGAAAAGAACGGTTTGTTTTACGAATGCCTCATTAGGGATCAACTCAAATAGAACTCGGCTCCGTTCGCTCTAAGGCAATTATTTAGAAACGGAACGGGTATCCGATTTTCTGCTTTTTATTTATATATTTTTCCTGCATTCAGCAGAAAAGTAGGCTAATAGGTATGTTTAGGCCGTTAGTCGTCCTAACATGGTAACAGAATAATAAGGAAGAGGCTTGAAAGTAGTTCATAAAAATAGATTGACTTGCGCTTCTTAAGTTCCGAGTTGAGCTACACGTTTACTGACAAATGCTTGAACTGACTGGACAGGTTCACTCAAAACTATGTGGTTCTTTCCTCAAAAGACCATTTCACATGAGGAATACGATAGAATGGAATGAACGCCAAGGACCACGTGACCGCGTTTTCTCATAGGAACTAGTTATAACAAGCGCCTGAGGCGCGCGCTGAGAACGCTGTGTTTTGGGCGCTCAATAACATAGTCAGGCGCTCCCAAGCGCCCATAGCGCGCCCTCAACGCGTGGACGAAAGTTCTTTTTTACTATTTTTCCTTATCGTTTTCTCTGCATCAGTAATAATCTTCAAAGAAACAGTTATACTGAGCATGTTGAGGGGACAAAAGATATAATAAAATGTGAAAATCTTGTTGCGTTTGACGAGCGTCCAATGCAGCGTGCAGAACGCGCGCCTCGGGCGCTTGTTATAACTACTTATAGCCATATTATAGCGTTATTTTGAACGCGTTCGAAACGATCAACGTTTACCAGTCAAGATTTTACTTGACAAAATTGTGACTGGTCCAAAATAACATAATTATGCATAATATCTACACCCCGAAGCTACAATTTTAAACGCATGCGAAGCGGATGTTTCGCCTCTTCACGAAGTAGTTAGAAGATCGTTTTAGGGTCTCTATTCTTATGAACAAGGCAAGGCTTTGATGTTATTTGTTCCTGGAAATTAAATAACCTTTACCTGGCTAAAAGTCTGTATAGACAGCAGTGCCATACCACCAGCACTGAGCTTCAAGGGTCTTTGAGCCGCAACGATAACGATCAGGAGGTCTTTCTGCAAGTCTACTGGCCAGGAGGTCCATGTGGACTCGTAGGCTGCTAGAGCGATGCCTTGACTCTGAGAAGGATTACAAAATAAATTCATAATAATAAATTCATCATTTAAACCTACTCTTTAGTCGACAAGCTGCACACTCTGCAGTCGCATTTGTGTCCATATTATAACACGGTGGTAGTAATAAAATAACATGTGAAATATAAGTTTATTACAACTTTTACACCGTTTTCTCAGGCCGTTGGTCCACCGCCACGTCAACGGTACGTCAGCGGGTCGTCAACGAGAACAAGATGACGGCACCGAAGTAGCGATACATTTACTATGGCCGCGTGTCCACCGCTCGTTCGGTTCAAATAATCTCGTTTCTCGTTAACGTCCATAAGTATCATTGGAGAGCTTTTAATTTTTACCCGACTACGCCGAAGCAAAAAGGAGGGTTATGATTTTGAACGGTATGAAAGCATGTATGTATGTTCATGTGTTCCTTCATAACTTCTAAACTACTCATCATAGCACGCGTCTTGATCGTCGGCTGGTTATAGGGTATGACTTTACATTAAATTGAAAAAGTCATAATAAGCACATTTCAAAAATATATTAAAAAACAAAAAAAAAAAAAGTTTTAAAACCAACGACAACAAAAATTAACCTAAAAAGATGTAAATAAGACATTAGGTATAGATAGACAAATAAATAATCCGTAAATACAGTAAGTCACACGTAAATGTTCGATGTATTTGTGGCTCCGAATTTTTAATTTGTCCGTCAGTGATGTCTTGTTTACATCTTTTTATTTGACTTTTTGCCGTAGTTGTTGGTGCTTGAGAATAAGTAGCTGTTGTTTGTTTTGAAAGAAAGAGGACAAAATAATATCTTTTCCTTATTTCACGAGATAAGGCATGGAATATGCCTGTAGTATATACGTCGGTACCCCTTCTGTTTAACTTTTTCTTTTAAAGATGGCGGCTGGTATAAGCGGATTAATACGTGAACGTAGGAAGATTAGAAGCCAGTATTAATGTATAAGGTAATGTATGGATCTTTTCTTAAATTCTGAATAAAGTTGTATTGAGGAACGATAATTGATTCAGGCGTGACTTTGCGAAAATCCATTATAAAATACACTTAGATATATTTAGTAATCTATTCCGCTTAACTATTCCTAAAGAGTCATATGAAATCGACACGTGTATCGCCTCTCAACGAGGCATCCTCAGGATGACGATTGACTTATCGCGAACCCGAACACAACGTGTTGCCACGCCGAGGGCCGGCTCTCTGCGTCCAGCGCTCGTTTACACTATAAACTAACTCTGAAAAAATCGTTATTATGAAGCGGTTAGTATTGTTTAGTACTTACTTGAATAATGAGTTCGTTTCCTAAGTAGCAATAGATGTACGCATTTATAAGTGCAATGATTAAGTATGCTAGGAAGGTAATCAGCAGTGACATTTGTTGGACACCGACCTGAAAAAAAATCATGTTATCCATTTTAAAATTATGCTAAAGGGTTCAATACTTTTTTTTTACAATTCAGAAAAGATTTCAGCCCTTTCATAAAAAATACAAGAACATAATAATAGACTACGCGTCTGATGCATTTGTTGGATTGTCCAGTGTAACTACTTCTGCAAATTATACAGGGTGTTTGGTGCATCGTATGGCAATTGAAAATGGCGGATTGGGGGGGTCATAATGCTATCCCATTGCCACTCTTATCCACCATTTTCATTTGGAAAACGATGCACCAAACACCCTTTATAATTTTAACTGCACCGTTTGGTCTCGTGGTCAAATCTAGTTAACTAGACGTATGTTGTATCATCATTTCAAAAAGAAGAAAAGCTGCTGGTAAAAGGTACCTTTGTACTCATATTATAATTATGTCGTATCTCTATGTATTTTACTGTGTGTACATAAATAATAAAATAAAAAAAGAATATTGCCATATTCTTTTTTTATTTTTTCGATTTTTTTTATTTTTTCATCGAGTTATAGAAAAGTTCGGCATTGTAGAGTGTTGTCTCTATCACTCATATCTAAGCCTACGTACATACGGGCGCTAATTTTAATGCAAGGTTTCTTTCCGCGCATTGAATTTTCCACGCTCGGCTTAGCGGCGTGAGTTGACAATCCCACTGCAATTTTTCAATGCGCTAGAAATGCATTCTGTTGGATTCTCAACCCGGTTCGATTCCGTCTGTTGAAGCTCCAGAGCATGGTAAAAAACTTCGGTTAAAAAAGCGTCCGTGCGACCTCTTTCTTAAACTAGATGTGTCACTTTAACGTCCGGGTAGACATTGTTATTTAAAAAGCGTTTATCAATGTGAACTGACGGCTGAGACAACTGGCAATGGTTTTCACAGCGTTTCGTATATCTACAACGACTTTCACACATTATTGACTCAAGGCTCCCACAAACAGGCGCGACATCGCGGGCGAGACAAGGATAGCACTGCCTGTCGCGCCTGTGATATCGCGCCAGATTGCACGAGGCTTTATACTTTTCGGTAGCTTACGTCAGTCCCACTACACCTACATTTTTGACTTGTCCGTCATCGTTATCGCTTACGGAATGTCACTGTATCTAGGCCGTCTAGTCTACGCTAAAATCTAGGTTGCTAAGCAAGATCTCCAAGTTTCAATTTCAGTTTATTTGGAATATGTTTAAAGAGAGTTGAATTCCTACAATATATAGGTAAAGGTTGAATAAAACATATAGGTATTTCCAGAAAGGCTACTTTCTGGAAATATCTATATGTTTTATTCAATAAAACTTATATTTCCTGGGAACGATTCCTTGATTGGATGAAGAGGAAACTTGACTCAAAATTTCCCAGAGTTACATACTGAATACTGATTAATTAGGTAAACATACTTCCAGTATTCGTGCTTTCCAGCTTGTTTGAGTATAATATCCATCAAAGGCATTCCTAGAAACACTCTGTTATTAAAACGTCCATATAAAATATTGATGGTTTTTTTTTTCAATTCGGTCGATAGTCATCTAGTGCCTAGTGAGGTGAATGGTTTAAAAAAATGTTTATTACGTAAGCTGCGTTTTTTAATAGTTTTTCGTGATAGTAATGGCTGATTCCTATAACTTTACGGACCGTTATTGGTTACAAATTATTAAGATTTATATCTTACCAATAATGAAGCGAAGACTTCATAGCTTTGCATAGTATACACTTTCGTATGGAAGTAGCTATCACGGGTAAAATTAGCTTATGAATCTATTTTATATTATTATGTCCAGTTTGGCAATAAAAACTTTTTACAAAAAAAAACAACCGACTTCAAAAAAAACACTAAAAAAGTGAAAAATAACTTTAATTTCGGAAGTCGGTGTCTTTGCTTTTTAATTTTCGTTTTTTGCCACCGACTTCCGAAATTAAAGTTATTTTTCACTTTTTAGTGGTGGTACCTACCCCATACAAGTTACTACCTGCTATGTAAATAACAGTGAAGGAGTCTAATAATTATATCGCCTGCATAGACTGTGGAAAAAATACGTAACATTGAAGCTAGCTCAAAAACCACGCAAGCAAACTTAATAAAATTTATATGGGGCTATCTCGGGAGTATACCCTTTTGAACTAAAAAAGATTTTTTTAAATCGGTTCACAAACGGCGGAGTAATCGGTGAACATACATAAAAGAAAAAAAACAATCATCCGAACGTAGTACCTCCTCCTTTTTTGAAGTCGGTAAAAAATAGATACCATTGGTAAGTAAAACGATTCGTTATCGTTTATACGAACCCACGAACCGAGCATAAGTCCTTTGACGTAAACTTTCATGATTTGAAAGAGTTTATTTTATATGAAATGCAAACTATTTCCTTTCAAAAAGTAGTCTAGTGGGAATATAACATGGAACCACTTACCACAGTTACCATAACTGCATTCAAACATAATTCTACAGTAACTGCCAAGTTCTGAACCAAGAAATATTCTTTGAAGATATTTTCCATCTTCATTGAGTATCTGTAACATAAAATAAAAAAATAAAAATAAAATTTATTTCAGGTAAGACCCATATCAGATAACATATAAATTTGAAAATTTGCAGCCAATCACATTAATGCATCATAATCAATCACACTCATAATAATGATAATATAATAATAAATTCAATAAATTACAAAAATTTAATTCTAATAACATTAATAATAGTAGTTAATTGATTCAGGCGTGACTTTGCGGAAATCCATTATAAAATACAATAGACGCTGATATATTTAGTAACCTATTCCGCTTGACTATTCTTCAAGAGTCATAAAAACCCTGTAAGAAATCGACACGTGTTTCACCTCTCAACGAGGCATCTTCAGGATGACGATTGACCAATTGCAAACCAGAATGCGACGTGTTACCACACCGAGAGCTGGACGCAGAGTGAATCAAATCGTTTTTTTTTTTTTTTTTTTTTAACTAGGGCATCTCATAGTTGATTTTAGATGAAAATCGTAACTATTTAACCGGACTTTCCTGTGGCTGCCTTAAGCTACTACACTCAGGGCCTCCAGCCAGGGAAGTGAATCAAATCTTTTTTTTTTTTTTTTTTTTTTTTTTAAAAGGGCATCTCGCAGTTGATCTTAGAGAAGATCGTACTGCTTAACCGGACTTTCCTGTGGCTGCCTTAAGCTACTACACTCAGGGCCTCCAGCCAGGGGCATATAAACTATTCTAAATTAAAGCTAAGTGATCGCTCGCTAAGGGCACCCCCTGTGGGGTACAAACCTCGGCTTAGGGCGTCACTGACGGGAGGACAGCAAGAAGGGACAGGCTGGATCAATATCGGATCATCATCATTATTATTAATCGGGGAATTTAAAGCTACATGCTCAGCTGCGGCGCGGGCTGGCATATCATCGGACAAGGGACGGGGGGACGAATTTAATCGGGATTGCGTTGGTCGTGCTGGACCTCGACGGCGAGGTCGGAATGACGGTAGGCGTCTGTGTTTGTGTCTCTGTAATGTGCTGGTCTCCCTACTGCTCTCCTGGAGGAGGGTGGTGGGGTCATCAGGTTCGGATAGGACATGCCTGGGACGGCGAATGATACTAATATTAGAGGGGATATAGGTGGAAGCTTCGACAACCAGAGGGTTACGATGCTTGACTGCAGAGTCGAAATAACGCTTTGTAAGGCGTTTAAGAAATTGACGGATAGTGGGCACCTTTAGATCGAGATGTAAGATCTCGTTACGAACATACCAGGGGGCTCCCGTGGCTTTTCTAAGGAATCGGTTTTGGAGCGTTTGCATCCTATGGATTTGGTTGGGTTTGGCCTGAGCAAAGACCGAGCCCGCATAGGTCATGATGGGGCGAATGCACGCCGTGTACGTACGCAATTTGCACTTGAGTGACAATTTGCTACGTGCATTCAGAACCGAGTGGAGCCTACCTAGAGCGAAGGCGGCGCGCGAACGCACCTCCTTAATGTGCTCTCGAAAAGTGAGGAAACGGTCTAATGTTACACCAAGATATTTAGCTTGCTTCTCCCAAGGGATCGGCTTGCCGAACATCGTGATTGGTGGGGGGGGGGGGGGGGAATGGGTTAGTCCTACGGTATTTTTGAAAGAATACCGCCTGACTCTTATCGGGGTTGACTTCGATACGCCACTTTTTAAACCAGGCGCCAAGATTATTGACTGCTCGCTGGAGTGTGATTCGTATGTTGTCATTACTCTTTCCCTTGTAGTAGATGCCCGTATCGTCTGCGAACAGAGCCAACTGCGCCTTACTACTCTTTGGGATGTCGCTCGTGAAAAGCGTGAAAATCAGTGGGGAGATTACGGAGCCCTGAGGGACGCCCGCACGGATGGGTCGGGGGGAGGATAATGCTCCTTCTATACGATAGCGGAATGTGCGGTTCGACAAAAAGTCCCGTACTATGAGTACTAGACGATCCGGCACACCGAGTTGATATAGCTTGTATATCAAGCCGTTGTGCCAGACTTTGTCGAATGCTTTCGCGATATCGAAAAATATTGCACCGGTCATATTACCGCGCTGGAAGCCGGCGCTTGTGTATTCTATGATCCGGTGTACCTGATGCACGCTACTGTGCTGAGTTCGGAAACCGAACTGCTCTTGGGGGATGAGGCCCTTAGTCTCTGCGTAATCTCTGATACGCTTATAAATAAGCCTCTCATAGATTTTGCCGAGAACTTTGAGCAAACTGATGGGACGGGTGAATCAAATCGCCCGACACCCCTACTTATATAGGATTGCTGCTCGGCGGCAATCAGCAATCCTATATAAGTGGGGGTGTCGGGCGATTTGATTCACTCTGCGTCCAGCGCTCGGTGTTTATGACTCTTGAAGAATAGTCAAGCGGAATAGGTTATTAAATATATCAGCGTCCATTGTATTTTATTAATAATAGTAGTTTAGTCTCTTATATGCACCACTATATGTAACTTGTCTGTCACAACAGTGCCGCATATAAGGACAGTCCAGCCTATTTGCTATCATTTCCAGAACGGTGTTGGAGCTGGCCCGCACTCTACGCACAAGTGATGCGCAGCGCTTCCGCATGGTCGCATAGAAACAGTCTGTGCGTGCCAACGCGAACATACCTAAACATAACAACATTATAATTAGGTAATGATTTAAAAAAAAAAATCATTAGTTCCAGTGAAAATCCTAACTAATATTATAAACGCAAATGTGAGTTTGATTATTTGTTTGTTACGCATTCGCGCTAAAACAGCTGAACGGATTTGGATGGCACATGGGTAGACCATGACCTGGAAAACAATATAGAATACTTTTCGTCCTGGATCACAGACGAAGTCGCAGGCAATAACAAGTATTAAATTATGTTTGGTCTATTGGGTAACCAATCTTGACTAGGTAGGTCTCACTTCGACATGAACTAAAGGAACCTAATTCTAATCGTAAAACCATCTAACACAGTTAAGTAAACATAATCAGCCTATAGTATTGCTGGGACACATGCCTCTTGTAGAGTGGGCTGTAATCTACCACGCGGGACAACGTATGTGTTGGTAGATGTAAAATGTCTTCGAATTTTTGTTTCTAGTGCCGGTTTTCTCACGATGTTTTCTTTCACCGTTTTAAGAGCAGTGGTGATGAAATATTTACACAAAGTGAATCGCCTGCCTGGGACCCACGACCTACAAAGTGAATCGTCTACCTGGGACCCACGACCTACAAAGTGAATCGTCTGCCTGGGAAGCACGACCTACAAAGTGAACCGTCTGCCTGGGACCCACCACCTACAAAGTGAATCGTCTGCCTGGGACCCATGACCTACAAAGTGAATCGTCTGCCTGGGAAGCACGACCTACAAAGTGAACCGTCTGCCTGGGAACCACGACCTACAAAGTGAACCGTCTGCCTGGGACCCACGACCTACAAAGTGAACCGTCTGCCTGGGAACCAAGACCTACAAAGTGAATCGTCTGCCTGGGAACCAAGACCTACAAAGTGAATCGTCTGCCTGGGAACCACGACCTACAAAGTGAACCGTCTGCCTGGGACGCACGACCTACAAAGTGAACCGTCTGCCTGGGACCCACGACCTACAAAGTGAACCGTCTGCCTGGGTCCCACGACCTACAAAGTGAACCGTCTGCCTGGGAACCACGACCTACAAAGTGAACCGTCTGCCTGGGAACCGCGACCTACAAAGTGAACCGTCTGCCTGGGACCCACGACCTACAAAGTGAACCGTCTGCATGGGAACCACGACCTACAAAGTGAACCGTCTGCCTGGGAACCACGACCTACAAAGTGAACCGTCTGCCTGGGACCCACGACCTGCAAATTGAACCGTCTGCCTGGGAACCACGACCTACAAAGTGAACCGTCTGCCTGGGAACCACGACCTACAAAGTGAATCGTCTGCCTGGGACCCACTACCTACAAAGTCGTACGTCGGGGCCGTTACCACTGGGCCACTACTGCTCAGTGATTCAGAGATATCAGTCGTTTTGACCGCTTGTCAAAAGATCAATCGCAAGAAGACCTTGACCAAAATCTTTAGAACAATAAATATTAATCAAATACAATGTAAATTATATTCATAAAACAAATTAATGTAGTTATAACCCATAAATAATAATACTCCCGTTCATTTATTAGAAGCGAACGTGAGTCGATTACGAACCGAGGGATAGATTTCTATGTACAATATCGGGGACTATTTGCTGGGGTTGGAACCGTTATTAATCCTACTATACCATTAGAAATAGATTGTGAAGGAAATCTACGTCTTCTACGAAGGAAATCCAGTCTAACCGGATGCAGTTGAACACCAGTATTTTACATGGAGCGACTGCCCATTTATTTATTGATTTATTTAAACTTTTCGCACTCAAAAATAACGTACAAAGGCGGATATAATGCCTTAGAAATTCTCTACCAGTCAACCAAGACCTATATGACCTCCACAATCCAGTAACTGGGTAATACCCCTTGGGTAAGACTGGTTGTCAGAATAACTGGCTTCTGACGACCCGTAACGACTGTCAAAGATCCACAAAAGACAGCCGGGACCAACGGCTTATCGTGCTTTCCGAGTCCGGTATGTAAAGATGGTCACCCATCTACGGACCAACCCCGGCAGACCCATGCGGCTGTTATTACGTAGCCACCAGCTCCTCTCGGGATTGTGAAGGAAATAAAAGCTCATATTCTAAACAAATTAATTGAATTTCAACATATTGAGGGAAAAGTGTTTCATCTGAAACGATGATGATCTTCTTCTTTTCGTGTGGGTAGTAACTAACCTGGTGTCAGAGTTTTAAACCCACCCAAGGGCCTCTAACTTGGCTTCACGTGCCGTCGAGAAATATCTCTCTGGCATGCCGGTTGCCTCACGATGTTTTCCTTCACCGTTTTTCTAGGTGATAATTAAACAACACGCACATGAATAAGAAAAGTCAGAGGTGCGTGACTTGGGTTTGAACTCGAGACCTACGACTTGGCAGTCCGACGGGCATGCCATTAGGCTATCACTGCTGATGATGATGATGATGAAACAAATGAATACATTACCCCATCAAGCGTATGTGTTTCTTTATAATCCTCTTGAACTTCATTCTCGTCACCATCTCAGTCTCCTTTATATACTGCATATTTCCTAGCTCTTTCTGCAAATGTATCAGCTGATCACATAAGTACATTATCATACTGCACACAAGACCTTGCATCGCAAAGGCCCGGCAGAGCCCAGGAAAAACGCAGAAAGCAAGAATTTGCAGTGACAGTATCAAGTTCATTGAACTCTCCATTGGATCGAATGGTAACCATGCTTCTATGGACATTGTCCCTTCGAACAAAGCCAAGAGACTAAACGCACCAACTACAGCAGCTGTCATCCCAGTTATAAGCATCACATAATTCGCCATCAATTTCTTCCGTTCTTCGGTAACTTTGTCTCCAGAACTCTCAATTTCGTCAATGAGTTCTCTGAGTTCATCTCTTTTGATCAAAAATATTATCGTTTTAAAAAAGAAGTTGTATACAACCAGACATTTATCCAAATTGGAAAAGACGACTATGAGGTCATCCTTATGTTGGTAAGTCCCAATGCCAGCCAATATAAGAAAAGTGACAGTGAGGAAATGAATGAAGCATTCGTAGATTTTGTAAAGGAATTTTTGGTTTGTAGTCAAGGTTTTCTCTGGCCATAATCCGACGAAAAAAAGGTATTTAATGTTGAATGAGAAGAAACCATCGTCAATCAAATAGAAACGGTCTAATACGGAGAGCGCCATTTTGCAAATGACCCCGACGACTTGTCAGTAATGACCGTAATGGCGCGGACACAAATGTTGTTCCTATACTGCAATAAAGCTTTAACTGAATACGTATGAGAATTTTCTTTTCTTTCATATATTCTCGCAACAGATAGTATGTTAACTAACAAAGGCGTTCCCGTTTAACCCACAATAGTATAGCGTCCATGCATGCAAAAAAAAGAATAAAAAATAAAAAAGATGTTTAAAAAAAGAAACATTTTCTTAATAAATAGTGAAATATTCACGAAACTATTAAATTGATATGTAAAAGAAACACTGTACACGCACACAAAACGTGACAAGTGTGCGTGTACAGTGTTTCTTTTTCGTATCAATTTGATATTTTTTGTGAATATTTTACTTTTAAAAATACTTTTTTTTATTAGTAATATTTTTTTTAGCATGTATAGACGCTATACTATTGCAAGTTAACGGGAACGCCCTTCGTTAGATTACGTACTGTATACAATACAGTTATACCTGTAACTACAAGGATCTTTTGGTGCGTGACCAAAATCAGAACTGTCTGAACCATCTTGTCAATATCTTCTTTTTCAATACATTTCACAAAACAATTACTCAAATGTTAACCATCAGCGCCACCCTATCAACATTAAAATTCTGACGAGAGAAATACGTTTAGAAGATAATATGGGTGAATTGTCTAGATGCGGGGACGTGGAGATGCGTTAAGATCTAAGGCTTAATTGAAATTCAACCCTAAGTCTTAAGGCGGTTCAGGTTACTATGCGAAGTAGGTACCTAAGTCACAGGTAATCGCTAGGGTTGTAATAAAATCAATTTCTCATAGTTTCAGAACAAAAATAAAATCTTTATCTGTACGATGTTGTTATCAATATGTAAACGTTGTGTGAACTCTTGTCAAACATGTTCGTTGTAGCTATCGTCGGGTGGGTCCATGTTCAACAAAATATGCCCACAGGCACCGAACGAACGTTGAACGTTGAACCCGTAGTTTTACTAGTAAATCGTGTACCTCTGCCTTATGTCAGTGTACAAGCAATTTGACATAAGTTTCACACTATGTCCTAACTTCATAAACTCCATTTTGGAGTGTGTGTACAGTGTAAACTTGCTCAACGTTCCATGTTCGGCCATTTTAGTCGCTAAAGTCCGCCAATGTGTACCAAGCATTATGTCACGAAGTTTGCACAAATTGTGCAACTTTGGACTGCAATCTCTTCGGTAATAACTGCTAATTTGTACATTCCCCGTCTCTTTCTTTCTTAAACGTTAGAAAGAGAGGGTGGCAAGACTTTGTGAACTATAAATGACAAATTATGGCTGGGTAATGTCATAACTATTGAACAATTGACCAACTAGTTTGTTAAAGGGCAGCCTAGCTTCTTAGGAATTGTTTGTAATTGATGTATTTATGATTTATGAACAAGTTATTAATTTCAAAGGTCACTGTTAAGTAAGTTACTAATGTCTCTCGCTAAAGGTTATAACTATTCACTGGAATGACGCAGTTTCTTTTGTTTTTAGTTATTCGTAATTCGTTTTTGACTTTCATTTTGTTGTTTCAATATTTGTGTTTGACACAGTACGTCATTTTAAAGATACTGAAGCCACAAATATATATATATCTTTCTTTATATAGTTTTCTCTATAATAAACATAAGAAATAAAAAATTCGACACGTACGGAAATACAGACAGTGAAAAGGAGCATTTAAAACTAACAATTTTTCTTATAAACGAACACAAAAAAATAAAGACCTGTGCGAGGCCAAAAAGGCTCCTATATAATGCCGAGATCCGACGGTGCGCCATATTGCGGACGGACACAGGCGAGGCCGCACGACGCACCGTGGGAAGGTGTACGTGCGGGGTATCGCAGACATCAGAAGTTCCTCGGTGCGCGGTGCGTGGCGGTCTGTGGTCATCTGCCGTGCGTGTCCATCCGCAAAATCGCGGATCGTCGGATCTCGGCATAAGAAGGACGCCGAGATATTAAAAAAAAAACTCTGTGATGCTTCCGCTGCGATGCCTCGGACACACCTAAGAACATATAATATATGTTCTGTGGGATTCATACATAATAGGGGATAACAAAATAAATAAAACTATAAAATGTAATAGAAAAACATCTGCCATATGTGCTTGAAAGTTTCCAGCACACAAGGATTTTCCCCTTTAAAAATGGTTTTAACGCTGCGAGCAAGACAGCATCACTTCAGTTTCAGCTGGGAGATTTTAAGTTGGCATTAAGTTTGTCGGTTTAAAATCTCCCGAGCATTGCAAACTGTGCGCTGGAAATTTGGAAAAATGACTTTTTAGAAGTATTAGAGTCCCAAATAGAAAAAGAATTTATAGATTGAAATCTTTTCATTACAAGATGTATTTATTTATTAAAACATTATGCACAAGTAAAAAAAAACAAATACTGTACAAAGGCGGACTTAGGCATTTTGACTATTTTGTATTAGAAACTACATACAACGTGCCGCTACAATGGCGACATTAATTTAACACACGGGTAGGGCTAGTGGCCAGTTACCATAAAAATTATAATAAAATAAAATAATTCGTAAATTGAAAAAAAAATAATTTTCAAACAAACTAAATAATAAAAACATAACCAAAATTGAGATCACTCTTTGTAAAAGATTCATTCATGTAGGTAACTACCAGCTGGCTTACGTTCCATCGGTCAAGATCCTTTGTCGGCATAATTTCTAGGAAATTGCGCGGCTTTCCTTTTATTCGCCTACATATGATCCGTGACCCCGGCAAATGAACTCTTCGCTACAGTTCTTTAAGTATAGGTTACTCCAGGATAGTAATTTAGAAAATTGTAAATAAATCAATAAATAATAACATTTAATGAAATTAAAATATTTTCCTAAAACGAATACGCGAAATCGGATACGTGTGTTAAATTAATGTCGTCATGGTAGCGGCACGTTGTATATTTATAGAATAGGATTAGTACTCATTCATTTAAAAAAATAAAACAGTTTTCTTTGACTTCCTCTTCGTCGTCTTTCAATGCTGAGGATCGCGACCACATACGATTTGCACTTTTACAACATTTCGTAGCACGTTCTTAGGGTCTGATAATTGATGAAAACACTTTGTTCATGTGTTACATGTATAGCACAGCACTGTTACTTACTATTACCAAACTAATCAAAGTCAAAGTCAAAGTCAAATAATTTATTTCAAGTAGGCACATTAAAGGCACTTTTGAACGTCAAATACATAGAAATAGAACTGATTCTAGTTGCCCCTTCCAAAAGGTAGTTTTCGTATGGAGAAGAATGGGCAAGAAACTCCACCGTTACTCTTTAAAAAAAATGTTTTACAATATTTGGTATACATCAATTATATAATTACATGTGAAGACGATGCACCGAGTATACAATTACAATAGGTAAAAAGAATTAAAAATTAAAAATGGAGCAATGACAAATAAATAAATTAAGTGATAGTAGTAGTAATTAAGTAACCAATGTTCTGTTAAACAAATGACATCAAACTTAGTATTTTCTAAAAACAATTCTATTTCCTGTAATTTGGAAGAGAGAGACGTTAAAATTATACAATCAAAATATACAAGGTTGCTTGTATATTTTGATTGTATAATTTTAACGTATGTTGCCCCCCCTTTGGTTGTTTATTTTTATGTATAATATTGCCAGAAGATACCTTTTTATTATTCTCTAATAATAATAATTGTTTATTTGAAGGGGTAACTTCTGTTGTCTTACTTACTAGTTTAAAACGTTATCCGGAGTGACCTCCACAACTACAACTGAAGAGTCTAGAATGCCCGTCGCAGTTCCAGCAGGAGGAGAATACCTTATCTGACTGGTAGTGGCCTTCAAAGATGTTGATATTATAGGTGGATCGTCCTTCGTACAACATGATGATTTATAATTATTACTCACTATGCTGTTAGTATAACTAGACAACACAGACTCGTCACTAATAATTCAATTGTATTACCGAAATGCATACGGAACACTGTTAAACCACAAGATTTTAAATACCTTACTATAGCCTACGATGTTTTAAGCTTTGCCCTCAATCCCTTATCCCCATTCCGTTCAATACAGGGGTAAACAGTCAATATGTAGCAATGGCTGCGGTTAAAGAAATGCATCGCCACTCTAAAAGCGTAGAGTGCTTTCAGAGTCACTTATGTTGAGAATGTCGGAACTGTAACTACTATTTGCTCTCGCAATGTTTGCTGTTCAGTTTTCCCTTACTTGTATAATGGTTTACATAACATCAGGCATTTAGGGCTGTATTAGTCGAATGTAGGCAGAGGAAGGAAGGACATCAATATTTTTCTTTAGTTATGTTTCTAATTAGTCCTAATTTTATCATTATATCAAAACTTATTTTATTTACTTTATTAAATTAAAAAAAACTTTTTTATAGGTACTAGGTAAAATTAAATATATTTTTAATTTATAATTATTAAAAAAAATATTTTAATTTAAATTATATTATTTATAATAAATAAAAAAAAAACAATATAAATCATAAAAAAATATATTTTAAGTCAAAATATAATTTTATTGAGATCAGATAGGCAGTTGCTCTATCTAAAATATTGGTATTCAGCTGCATCCGGTTAGACTGGAAGCCGGCCTCATAGGCGGGAAAAGGCAGATGATGAGGACATGTCTTCTTTCATACATCTCTTTTATCTCAATAAGTCAGTAGTTCCAGCAATTATAATCTTTCTCACATTCCATCATTCATTTCTTTCGATCGCGTGGGTATATTATAAAACTCTTCTACGAACTTCTAAGTTAGCTATGATTGTGAGAACCAGTAGTAACGGGTCGTGAACATATGCAATTTGTCTTTCGTCGACGTATTTGTTAGTCTCTGGAGGTTTATGCACTTGCCTTATATTTTCTCCACAAAATCCCTTAAAAGGCTGCCTCATGAAATTGGTTATTTGTCTTTCGCAGTAGCCGTGACACAATTGAATGTTTTTGAAGAATAAATGTAAGATTTCGTCTAAAATTTACTCATAATCATTCTCCTGCCATGATCTCAATTTATTTGTGGTCGGCACAACGCCTTTTTCTTCCATACTTTTTTATTTTATTTTATTTATTATGTAAAACAAACAATTTCACATTAAGAATTTAAAAAAAAATTGGATACAGAAATAATACAAATGTGAAATCGTTACGCACAGATATACAATGAGACAATTTGGTAAAAAAAACTAGTGTTGAAAACAATTTAAAAGAGGAATATGAATGGCAAGGTATCAACAAAAAAAAAACAAAACATAAAGTTGCCGATTGTTCCACTTATGCGGCACTATGCCGCATAAGTGGAACAATCAGAAATGTAGAGATCCGTTGGAGAACCAAGGTAACCGACATAGCTCGAAGTATTGCCAAACTTAAGTGGCAGTGGGCAGGGCACATTGCTCTCAGAACAGATGGCCGATGGGGCTGGAGTGGCGACCGCCTACCGGAAGACATAGCGTTGGAAGGCGCCCCCCACAAGGTGGACCGATGACCTGGTGAAGGCCGCGGGAATGCGCTGGATGCGAGAAGCACTGAACCGGTTGAAGTGGCGGTGCTTGGGGGAGGCTTATGTCCAGGAGTAGACATCTTTCGGCTGAAATGACGATGATGATGATGAAGTGGTACAACACATTAATTTTTCAATATGTTAAGAATCAAAACTTTCCTTGCGGTAAAGCAAACAGATCCAAAATGCAGATTTTTTAATAAAAATTGCTCGTCAGGCGACGAAGAGGTGCACGCAAGCCGGCATTAGTACCTACTTCTGGGGGCTGACTATGAAGTATTAATGCCATCATTATTCCACTGCGAAAAAAGGATGGTGCTAGCGGCCTTGTATAGCTCCGTCTCTTACTAACACTGGAAAAATGGTGGCATTAATACGTCGTGGTATAGGTGCAAGTCGTGCGCGCACCTCGCGTCCCCGGCATGTTCTAGGAATATAATATTCTTCTCTATTACTCGTCAACTCCGTAGTCATTCTATTTCCAGCCATATCATCGCTCACACTGTCCATCCATCGTTTCTTACAAAGAAAGAAAGAAAGAAAATAAATAATAACAAACAAACTCAAACGTATTATGAATCAAAAATTCTATAGGTATAGCTATATTTATTTTCTTATTGTGCACCCATTTGCAGCGAATACGTGTCTCAGTGTTTGTATTAATAAGTTAGAAAAACTAAAATGATTCGTAAACAAACACGAGAGGAGCTCGTGGCTAAGTAATAACAGCCGCTCGGGTCGATCCATCAGGTTAAGCTACGCTTGCCGGGGTTGGTCCGTGGATGGGTGACCATTTTCACATATCGAGACTCCTCCGTGCCTCGGAAAGCACGTTAAGCCGTTGGTCCCGGCTGTCATTTGTGGATCTTTGACAGTCGTTACGAGTCGTCAGAAGCACGAAAGTCTGACAACCAGTCTAACCAAGGGGAATCGTATTACTCAGTTACTGGGTTGTGGAGGTCAGATAGGCAGTCGCTCCATGTAAAATACTGGTACTCAGCTGCATCCAGTTAGACTGGAAGCCGACCCCAACATAGTTGGGAAAAGGCTAGGCAGATGATTCGTAAACAAACACCTTTGAAATACAAGTTTTTCTTAAAAAATAAAATGGCTTCAACAAAACAACAAAAAAATCTTATAGCGTCATAAAAATAAATCCTAAACATAAATAAATCATCTAACAGTTTATTGCAAAACATTTATTCCAGAAAAACTTTTTACTATTTATAACTGAGGGTAAAAACCGGTAAATATCTGAAACTAAAATTCAAAATGGAGTCGCAAATAAAATAATACGAGAATCCTAGACAAGAATAAATCACCAGTGTAACTTTTCAGTAAATCTGAGGGTATAAATCAGAAAACATAAAAAAAAACAAAATGGCGAAAATTCAAAATGGCGTTTATGTATACGGGATAAATACGAGGCCTATTATGGATCAATAGGCAGTCAACAGACAAACGGCGACGCGTAGACAATGTATATGGTATGGTAGCAGTTATGTGAGGGAATTGGTAACATAGAGAAATGTCTGAAACTCCTAAGTACAGTCACGGACTTTAATTGATGATCCACCTTCAAACTTTTCAATTTTGTAGTTTCATGCATTCACGAGATTACACGATTAAACATGAACTCAAATCGAACGCTCGTAAACAAGATGACAAATAAATTACATTTAATCGGAAATAGTCTTATCCATAGAGGTTGACTAATAAGTTCTCAATGATAAAAATAAATACAATGTTGCACTAAGTTTATCCAATCTATTTGATACCGACCTCCTTTGAATATATATAAAAAAATCTGAAAACATAACTGAAGACAGTGACGGTTGAAATATCGATGTCAGAGACGTTACTTTCGAACTTGCTAGGTTACTGTTGCTATACCTGCAATTGGTTGGCACTCTGCTGTCAAGTTTGTAGTTCTGGCTCTCAGGTTAGCCAACCGGTAAAGATATGAAATATAATTTTCTTCTTCTAATACGAAGACATATGAGTTTGCGTGTCGGGACCCGAATAAACCCTATTTGCATTAAACGGCTAAAATACGAACAGTGCCAGGTGGCTGATCAATTAAAGTCCGTGACTGTACGTACCTACATAGCAAACTGGCAAGTGATGTGGAACTTAGTGTTTCGTAAGTATCACGTTACGTATATTATATTAAATAAATAAATTAATAAAAATAAAATAATTTTATTTCGAACAACTAAAAGATCCATAAATTGTTAATAAAAAGTACGTATACAATTTTGAAACGATATTTTAGAAAGAATTGATATTTTAATGTAAATCGAAATAGATTTATTTTCTTTTTACACAAATAGCAACTGTGTACTCCAATCGATTTCGTCAACAAATTATTTTTTTGTGATCTTATATAAAATATTATAGTTTTTCTTACTAGTGATTTACGTTAAGTACAGTCGGAATACCATATTATTTTGAAGAAAATGCTCAGCTAAATAACAAACAAATAATAAAATTGCCTTCAAAAACCCATCTTTCTTCAATATAATGTCTGTTCCCTTTTAGCTTTAGATACTAGAAAATCTAAACACAGCTATATTACATTATTATACGCAAGCTGCCTGAGCAATCACAATTTTCCGAGATAAGGCGCAAGAAAGACAGCATATTGCTTGGCGTCCGGCACACGACGGAACCCTATCCTAACTGATATTATATATCAAACTAACGTGTGATGGTATTATCACAGTGTAACTATTTACAGTGGTTCATTATCGTCCATATATTTGACAGGACCTGAGAAATGTAATTTTTTTGACATTTCAAAATAATTATGAAATGTCAAAAAAAATAGATTTCGATAATTATTATCTTAGTAGGTACACTAGGTAGGTTGCGTTGGTGGCATAACAAATGGCAGCTGCAGTGAACAGTTGGTATTGTGTAACCTTTTTTGCTTTGAATGTCATCCATTCATTTCATGCCTACGGTATAGAAGTCAATATTGGTTGAACGGACTTTAAAAAGATTTGTTTACATGTCTAATCTTATTTCGAATGGAATATAGAATATTATGTAAAGCGACGTTATTGGTTAAAACAATGGTAGATTTAATATCAAAGTTAAATGATAAATAACAAGAGCATGAACTAGAAAAAGGCGGACTTGCAAGAGAGCGAGCGAGATAGATAGTCCGTCAAGAGCGAGTTAACAATATTGACAGTGACATTTTAATAATCAAGTAAACAAGGCAACAAAATAATAAGTATTTAATCTAACATTATACCTACTTAATAGTACAATAATATACCTACTTATTTCCCGAACTGTGTATGTATGGTATGTAGTTCTAGATAAGCTCTGACTCTCGCTAAAACCTCGTCACTCACTTTTTAAAAATGCTTCCGTTGAACCACTGTAAGTAGTTACACTGTGGTAATATCAATCCTGAAACTATCTGTCACAAAAAGTTATTGAACGGGTCAGTATCCAGGCTTTGGGAAAAGGTTATCTTTCGTTATAAGACATTGGCTCATCAATCTACATACTTGGCTAGAGATTTACTGAAATGTAGGTTATGATTCTTAATGTAATGTTTGTCAGATATTTTGAGCGTAGTTTTCAGATTTCAGTTGTAATCGGTTCAGTTCTGGGGGCCTAAACCGGCCATATTAGCAATTCCTCTAAAAGCAGTTCATTTCCTGAATTTCAGCTGTAGTATTCCTCTACTGTGACTAAAAGCAATTCATAATTTGTGGATCATTTTACGTACGGTCAAACAGATGAATTATTTCGTAATATGAATTATACGCAGATCATAATTATGAATTGTCACTTTGTGACATTTTACGATGATTCATAATATTTTCATATTATGATTCTATTAAAGTGACCGTTTTAAGCCCAGTAGTTTTGCCGATTTTAAACGAGGTTTTCTTGTTTGTATGGACACATCTATATAAGTAAGAGTACTTCAGCTCTACTTAAGCTCATTCCGAGGTAAAAATATTGGCAAAGAGCATGGTGGTAGCGGCTCTGACAGCTCAAGAGTGCTTTGACATCCATTTAAGACTCAAGCTCAGTGCATTGAATTCAATTAAACCATTAACAGGCACTTTTGAACAGTCAAGGGGTCGGTCAGTTAGTTAGAAAGTTGAAGCTAGTTGCCAATACGTAGATCTCTATGGAAAAGAACAGGCAAGTAATCAAAAGATCCCTGAATCCAAAAATGGTGTTCACAAACTCACAATATTTCCCGTTTTAAGTGTAGGGGAGGTACCCCAAAATATTTTTTTCCCTAAAATACTTTTTACCACTTTGTCGGCGTGATTTATATGTATACCCATACCAAAATCCAGCTTTCTAGTACCAACAGTCTCTGAGCTAAGCTGCGGACAGACAACGGGGGCGGCGACACTATAAGGGGTCCTTGTTGACTACGGAACCCTAAAAATGTTAAAATAATTCAAAATACTTATAGATTAAAGATAAACCCGGTCAGAAATGATCAGTCCCAACGAGTAATTCGTCAACTCGTCCTACATGCCTACGGCCCATTTAGGAGACTTGAAGAAAATCAAAAGAACGTCCTAAATGGGCCGTAGGCATGTAGGACGAGTTGACGAATAACTCGTCCCAACTGACGGCGCCCTTTCACGGAGATGACTTTTTAATGCAATCAATTTAATTATGGTGTTTGTTAAGACGATGTTCTATGTTATTATTATGTTAGAGGACGCTGGCTTTTTTAACCGACTTCTTCAAAAAGGAGGAGGTTCTCAATTCGTCTGTATGTTTTTTTTTTTTTTTTGGGTGTATGTTACCCGATTACTCCGCCAATTATGAATCGATTTTGATGATTCTTTTTTTGTTTGGTAGGTCATGCTTCAGAGGTGGTCCCATATAAATTTTATTAATTTTGCTTGCGTAGTTTTTGAGTTAGCTTCAATAATTACGTAGTTTTCCCACTTTGCGATGTTGATGACTTGTTAATCGACTCCGTCACATAGCAGACAACGGTATACGAATTTGTGTGGGGTAGTTACCACAACTAAAAAGTGAAAAATAAAGCTTGGCAATAAACAGTGGCAAAAAACGAAAATTGAAAACCAAAGACACCGACTTCCGAAATTAAAGTTATTTTTCACTTTTTTTTTGGAAGTCGGTTGTTTTTTTTTTTTGTAAAAAGCTTTATTATTCTTTTAGCTCCATTTGCCAATGTCGTATTTTCTCCTTTTCTTCTTATGTGCAGTCACTGATTCCTAAAATTATTGTGACAATACCCTTTTAGCTGGCGAAATATTATAACAGTACACTGTCAGTTGTTATAATAGGATCCAAGTTTGAATTCAGGTTCAGTTCCGGCCCCGGTTGGTCGTTTGTATCATAAAATATCTATTTGTACTTATAACACATGAATTTAAATGGGCTTATTTAAAAGAGGAAATTGGTGGGTATTTGGGTTGCTTTATATTATTATTATAGCAGGGATTTTACTATCACTAAACCCAACCTGTTATTGTGAATCGTGACTGGAAAAATGTAAAAAATGATTTTTTTTTTGACTTTGACTTAATATTCCGTGTGCATGGAGGTCTGATACTGGTTTTACCTTTTCTAAAAAAAAAGTGAGTCCATTTTTTCTATGAATTAAATAATCTTGGCACTCTTTATCAATTTGATTTTCAGTAGGAAATTCTCGATAGACGTAAGTCTCGATACAGTAAGGTGCAAATTAAAATTATTGCCGAGAGTTTTATCAAACTCATGGAAACCATTCGAATTTATACTTTATTACAATGAGATAGGAGTAACAATGACTAACTACTTAATGGTTTTACGTCGATCGTGAATTTCTAATTAACTTACTACATAGGTACATACATAGGCATCACCATAGAAATGATAGATAATACAATTTTTCCGAGCCTCTCATTCCTAAATAAATATTTGTACGCCAAATGGCAAAACATGGAAAAACGATAATAATAACAATTGTAAAATCTTGCACACTGTTGTAACTTATGTTTACAAATCCTAACTTCCTAATTAATATTATAAACGCGAAAGTTTGTAAGGATGTATGGATGGATGGATGTTTGTTACTCTTTCACGTAAAAACTACTGAATGGATTTGGATGAGATACTTAGTTTATAACCTGCAGGCGTAGCATGGCGCTTTCTATCTCTACGAAGAACAGACATAGCTTTTTCTATACAAAAGGGACAGTTCGTTTCTTCATTTTTGACATTCACCAAAGAAATCTTTCTACAATCTGTCATTTTGTCTTTCATTTCTAACGATATTTGTCGAGGTCTTTTTATATGTAGACTATTTCGGAAGAAATTTTTCTATCCTTACTGTCAAAATCACACTGACAACCGATAAATCCTACGACAAAACAAATAATTCTGAGTCGAATTATGTAAAAGAGTGAATTTCGTAAAAAGTGCAGTTGACTCTTTCTACTTTGCTGCCGTCATACTGTCTACAGGAAACGTCATTTTTGTCTACTCTTCCCTCGACAAAACGGTGCTCATGCTACGCCTGCTGGATTAATACATAGGATACTTTTTATCTCGATATTCCCACGGAATCAAGACTTACGCGGGTGAAACCGCGGGCCGCAGCTAATAAAGAATATTGATTGATTGATTCAAAATTGTCACATTCACCTACGTTTTTTTTTAATCTTGAGCCAACGCTAACTTCTAACAACGACATACAATATTTATTGTTTTATCTCTGTGTAATGAGATCGTTAGGCACAGAAGCACACATTAAGTGTTTTCGGATCTCTTGTAAGTTACAAGAGATCCGTAAATCCTTAAGTGCTTCCATTTTCAAAGTAGGTACTCGTAACATAACGGTTTTGAAGACTTATACGTCGTTAAAACACTGGTAAAACACTGGTTAGGTATGTTTACTTACTTGGTTTGGGAGTTAGAGAAACAATTTTATTGAAGTCCTGTTATTTTTTTAGTGTAGATGACACCAAAGGGCAAAATAAATTGAAAAGTTTAAGCAGTTCACTTTTATGTACCTAAGTGGTCTAGACGAAGTCGTAATCTTTTAGCATTTTACACTTGCTCCACTTTCGCAAAACGGGTTAAATTACTTTGTAAATTTTAACACTGATACTAGAAAATAAGGTGTTAGCTTTAGAGTACCTGTTTACTTTGAGAAATTCTATTGAACCGCAGCTAAGTGATAGGTAGGTACAGTCGCAGAATAGTAGCTTAGGTATTCTCACTGTAGGTAAATTGTCAATTACCTATATGTGGTATACGGATTACCGTATAGTAAAATGAAATATAATAATAATAAATAATAACATCTCAGGAGGATCTCATTGCGCGACTGGGCCATGGGCTTGATTCAGAAAGCAGTACTCCTGGACACGGCACGCATAGTGAGGAGGTTCCTCTCTCTAGAGCCCTGACCACCGGCACCCTGGTGCCGATAGGCTACTATTTTTTGTATTTTTAAATCTTTAGTTTTAATATTTTTTATAAAAAATATTTAAAAATGTAAGGAATATGGTATTTAAAAAGAAAAAAACATAATATATATATAATCTAATGAAAAGATCTTTGTTGTGCAGAGGTGTAATTGTGTGGTAGGTATAAAATGGCGGACAAGTAATTTTACGTGTTTATTGGAGCAGTGGAGCCATTGGAAGGGGCGCGTGTTGCCACAGATCACATAATAATTTACATTTTAATGTTGGCGTTGCAATACTGGTTACTATAAAATACCCAACAATTCGAGTGTTCTTAGTACCTACTGATAAGTAGGTTTTCGTATAATTTCCGTAAAACGGGCAACGGCTTTCTCTAATTTAGAGTTATTTTTATCATTATCAATTTATCATAAATATAACACGATTATTTCATTTTGTAAATCTTCAGTGAACCTTAAAACTGTGACCTAGTCCCGACCCCCAGCTGAGCATTGATTGAGGAAACTGTGAATAAACCTACAATTTATATAAAGCGTGCTCGTCTTGTAAAAGTGTTTTGGAGTTCAGCTTTTTAGTAATGCTGGAGCTACAATGTCGCGTTATCGCGAACGAAACTTCACGCGTTCTCTCTCTCGCACACCCCTCGATGTCTCGCTGAGCAACAGAGCGCGCGAAGGTTCGCGATAACTCGACAATGTAGCCCCAGCATAAGCGATCGTAAAGGCTCTTACATACTGGCGCGATTCGTCACGCGACGCGAATTTTAACAAAACAATTTCTGAGAAAACTTCACGGCGAACAATGCGGCGGCGTCACGTCGCGCGACGAATCGCCCCAGTATGTAAGAGCCTTAATGATCTTGCTTTCCGTACCTCAGAAAGCACGTTAAGCCGTTGTCTGGTCTGTCTGGTCCTCGCTGGCATTCGTAAATATTTGACAGTCGTTACGGGTAGTCACAAGCCTGAAATTCTGACAACCAGTCTTACCAAGGGATATTAACATATTACCTAGTGAGTTGTGGGGGTCAGATATAGGTAGTCGCTCCATATAAAATACTGGTATTCAGCTTCATCCCGTTAGACCGGAAGCCGACCCCGACAGAGTTGAGAAAATGCTAGGCAAATTTATTGCTAGTGATAGTTCTTTGAAAGTATCAATAGTCAAATCATCAACTTTCAATGTGTGTGATGCAGCACCTTGGAAACCAGCTTTTAGAGTATGTGCGACGTAAAAATAACTCGCAGCTGCTATTTATACAGAAAGCTATTTAAATCCCTAACCTTAAAAAAAAAACAATTTACAAAGACTAATTTAGTTTAACAACATCGTAAGCATTTAAGGGTCGGCTCTTAAGGGTTGAACGTACATAACGCCGGAAAGGGCTAATGTCGTGAAATAAAATTTTTACGACCAATTAAATGACTGTAATGTAATGAATTATTAATGAGTAGAGTTTATGATGGCATAATTTAGGCTTAAAAATAAGCCGGTTTTGCAAGAGAGCGGTTTAGAGTCCTAGAGGTATTATTTTAAATAAATAAAATAAATCAAAGATCTTTATTGGAACAAAAATACAATTTCAAATTGAATTGCGTACGTAAATAGCTACATTAGTTACAAAACCGTGTCGCAGCTATTAACGCCCCACCTACAAGAGTGAGACGACAGCGTTCCAGATTCCAGAGATGTAGAAGTTATAAAGAATTATAATAAACATAACATAACATAATTAAACATAACATAACATAATTAAACATAACATAACATAATTAAACATAACATCACAACTGTAATCCCTGAAGGGTCAGAGGTCTTTCGATGCTGCAAACTTGGTTTTACACTATTGAAGAACATCTCAGAAAATCAGTACAGGATTTTTTTTTGCGACCATACTGCTTAATCCGACGATCGGCAATATTTCAGACGGACACGCACGGCAGACGATCACAGACCGCCACGCACCGCGCACCGAGAAACTTCCGATGTCTGCGATACTCCGCACGTACACCTTTCCACGGTCCGTCGTCCGGCCTCGTCGGTATCCGTCCGCGAATTCGCGGATCGTGGGATTTCGGTATTACGCGATTTTTGTGTCCACGGTTACTGGCCTACCTATTACTAATCTTGCATACTTCAAATCTAAACCACTTACGTAAAAGACACAACTATTTCTAAAAGTACTCTCATAATCTTCCCAGGAAATAGCCTTACGTACTTTAAGTACAGTTACCGTGAACTTAATCTACCGAAGTACAAGTAAGAGGTAGTTATAACCGGTAGTGGCTGATTGGTCGTCCTCGGTTGACGAACGAATTGAATGACGGATTAAGTGCTTACGGAATTTGAGCAGATTATTTTTGTCGTATAGTTCTGATTTTTTTTGGTTATTTCGGTAAGGAAAGGAGATTTGTTGCGTCATCATCACTATATAGCAGTGCACTGTGGTGTCATATTTTTCGAACACTCTTATCCAGTTGAAAAATAAATTGAATCTTTATAATAATTCTAGTCGTGTTTTTGCCGATAAAATAAATTTTATCTCTTCTTCCTCTGTTGTGTTTACACAAGTTTTAATGACAGAATTAGGGGGCCTACCACCACCGCTTACAGCAGTATTATTTTAATCTTACTTCGTGGGGTAAAGAGATGGAGCTATACGTCCTGTAGAGCTGCATCTCTTTCCTACACTGAAGTAATATAAAAATAATAGTGCTGTAAGCGGTGGTGGTAGGCCCCCTGTTATTAACTTGTATTGTCGTAAATATAGCAACAGCAAGGAATAGGAATGGCAGGGCTGCCTGTATTACCTACGACTGTATAAAAAAATTCTTAATAAAAAATAATAAAAAACAAAAAATGTGCAGACCTTTCCAATCTTAGTTTAGAACAGTAAGTTGTCCTTGTTGTTTTGTTTTTTATTGTAGTCAATTATTGTTGTATCTTAGTGTTTCTATTGTTGTGTGGTACTTTTAGGTACCCGAGTTTTATTTAGTTTCCAAAACTGAAGTAAAAATGTATCCTTGAGACTACAACTACTTCAACTTGCCTTAACTATCAAATCAAAGAGCGAAACGCAAATTAATTACTGTCAAAACAATTACATACACAATTAATTAACGCAAGCGGATCCGGATATTATTCAAGTAATAATATGTTTCTATTTGAACTATTCAAACACTTCAAATGAAACCGTATCTTAGGGTCCTAACAGACGTGCTAATTTTAACTTCGGCGATCAGCGCTATTGGCGATTTAGTCACTTTTTGGGAGCTCGATCGACCGACTGACATTTCGGCCAACTGATGCTACATCAATAGAAATCGAACGTTGAGGTCGGTATCGACGATCGTTTCTACATTAACATCGCTAAAACTGCATCAAAACAAACGTGCGATTTTGCTGTCCCGACCGAAATATCGCAAAACGCAATGCGGCATTGATAAAGGCATCTATTATAATGTCGGTCCATCTTGATGAGCCAAATCAGATCATAATCCAGATTTACAATAAATATTATCTCAATTACAATCGTATAGTTCTATTATAAATCTAGATCGCATCAATCTTTGATTACATTTCACTGATCGCGATCGAAATTGACGATTTTGTAGGTGCCATTGAGTCGTAAAATCGCCGATCACCGTTGCTAAAAGCAGCACGTCTGCTACACCCCTTATTAAGTAACTACACTTTACAAACGCAATAACAAATGAATATCTCGAGTCAATAATCATTGTTGACTAATTTGTGAAGCTTTTGTTTGACAAACAGAGTTACTGGTTCAGAGTCATACCTACATAATAATGACGCGTTAAGTAAACCCATGGTTTATGTTAAACATAACTTATCTACATTATGGAACTACTTGTTGCATGTGACTTTGTTTGTAAGCACACTTCAACCCCCTTCAGGGGTTAAGCCTAGATTACTTATCTATCCTGCGGGAGACGTTGTTAAACAATCGTATTAATGTACGACATGGAAATATCACAGAACAAATTGAGTGTTGGTTAGAATAGATCGCGGAAAGCGATAAGGCCGCCGCCGCATTGTATACCTATTTTGATTTTTTTTTTGTGGTGTACAATGAAGTATAAAAATACTTAATTAAATAAATAAATGAAGAATCAAAAACTTTTATTAATTTCGAAGTTACAGTTACATTCTTTGGGTTTAAGAGTCATCATAATGGAAATGAAAATAAAAATATATAACAAATATATATATATGCGCCTTTTACACATAATGGCTCTTTTAAATTTCATGCAAGTTTGTTTTCATTTTTCATGACTTAGACCTTGACGCAAGGCTTATATTTCTTGCTGTAACTCAGTATACCTACAGATTACACGCGACCATTGTGTAGTACATTGACGGAACTAATTAGGAAGGTACAGTGAAAGGGGAGTGCGGGAAAGACGCGAACTTTGATTTTCAAGGAATCGTAATAGGGATGTTGACAAGTAAAACAATTTAGTAGGCCAGTCAGATAATAAAAAAATATTAGACACGTATTTTTTGCTTTATCATTATATTAATAAAAAAATGTTTAGATAAAACGCGTTAGCGTTGGGAGTGGTGATTTTAACTCAATGTATTGCTGTAATTTTTTGATTATGTAAAAAAAGAAAAACTATCTCTCCAATATTTTTTAATAATCTGACGGACAGAAAAAAAATATCACCGTCCCTATTTTTTTTGTCGTTTATTTAACGTTGGTGAAGTTTAATCTTGGGTTAAAAATATTTCTTATTTCTTAGTGCAGCCCTACACGGTCTAATGTACAGCAGAGTTTGGTAAAATTGGGTCGAAACCTGTCTAATCAATATTCAATTTTATCGTTTTCTATACCAGTAGAGGTCGTTGCCCTATAGTACAATGGCAACCAAGACTATTAATTATTAATATTATATCACAAAACACGGAAATATATTTCGCTCCATTATTATTAATATTATAAGCTCCGTTTCATTGAAAAGTTTGTCAAACGATCTGAAAATAAATAATTAATTGTCTCATTGCATTTACAGTAATTTTATAATATTTACTTAACGATTATTTGTAGTCAAACAATAGGACAAACAGTTCATATAATATATTGAAACTGATATTTAATAATGCGTTTATTTGATATAATTAATCCCTTGTATTTTGGTCAGGTTGTCACTTAACGCAATTAAATGGGACATTGGTACCGATTCTGTTGTTCACAAACTAAACTAAATTTAAGTTCAGTGCATTTTTTTCTTTCTATTTCATTAAGAAAAGGACAGAAGATAGATTTTAGTTTAGTCCTGTCAAATTAATCAGTGCCCGTCACTACTCCTTATGAGTTTAGACGTGATTAAAAACTTGCCTACTAAAATTACCTACGTCAATTTATGTCAGGCGCTGAAGGAAAACATCGTGTGGAAACCGGCATGTCCTAGAATCAGAAAATTCGAAGACATTCTTTAGGTCATTAGAGGTGCAGGAGAACGATGACTAAATGTAATAAAAATTAAACTATTATGTGCCAGTAATTCAGTAATTCCATTGGAACTCATAACCTGAAATCGGTGCCAAAAATAGGGGACTATTCATGAACACTCATAAAAAACTTTACCATTAATTTCTCATTTTGCCAGTGTGACAAGCGAAAACCTGCGTAAAGGAACCTAACTTTTATATTTAAAAGTTTTTTACTGCATCCACGTCACATCGCCATAAAGACAACATGTGCTTTATAAAGCAGCTAAATCAGCCTATTTGCTTTCAGCCTATTTTACAGTTTGACTGTGTCGTACAGTTTATTGCCTGTCATAATAGTTCTTAGAACAGTTGTTAGCCGAATCGCTTGAAGACTGATAAATAATTTTAGGGGTATTTTAAATATCTGTGATATCGAAGTTGCTGGTCACTTTAGCAAAAATCTATATACTAATATTATATTAAAGTTGAAGTGTTTGTTTTGTTTGAACGCACTTATAATCTGGAAATACCATGCGGATTTGAAAAGTTAATTTTGCATTTGATTGGCCAATTGGGGAAGGTTGTGGGCTATTTAACATCACGCTACGACCGATAGGAGCTGAGTAAAAAGAAAAAAAGGCAGAAACAACGCTAAGCAAAAATTAAGTAAGAGCTTGTACACAAAACTGCGAATCGGCGCGATGTGAAATGGCAACGGAGAAGCTTTCTTAAGAAATAATAAGAAAACCTAAGGGGGGGAACCGTCGCTAATTTTTGCGATGCGACGTCGCAACGCAGTTTTGTGTACAAGCTCTTCTGCGTTTCGAATTCGCATCGTAGTTTTGTGTACAAACCCTTAGAGCGCGAGCTGGCGATGCGGTGCGAGATACCGACGCTGTTTCATAAAAATGTGGCTGATATTTTTCCACGCGAACGAGGTCGCGGGCAGAAGCTATAGTTAGCCTGTAAATAGTATAAAACAAAGTCACTTTTCATGGCTTTCTGTGTGAGCGCTTAGTTCTTCAAGACTACATCATAGATATTTTCTCCACCACACCATGGTTTTCACTATTATTCCGGATTGTTTATGTGTTCATTACATTAATTTTAACAAAGTTATAGCACAGAAATATTGATGATTTGATAATTATGTCACAGCAGGAACCAGGCGCGGTCCGAGGGGGGGGGGGGTCCTGGGGTTCATGACCCCCCCAAAATCATTCAAGCTGTTGAGAGACTGAATGATTTACGTGCTTTACTAACTAAAAACTATAGGTACTTGAGCCAGTTGAGCCACACTTTTTTTTGTATCTGCCCATCGGGGTCACCCCGATGGGCATATACAAAAAAAAGTTTTTAGAGTACTTATCAATTAGGTAACCATTTCCCTAAAAATATTCCCCGGCTCAAATGGCGACCCCCCCAAAATCTTGGGCTGCGATCGCACCTGACAAGACCGGTCTCAGTTAAGCAGTCCGCTTATAGTTACTTCGGAGTATTATTTCACATAGAGCCTCTGCTGAGGTTTCATAAGATGGCATAGTAACTGGATATTCTTCCATTCTCTCCGCACACAAAGAAATACAACTCAAACAGGAAACCGTTGTTATTTTTCTGCGAATAGGTGGAAGCCATCAAAACTACAATTTCTATGAACGGGTGTAGGTACTTTATTACAAAACAATTTACGAGGTAATAGTCATAGTTCTGGGAATAATACTTTTTTTGCGAATAGTTCGTAACAAATATTGCCCTGATTTTAACCCGTTGCATAAGTAAGTACCTACTATTTTCCAGAAACCGAAACCGGTATGATCGTTAAGGGTATTTTTTCGGTAACAAAAAGAAAGAAAAAATGTTGTTACTGGTTTTTTTTTGTTTACCTTAAATTGAAAAAAATCCATTACACGTGCCGTCGGCAAAAGTGCGCATCGCCTATGTGTAGCCCGTATTAACTGACGAAACCTAAATAGGGTAACTGGCAGGGCCGCAGCTACCGTACAACTCGATTCCTATCGGCTTCCCTTCTGGAATTCGAAACAAAACCACTCTATCGTCATTGAAAAATGACACAGTCAGTAGTGTTTAAAATGCCTTTTAAGTAATCACACTATAGGTATTTAATACACCATATAATTAAAACTATACAAAACGCCTACATTCAATGTTTTGTCTTTGTTGTCTCCCAACAGCAAAAAAATATTCTCTAAAATAACTCGGCGGCGCGGCTGGCTTATCGCTCCTTCAAAAATCAAGGCGTCATGACGTCACTTCGGTCACGTGACACCCCGGTTTTATACGCTTCGAGCAAGCCGGTCAAATACGAGTTATTGTACCTAAAACGATCTAAACTTGCGTTCGCGTGAACGAGATGCCGCGATATCGGTTCGGTAGTTTTCGTTGAATTTCGTAATGCGTTCGGCTCGGAGTTCGGACAGGCAGGACGCTATTGTGTGGTTGCTGTTTGACGTAATCGCATTATAATTTGTTTACACTTGCAGTTAATTTGCATTTTGTTCGTATTATTTATTGAATACATTAGTTTATCAGTTCGAGAATCGTAGTAGTAGTATTAGTTTGTTGGTATAAAACAGTGATTAAAGTGTTTTGACTTTAGTGAAAGTGTACGTTGTAATTATGTATTTGGGGTAAGTAGATAGTTAATAAGTTGAAATTTCTTAATAGATTTGAAAAGTTATTAGTACTATCAGTAGGATTAGGATGGCGGCAATAATTCGTAGGTCTTTTGGCCCGCGTGCGGCCCGTCTGGTAGCTTAGTAGTAGCCTATACATTGTTGTTTAGGATTATTTTCTTTGTGAGGAAACATGCTTTCCAAGGTTAAATTACGTTAGGCCGTGCTCGTTCAGATATAAGTATAAATTACAAACGACGTGATAGTTTTTTCAAACATTCTAATGTTTCCCTTTACGATAAATATAAAAAGCTGACTGGCAGTTGTAAATAAAATAAAATGTATTGTTTCCCTTGTTTACTTTTCTCAGATTCTAGTAGTTTATGTAATAAAGGGGTTTTTACATTCATAATCTGACGATTTTTCGCTAATTCGTTTGAAGCTCTACACCCGGGCCAATTCCCTCTAGTGGCCGTGAGCGAAAACTCTGAATTGTAAAATGCCACTCCCTAAAAATTTCTCGTTAAACGCGCCCTCTGTTTAATTATTTGTGAACTTTTTGAATGGAGATATCTCGTTCTTGTACTGACAAAATGCATTGCTTTTCTGATATTTTCGTTAGATGGCGTTGCGCTATTAGGAGCTTAGTAGGTACCTATAGATCTGCGGTAGTGCGGTTGAAATCACTTGTTGAACTGTGTGAGTGTGCGTGGTTTGTGAAAGCGGGCTTTTTGAATGTGAGTTTATAAATAAGTTTGAGAAAAGTACATCAAAATAGGAATTTAATGAAACGGTTTATTGACACCGTTCTTTTGTTAGGTAAACAAAACAAGAAGTAGGTTTTCGCGGCCACAAGGAAGGTCCGAAGTGAAATCATAACAAGTATTATTAACCGACTTCTTCAAAAAGGAGGAGGTTCTCAATTCGTCAGTATATTTTTTTTTTTTTCTTTTTTTTTTTTTTTTTTCTTTTTTTTTTGCTCCGGGTTCCCACCCCCGAAAAATCACCCTTCGCCACTGGTAACTGGTTTCTTCTTCTTGGGTTAACTAGTTAGCGGTAACCTTCTTCGTAGAAGTAACCAAAATTCTTCGTAATCTGTACCGTAATTTATAAAGGTTATTGGTCCCTGTTTTCATTGGCATAAGCCTGAAATTTGCATAACAGTAAACGAAAAGCATCCAATTTTTTTAAAGTAGGTTATCGTAAATACTACTTTTTTGTAGCATAAGGACGATGAGCACGTGTATTTCCAGGGTGTAAAAAGACCCATTACGAAGCCGTACGCATTCTGTACATTAAACTAAGTAATTTGAGCAAAAATAATTGCTGGAAAACGACTTTTATTTTTGGTGTGAAAATTCGTTGTTACAATGTAACTTACACAAAACATTGTGCTATATATATTTAAAGTTCAGTTATAAAATTTATAACTTGTTTTCGCGAAAAAACGTTAATTAAGTTGGAATATCTCCGTAACCAGAAGGTTCCCAAGTAGGGTCTCATAAAAAATATCATAATAACGGGAAAAACAAGTGACTCGCGGTTTCGTTTAAGGTGTGGCGACATCTACATCGCCACATGCGAACTACGCGATCAACCTGACGTCACAAAAAATCGTGCATCGCGCAATTAGAGTTTACCGCCCGATCAACATATATACAAGATTCCAACATCAATCGTTGGGCATTTTCCCGCCAGACACAACAACCGTCTGGTCGGACGATCCTCCCTTTTCTATAGAGGATGAGTGAACTTTACATCCTGTTCCTCATCATAAAAAAGTATTTTAACACCCATAAATAAAGAAAATGAGAGCATGTTGTAAATGAGAATAAACAAGGCATGTGTATTACAGCCTCTCAAGCTTAAGTCAGGCTTACCGTTGGACAGTGAACCAATTAGCAATGATCCAATCTGATTGGCAACAATCTATCCGTATTTGACAGTAAACCCTTGATATAGGTGCTCGGTTTGTTAAGGGTCGACCACATACCGGATTCAATGGGCTTGACCTTTGTAGTATTTACAGCTTTATAGGTCATTGAATCCAGAAGTAACTTAAAGCGATTATCAGCGCGGGGTGGCAGATTTACCATTGTATTTATAGAAAACACAATCTGCGCACGAGACGCGCTCCCGCGCGCACATTAATGGTCTTCCAGCTCTACGCGACGGAGCGCGGTACAGTGTGATAATCGCCTTAAATAATGAAGCATTAATGACTACGGTTGCTCTATGCGTGTTGGCGATTACAGTCATGTAACAGTACCGATTAATCCACGAATAAATATAAATAAATAGTGACAGCGGTAACACACATCACACCTGTATTCCTCGAAAGGTCAGGCAGAGGTGTAACCTACATATACCTATATAGTACACCCACATTTCACCAGATAAGTTTAACCCGTGTAAGGGGCAAACCTATTGCCACAAACCGGCCATAAATCCTGACTCCGGGGTGCTACTGAGAAATTCCAGAAGGAAAAACCCGATACAACTTTGCCCGATTCGGGAGTCGTGCCCAGGACCTCATGTTCAGCTGTAGCACTTGCGACCACTAGACCAAAGAGGAAAGTTAAGCTAACCCTTTTCGGAATACAGTGACTGTTATGCGAGGTTATGTAGGCGAGGTGTGCATGTTATGTAATGCCAGTGGTTTTCTTCTTTCAAGTCCGCTATAGCTGAAGTAACTACCATGTAAAGCATAGCCAGCGAGCTATGTTGGCAGCAAAGCTGACGGCCTAGGTTGAACTAAATTATTCGTAAAGTATACGGCCAGGAATAGCACTTCTATTTAAGAAACAAGACGCTTCCAACGATACCTCATTTTTCAAATTGTGATGAGCCGTTCAGAAGATGTGAGGGAACAGATGAACATACATACATATATACTTACCGGTCAAAATCATAACCCTCCTTTTTGCTTCGCCGTAGTCGGGTAAAAATCGCTTTTGTACAAACAAAGCCGAACTTTTTCTACAACTTGAGACATTGACAAAGGTGTAACAGCATAAAACCTGACAGTATAATGTTGAATTTTTCTTTTATATCGCAATACCGCAAATATTGCAAAAAAAATTGCCGAGACATCCGTAATAATATATTTATGCTAGTGACCTACTAATGTTATAATCGGATTCACTCCAGAGGCACTTTAATGATGAAGAGCCCACAAAAGAAAAGGAACAAAAGCAAAACAGATATTCGATATTCTAAAAATACAAACGATGATCTAATTCCGTATCCATTGAACTAAACGAGTATCATAGCGGAGGTCAATAAGCACCGCATTAGAAGATAACGCGCAATGAACACTACGCACGCAAGGTTGTTGATGCGAATCAAATTTATTATCGGAAGACGAAGGTTTTTCGCTATTAGAACGATTACTTTTGTGGGGCACGTGCGTTTGAAGAATGGTTTTAGTATTGAATAAAAATAGAATAATATTATTTATACCATGCCCCGTCTAAAAAGCTTATTCACTGAAAACAGTGAATAAAAAGCACTTTTAATCTCTGTTTTGGTGTTTGAATTTAGAACACCAATTTGTTCGAACTCCATCTCAATGATATACAAACTCCTATTTGATTTGATCTTCGAACAGGAGTTTAGCATTAGAATAAAGACTGTTTTATGTTCTTTGCTGTCATTAGTAAATGGGCGCTATTTTAAATATTGTAAGTTGTACGAACAAAAAGTTTAGGGTTACTTAATAATAAATCGATTGAAAATGTTTTCAAGTGATGAAGATGTGTTAACACCTGAGTTTATGAAAGAGAGGGCGGCCGATATAGTAGAAAGCTTTCTAACCAACAAATCACGGCTGGTTTACATCAAAGCCTACGATGAGTTTGAGTGTGAGTTTGTTTGTTTGTTTGAGTAAATGGAAAAATGAAAAATGGTCAGCTTGACCACATTTTCAGAGTTTGTTTTCCTAACTTATTTTAATGAGTTGTCGAAGAAAAAGAAGTCATCAACCGTATGGAGTATGTATTCTATGCTACGGTGCAGGAACTATAAAAACAAGGCATACAATTGACATAACAACATACTCGAAGTTGCATGTTCTTTTTCTCGTAGTCATGGTATAAAGTATAGTATGCAACTCTTGAATAAAACGGATTTATATCGAGGGCCATGAATCGCTCGCGTCGTTCAGGATTCTAACACTTGAATCACTCCCTACGGTCGTGATTCAATCATCATGAATCACTTCCTACGGTCGTGATTCAGTCGTTAGAATCCTTCACTTGCTCGTGATTCACCTATGGCCCTCGCTTTAAATCCGTCCTTTATTCACTAATTGCATAATATACTATTATTGTTGCTGAAGTATTTACAAATGAAGTTGAAGAACTTATTTTTTTCTTTTTAGATTTGTATCTGTAGTTTGGTTAAGTGTTTCACACCCTGTTGCAGAAAGACAAACATTAATGCCCCATTACGTAATGGATTGGAGGAGCTCGTGGCTAAGTAATAACAGCCGCTCGGGTCGATCCATCAGGTTAAGCTACGCTTGCCGGGGTTGGTCCGTGGATGGGTGACCATTTTCAAATATCGAGACTTCTTCGTGCCTCGGAAAGCACGTTAAGCCGTTGGTCCCGGCTGTCATTTGTGGATCTTTGACAGTCGTTACGAGTCGTCAGAAGCACGAAAGTCTGACAACCAGTCTAACCAAGGGGTATCGTATTACCCAGTTACTGGGTTGTGGAGGTCAGATAGGCAGTTGCTCCATGTAAAAATACTGGCATTCAGCTGCATCCGGTTAGACTGGAAGCCAACCCCAACATAGTTGGGAAAAGGCTAGGCTGATTGTTTTTTTTTTTACGTAATGGATTAAAATGAACGCTAATGATTTCATAAATTGTATCAAAGAACCATTAAAATCGAGTCTAAGGGTTACTTTTTTATGATCCGATACAATATCGAATTTATTTACTACATAATAAGGTACACGCGCTGCGCAGCACCGCGCATCTGAGTGTTATTTGACACATGTCAACCCTCGCACTGAAATTATACATTTTCCTGAAGAAAATAACTTGTGCACGTTGCGGTCTGAACTGTCGATATTATGTTGCTTTCTGCAACAAGTTATAATAAAAAGGTAATGGAAGATTAGTATATTGACAGCTTTAAAAGTTAAAGTTCGTTTCTGCAACTGCTTGACTAATGAGTTCAAATAAATCAAAGAAAGGACAGGCTGTGTTTAGACTACGCTTGTCGAAACCTATCTACTTCATCATCTGCCTAGCCTTTTCCCAACTATGTTGGGGTCGGCTTCCAGTCTAACCGGATGCAGCTGAATACCAGTATTACATGGAGCGACTGCCTATCTGACCTCCACAACCCAGTAACTGAGTAATACGATACCCCTTGGTAAGACTGGTTGTCAGAGTTTCGGGCTTCTGACGACCCGTAACGACTGTCAAAGATCCACAAATGACAGCCGGGACCAACGGCTTAAAGTACTTTCCGAGGCACGGAGGAGTCTCTGTATGTAAAGATGATCCACGGACCAACCCCGACAAGCGTAGCTTAACCTGATGGATCGACCCGGGCGGCTGTTTTACTTAGCCACGAGCTCCTCCTTATTATTTGAATTAACATCAATTGGATGACCTATTTTTATGACTTAAGCTAAATTATAGGAATCCGGCGGCATCAATCGATGTCTTTGGAGATTTGAAACAGAAATTTTAATTTAAGCTTAATATTTCCTGTTTCATTTCCACCTCACATAACTTATTCGGCAGATAATTTAATCCAAATTCTGTCCCATTTTTATTCGATCTAGTTGATAATCTAGTGAAATTGTAAAACGGGACCTTTGTACCCTTCTCTCTCTGTCATACTGTATATTCACACTGCTGCAGGGCAATGACCTCCAAAACAACCATAACTAACGTCCCATCACATAAAAATCGTAAACTTCTTCAAATTGACACCGTTTTATTTGCCAATATAAGCTTTATGGTTGCTATCATAAAGTTTATAGTCCCATAGGTATGTTTAATGCTAAATACGTTTCAGGATAGTTACACATTCCACACACGATATCGTGTTATATACCTTGGGAGCAATATATCGGTAGAAAGGCTGGTTACACACCTGCGACTAATTATCTGCGGTTACCCAATAACAATCTGCCTAGCCTTTCCCAACAATGTTGGGGTCGGCTTCCAGTCTAACCAGATGCAGCTGAATTCCAGTATTTTACATGGAGCGAGTGGTTGTGGAAGTCAGATTTATCTGACCTCCACAACCCAGTAACTGGGTAATACGATACCTCTTAACGGCCAAGAGCTCCTTACACTCGTCACAGACGTAACTTCTTCATTTTAAGAAGTCAGTAAAAAAATAACTAAAAGATTCGTTTCTTTGATAAGTTGTCTAGTCTATTCTGTACAATTCTTACCGTGAATACTTAGAAGTGAGCTTGAAGTGAACTGTCATTCCAGGTGATGCTAGGGTTTTACACTATTGACCAATCTACCTATTAACCAATCTCCATGGTCTTCACATGATCTGACCAAGATTATGTCTGGACTTTAAAAGAGACTGTCACCTCTGAGTTTGTTTCGGCCTTTCTTCTCACAATAGTCACATAGGTAACGCCGACCGCGACCTCATCTAGTATTAAAAATGTGATTGGCGTGTAAAAGTGTTTGTACAAACCTACTAACAGAAATAAAATTATTTATCATTTATCATTGGCAGCTCACTTCACCTGAGTTTTCACGATGAGATTTTCAAACAAAAGATTGGTGAGTAGAAACATACATAGCATCACGCCAGTAATCCCCAAAGGGTTAGGCAGAGATGCACCTAATAGTTCACCCACTTTTCACCAACTACAATAATATTGCTGAACATCTCGAGCAAACACAACATTGCCATCTTTACATATCGAGACTCCTCCGTGCCTCGGAAAGCACGTTAAGTCGTTGGTCCCGGCTGTCATTTGTGGACCTTTGACAGTCGTTACGGGCCGTCAGAAGCCCGAAAGTCTGACAAACAGTCTTGCCAAGGGGTATCGTATTACCCAGTTACTGGGTTCTGGAGGTCCGATAGGCAGTCGCTCCATGTAAATTACTGGTATTCAGCTGCATCCGGTTAGACTGGACCCCAACATAGTTGGGAAAAGGCTAGGCAGATGATGAATAATATTGCTGAACAAAACAATTCTAATCCCTGCTTAAAAACTACATCTAAATCCAAGAAACTATATCGCTAAGCTTACGACATTTCCGTATTAGCATTTCAATCGTACGCTCGCAGCCATCCTAATCAGCTACATAGACAGTTTGTTTGTTTACATTAAACTCAGGAACTATTTGACTCACTTTGAACAGAAGATTGGGGACTGTTTATTAAGTAACGTTTTAGAATTTAGAAGCTGTTACTGTTATTTTATTTTTTTGATTTAGAATAAGTTTGTGTATCTTCTCTGTCTATAAATCTCTATTTTCTTAAAACTTTTTTACAAAAAAAACATCCGACTTCCAAAACAAAAACTAAAAAGTGAAAAATAACTTTATTTCGGAAGTCGGTGTCTTTGGTTTTGGATTTTCCTTTTTTTCCACCGACTTCCTAAATAAAGTTATTTTTCACTTTCTTTCTTTCTTTCAAACAGTGACAGGAAGTTATCACATCATTCATAAAGACTAAATGGCAAAAATACGTTGTATTGAAGCTAACTCAAAAAGTACCCAAACAAAGTTAATACAATTTATATGGAACCACCTCGAGAAAATACCCTTTCAAACAAAAGAAGAATTTGTCAAATCGGTCCAGCCGTTTTCGAGTAATCGGGGAAAAAGGCATACCAAAAAAAATTTTGGTACGCATCGACTTGAGAACCTCCTCCTTTTTTTTTCGTCGGTTAAAAATAAAAGATTCCGATGAACTGAGAACCTTCCCCTTTTTTGAAGTCGGTTAAAAATACCTTTCTTGATCACGTCTGACCATCTTGCTCTGCCTGGATAAATAGGTTGCCATGTTTTGTTTTAGCAGACAGAAGACAAATTATATCTCTTATTTCCTTGCACCCACGTTTACTTGAGAATGCCTACTCATACTCGTATTTATTATTAGTAACCCATTTTCTATTAATATTCGTTCGCACAAAACTAGCACTTGCGCAAAGTATACACGTCTCTTTTATTTCTACTTACATTCGAACAAATAGTTTATAGTTACCAGCTAAAAATATTTATCTTTTTATTATTATTACTACTATTATTATAATTTTCGGTGGTGTTCTTTTTCTCAGCTCTTAGGCTGGTTTTAGCTACGTTTACGGGCCAAAGCCAAGTAAATGCAGCGTGTGGTGTGTATTTAAGATGAGGGTGTGTTTTCTTCGTCTAACTGCATGAATTTCCTAACTATTCTACAGGTGTTTAATATGGCAGCTTTCTGTAGGTTAATATAAACGGATTCTTCTAAATCTATTAGTTTCAGGCTACGGAGAAGATGGTTGGGGATAACACCGGTCGTGGAGAGAACTATAGGGATAACGTACACTTTTTCTTGTCTCCAGATTCTTGTGACTTCTTCTTTAAGTTCAGCATATTTACTTATTTTTTCAGATATGGTTTTTTGTAGGTTATGGGTGTTAGGAACTGCAATGACTATAAGGTAAGTGATTTTTCTAATTTTATCCTGTAGCGTTATATCTGGTCTGTTATAGTGGATAGTCCTATCTGTAAGTATGGCGCGATCGTAGTACATTTTGTGTGTATCATTTTATTATTTTCTTTATTTCATTTTTTATACATATAAATTATATTTTTAAATATTAGAATAAAAAAATATATAAAACATTTAAAAATATAAAAAATAGTAGCCCACCGGTATCGGGAACAGGGTCCAAGCTACCGGCGGTCAGGGCTCCAGAGAGAGGAACCTCCTAACAATGCGAGCCGTGTCCAGGAGTACAGCTTTCTGAATCAAGCCCTTAATCGAGCTGCCCAACGAGAGCCTCCTTAGGTGTTGGTCAAGGCTCTTGGCAATTAAGCCATTGGCTGATACGACTATCGGCACAATGATCGCAGAGTCCACATCCCACATGTCGACAACCCCGTGAGCCAAGTCAAGATACTTGATTTGTTTATCTTTCTCGGCCTTCACGAGGTTCCCGTCATGCGGGACCGTTATGTCAATGATCATTGCGCGCCGCTCTGTTCGATCCACCACCACTATATCAGGCTTATTGGCAACAATAGTCCTGTCAGTGATGATGGATCGATCCCAGTACAATGTGATATTTCCATTTTCGAGAACTGGGTCGGGCACGTACCTGTAGTACGGCACTTCCGATTCCACTAGGCTGTATTTTAGAGCAAGTTGCTGATGGATAATCCTGGCTACAAGGTTGTGTCTATGCAAGTACTCTCCGTTAGCTAAATGAGAACACCCGGGGATAATGTGACGGATTGATTCTCCCGGTCGGTGGCATGCCCGACAGATGTCAACCGTGCCGTCCTTCACAATAAATCTCCGGTAATTGTTCGTCATGATAACTTCATCCATAATTGCACAAACAAAACCTTCGGTTTCCCCAAAGAGATCACCGAAACGCAGCCAGGCTACAGACGCTAATAAATCTACATCGGGTCCATGCAGGGCCCGGAAAAAGCGTCCGGAAAGCTCCTTACTCTGCCATACCTCCTTGCGATCGTTAGTGTCAAGCACTACAGGCTTGCGCCAGTTCTCTTTCGCCAAGGAGAGCGGGGTGAGGCCCTTGTCCACCGCGACCACATCTCGATGCATTCCCACGTCGGCTTCTAGAAAGTATTCCCTGAGACTGCATATCTCGCGATTGTGGAGGGTCTTAGCGTTTAAAAAGCCTCGACCGATGACCGTGGGTGATGCATTCGGTATGCAGTCAGCAGCGTACGGACCCTCCTATCCAGGGCGTCAAGTTCGGTCTGAGTCCATTTGAGTATGCCGAAAGAGTACATCAGAACCGGCATGACCCAACCATTGAAAGCGCGCACCTTGTTTCCGCCTGAAAGAAGACTATTAAATACTTTCTTCAGGCGGCCAAAGAAGCGCTCTTTCAACGATTGCTTCATGTCAGTAACATTGATGCCTAACGCTTCCGACATACCCAAATACTTATAGGTTTCGGATGCGGAGAGGGCTCTTAGGTTTACGGAATCCGAGAGTTGGGTTCCCACGGATTCCACAATCTCCCCTCGCTTTACATGCATGACCGCACATTTGTCCACACCAAATTCCATCCTGATGGCTCTACTGAAAGTTTCAGTTACTTTCAGTAGCTCCATCAGTTGTAAATTGTTGGGGGCAAAGAGTTTAAGGTCATCCATGTAGAGGAGGTGAGATATAACCTGTCCACCTCTCCTCAACCGATAGCCTAGACCTGAGTCCTCCAGCAGTGTGCTTAGAGGATTCAGGGCTAAGCAGAACCAGAGTGGGCTCAAACTATCGCCCTGAAATATGCCTCGCTCGATCCTTATCGGCTCGCTGTTCCTCTGGATATTTCGACATCCTGGGTAGTGAAGGACAGTCCTCCATTGTCCCATACATGACATCAGGAAGGTGCGCAGAGTTGCATCTACTTTATACAACTCCAGCACCCTCATGAGCCATGTATGTGGCACCGAGTCATAGGCCTTCTTATAATCTATCCAGCATGTCGACAGATCCTTTCGGGAACGACGTACCTGTTGGCTAATGGCCATATCAATGAGGAGTAGCTCCTTAGTACCGCAGGACCCGTTCCTACATCCATTTTGAGGGGCAGACATGATGGAGTTCGTGTCTATATGTTTGTTAATTTTAGCTCTCAAAATGGATGTAAGAACTTTATAGACCGTCGGTAAACATGTGATCGGCCTATAGTTTTTGGGGTCCGCGGTGCTACCAGATTTGTGGAGCAGGTGGGTAATTCCTGTTGTTAGGAACTGGGGTAGCGAACCAGACTCCAGTGCAGTCTGGTACTGAGCTGCCAAGCGAGCGTGCGACCTTGTAAACCATTTTACCCAAAAGTTGTGCAGCCCGTCCGGCCCTGGAGACTTCCAGTTAGGCAACGGGCGGACTGCACGAGCCACATCTTGGGGGCAGATGGTAATAGCCCCCATTTGTGGTATTGAGTCGCAGGCTCGCTCGACTTCCCGAGTCACTTATTATTATTATTATTACTGATGCCTGCGGCTTCGCCCGCGTGGATGTCGGTTAGTTATCTGACTATTATTATTATTAATTGTTTGCTTAATATTTTTTTACGCTGAATATACTTTATAAAATATAATATATAAAACAATTCACTACTCAGCACAATCACACCAGTGTTTTAAATTAGTATAAAGTATTGTGTTTGACTGTACTCTGGCACAACATTTTCATCTTAAAGATGTCATAATAAAATTAAATTAAAAATTTAAAAAACCCCCGGCAAAAACAAAGCGTCTAAAAAGTAAAAAAATAATATCATAAAAGTTGTAGGTAATATTTTGATCCAAGCGTCGTCGTGTCGGGGGACGGCTAATGAAAATAGGAAGTTAACAGCAGCTATCCTTTCTACAACAGCATACATTCATTATGCCTAGTGTGTGTTGGCGTTTGCATTAGCCGTCCCCCGACACGACGACGCTTGGATCAAAATATTACCTACAACTTTTATGATATTATTTTTTTACTTTTTAGACGCTTTGTTTTTGTCGGGGGTTTTTAAAATTTTTAATTTAATTTTATTTGCCACAGTGAAGCTTGTTACCTACTAATTCACTCTCATTTATCTTTCCTACTCCATCATCAGACTTTGATCACCATCTATCTGTAACCTATTTGTTGAGACCTTTCCAATGAGTACAAACACGATACCTCTGCTGTAAGTTCTTGAGAGAGTTGGGTATCCTGCAAATTCCAGGTGATGCTGCAGCATCAGCTCAAGGTTACTACATATATTCTTTTCATATCATTGAAATAAGAGAATTCTAAATTTCCAATCGATTAGACCTGTGGAAGATGCTCACATCCATTCATCAACTAGAAAAGAGCTGATAATTTTCAAACGGCTGAACCGATTTTCTTGAATCATAGCTAAGAACACTCTCGATTAAGTCACCTTTCAAACAAAACCAAAAATATCAAAATCGGTTCAGCCGTTTGGCAGCTACGATGGCGCAGACAGACACACAGATACACAGATACACACGTTAAACTTATAACACCCCTCTTTTTCCGTCGGGGGTTAAAAAAGAAAGCAATGAAGCGCTATAGTGATATGCCAAAAAGTGGATAATCGATTCTTGTCGAGCCCACTACTCGATTGAGGAAGCGTCGGCACTAAATGTGCTAGGTCAGGGTTGCCAAAAATGGATGAAAAGGGAAAGTAGGTACTTAATACATTTATGAGTAACCAGGCTTAATTGTTGTGTTGGTTTCAACTTGCTTTTCAACTTATCAGAGTAGATTTTACCATTTTTGGCAGCAGCCTAGCTTTGACATTTAACGAGGTTTTGATCAGTGTATTGTTTTAATTTGAATATAGTTTGGTATAATTACAGTGTAAATAAGTAACAGTATTATTTCTTCGAAACGACGACGCGCTTCGAAGATATAATACTGTTACTTATATCTTCAGTATCGAGTGCGCGGCAGTTACGCACGGACGTGGAAGGTATCTAGCGAGCGGCATAAGGTAATTTTTTCAAGGTCATTGCCGACATATACTGTACTGTTACTTTACTATACTGCGGTATAGTATCTAGTTAGTTATGAGTGACTTGTAGAAAGTTTAAGTAACATTTGGTTTATCTTACAAGAAAAAGTGTTTACCTACAATTAATTTATTTTGCCCAAATTCTTTTTTTCCATTTTGTTCTTCAGTTTTACATTATTTTTTTTAATCTTCTTCGTTCTTCTTTAATTAAATTATCACCTTCTTGTTCAGACAGAGGCGCTGGCGGAGAGTTTGCCAGAACCTACTTTGTACTTGAATTGTTCAATCTGAAATTATTGTCAGATTACTGTTGAACTGCCCGGTAACACCACCACCACTGTTTGAAAAACGCATAAACCCCATAAAAGGTTCTGCCAGCCCTGAACTAGACATTACACCGCCAATATATTGTACGCGGCACTGCATTATATATCTGATAGAATTATCGATATTTTATACCACGATATGGGTTTTGGAATGGAAGATGTTTTAAAAGGATAAACGAAGACTTGATATGGACATTTAACCTAGGAGCTTAGTGCGTTTGCAAATTAATAGTCTGAAAGGTTTCTAAATCGAAATTATTCACTAGATACTTAACTGTGAAGGGTAAGTTTTTATTAACTAGGTATAATCGTCTCTTGCTCAACAAGAAACGATCATACCCATAGATATCCGATCATACCTATTTAATTTATTGTTTACTGGCTGCGCCCCCCGGGGTTTCACCCGCGTGAGTCTCGATCCCGTGGGAATATCGGTATAAAAACTATCCTATGTCCTATTCCAGGTCATGGTCTATCCCTGTGCCAAATTTCATCCAAATCCGTTCAGCCGTTTTAAAAGCGTAACAAACAAACAAACTCACTTTCGCATTTATAATATTAGTTAGGATAATATAATTGGATAGCAGGCTAACCAGGCCTTTATTACGCCTGGACAGGAATGGCCTGCGTCTGGTGGTGGGCACCATCACAGGACGGACACTGCTCGCTGAATAAACACTTCCACACAATAGGTATAACGGACAGTCCTCTGTGCAGAGCGTGCTGGAGGCTGAGGAGCCCGTCGCGCACGTGCTCTTAGAATGCACGGGCGTCACTTAGATTAGAACTGAAACCCTCGGGTCACCCAGATGTAACACGGAGGTTCTGTTCAAAACTAGGGGATTTAATTAACTTATGGAGGGAAGTGGGCTGGTTGGAATAACCACGGACGGCCGCCATGGCCCACGCACAATGGTCCACCTTAGGGACTAAGTGCGGAAACCAAACTCCTAACATAGATTTTAGAGGCTTATTTTGGCAACGGCGGCCAATCTCAAAGGAGACTAGCCTTTCACTCTCTCTTCCCTCACTCTCATAGTCCGATGGGACGGCACCGGAGAGAGATCAGGCGGATCCATCGTTTAGCCAGTCGGCCTGTATACAACCTGTGTCTTGATCACGCGAGACAGAGATGAATCGTTTCATTGGAGCGAGAGAGCTCGCTAGAAAGGGACGGACGTATTGTTAGTGCTAAGCTAAGACAATATGTTATTGTCTTTGAAGTGCCAGAGACGGATGTAGGACTGAAACTCTGGCTTTTGTATTTTACTTTTCATTGTTTTGGCATTTTATTTAGCCTCATGAGTTTTGATCCACACAATTCAGATACCGTTGTAAAACAATCTGTTTTCCAGTCAACCATCAATGTTCTGCTTTTTGTCTCATTTTTAAATTCACAAATCTTTTATTTCCAAGACCAGATATACAAATTAACGATTATTTTATGGGGTTTTGATCTTTTTCCGCTTTTTGCACCACAAAACAGCTATTCTGATTTCGATTTACATGCGTCCCACGTACTGTCCTCAATACATCCCTGCAAGCATCGGGTAGCCAGTAATCTAAAGGGATTTGTATCGCTGCAACAAAACACCGTCATCATGATGTATTTGAAGACCCAATCGCCCATAAAAACCGTTTTATAACGATCGTTGGAACATTTTATAGGCGTTTTAACATTTTTTAGCGGTAAGTGAGATATAAGTAGGTATGTGATATATTTAAGCCTTTTGGCTGTTTATGGTTTAACTGTTTTATCTTATGTAAGTATATACGTACTTAGGGTAAAGAAATGATACATGGACATAATATGGATGGTGACTTTACACCCACATTTCGCCAGTTATGTTTAAGCCCATGGCTTATTACCATCAACCGGGCACATATCCAGATTCCGGCCTGCCACTGAGAAATTCCAGATGGAAAAACCCAATAACACTTTGCCCGAATCGGGAGTCGAACCCAGGACGTCGTGCTCAGCAGTAGTGCTTGCGACTGTGGCGGTATCTTCATCGCCACATGCGAACTACGCATCAACGACCTGACGTCACACAAAAATCCTGACGTCACATAAATCCTGCATCGCGCAATTAGAGTTTACCGTGCATTGGACATATATACAAAAAACCCAATATCAATCATTGGGCAGTTGCCCGCCAGACACAACACCCGTCTGGTCGGAGGATCCTCCCTTTTCTATGGTGGATGAGTGAACTTTACACCCTGTTCCTCATACCCCTAAACGACTACTGGACCAACGAGGCAGTTTTTCTTTGATGAATTTTCCCATAACTTTTGAGAATGCGCACGCAAATGTTTGTTGGCATTCAGAGTGTAAAGGTCTTGAAGGCTGGGCACGTAGTTTTCTGTTAGTATTTTGTACGTCTCAATGAGCTTCTATCTTCCATTTTTTATATTCCTTTGTCAGTCAATCACAGAACTTTTTTAATAGCGTCAATTATGTCATCAAAATATAAACCAGGAAACAGCAAAACAACTCCATAGCTGTTTTCCCAAAAGCCAGTAAATACCGGGATCACGTATTTCGTAAATACAAAAGTTTCGTGCCGACTACTGCCGCCTCATTAGCCCCGAAGTAGTTTTGGCCCGGTGGTAATGAACCCGACTTTCATATTTTAGGACGTGGGTTCCATCCTACGGAAATGGACTTTTGGAGTCAGTAAAATTGAGGGCAAAGTCGTCGCAGCACTATGCCTCTGGGAAAATGGATGCCCAAAAGTTGATGTGAACTAAAAAAAACCGGCCAAGTGCGAGTCGGACTCGCGCACGAAGGGTTCCGTACCATTATCTATAAAAACGGCAAAAAAATCACGTTTGTTGTATGGGAGCCCCCCTTAAATATTTGTTTTATTCGAATTTAATTATTGATTTTTAAAGTGAATATGTAACTAAATATTCTGTGAATATTTCAAACGTCTACTATTGTCGTTTTCTATATCGAGCAAAAACGAGCAAAAAAATCACGTTTGTTGTATGGGAGCCCCTTTAAATATATTTATTTTATTTTTGTTTTTAGTATTTGTTGTTATAGCGGCAACAGTTAATCAGTTATACATCATCTGTGAAAATTTCAACTGTCTAGCTATCATGGTTCATGAGATATAGCCTGGTAACATACGGATATATGACAGACAGACAGACAGCGGAACCTTTGTAATAGGGTCCCGTTTTACCTTTTGGGTACGGAACCCTATTAAACCTTGACAGTAACACATAATCATAATCGGCATCATCATGCACTTAACTTTGATCTTTTTTTATCACAATTTTGCTTTTCACGAAGAAAAGAAGAAGAAGCTTTTTTTTTTGAAAAAAATAGGCAATCGCCATGTTTTTTAACCAGAAAATAAAGATATGTGACATCCACCAACCCACCCTGGGCTGGATTACGGTTCACTTCCTCTCCAAAGAGGAGGCCTGTGTCCCAACAGTGGGAACAATAAAAGGTGATTATAGTAATGCAGGTCGAAATCTGGAATTGTGCCTGTTAAACGCTGATTATTTGAACTGTAAGCCACCCAAACACAACAAAAATAAATAAATTATACTAATGTTCATGCAGAGTCAGGCCGAAATCTGGATGTGTGCCCGATTTATGACAATAGGCTCAGTTTAACATAACTGGCGTTTGGGTGTAATATACGTACATCTCTGCCTAACCCTTCGGGGAATACAGGCATGGTATTATGTGTCAGACATCATTGGCGAAATGCGGGTTTTCTAAAAGCCCCTGCCTGCCCCTCAAAGGGCAGCAGGCGTAATGTTACATTAAAGGGTACCAAGTTGACAAGTACATGGCACAGCTGCGAGAACAAGGAGCCTGGTTAAATATGCATGTACTGTGATTGTAGGAGAGCGTTCACTTATTTTGTATTAAGACACTTGTCGGGATGCCTGACCCGAATCCTAAAAGCCTGGTCAAGTCTTTTATCAGAAAATCTGTTAAAGTAAATTGGTTGACCAAAATAACAAGCAAATTGTTTGACATAAGATTTTGCAACTGATAAATGGAATTGGTTTTTAGAAACCGGGGGTTGGCCTTTAAATCTTTACAACGAGTAAATTGAATAGAATTCAAGAGTAGACTTTAGCATATAGATCTATCGGAATTAATTCTCTTCAATTAGGAAACATCACTTTTGCGAAAGTTCTACCACGGATATGCTACATTGCTAGTCAAAATCGGCTACACGCTTAATATGCTTCAATACGCGCTACGCCGTAGCACTGTTTTGCTTCGCGCAACGGCGTAGCACTATAAAGCGATGTTCTACGCCGTAGCACTATCATGCTATGCACTACGCCGTAGCACTATTATGTTACACGCTACGCTGTAGCACTATTATGCTACCTGCTATGCCGTAGCTCTATTATGCGACGCGCTATAATGATTTTGTGGAACGTAGCAAAGCAGTGTTAAGTAGTGCATTGTTTTATTGAATACATCAATATAAAATGTGGAATTGTTTTGTTTTGCCAAATTAATAGTTTGAGATTGTATCTTTTTGTAAAGCATGATATACAATGATAGTAGCTATGGCACTAATTGGGAAAGAGGTGCTTATGTAAATTATAAAGGCTGTAAGGGTAAGCACTCTTGTCATTTAAAACATGGGTAGCTGACTTAAATATAAAAATAAATTACCGAATACAACAAAAAAAAAACGTTATTTTCATTGAAAGATTTTAAAAAGTTTCTATCCGACACCGTGCTCTCTAGCGAAACAGCTGTTTGACTGAGGGAGGGGTCGCGCTTGCGGCCGGTCAGGTCACATCCCGCACCCCCAGCCCGTGTTGAGACGCAAGTTCATTGCCCTAGCGCATATGGCAACGAACTTGCGTCTCTTGTGGTAAAATGTAGATTAAAAAAAAAGAAAAAAAAAGTTGTAATTTTCCATTGATTTTACGTTCTATAAATGATGCAAGAATAACGGTGTTTACCCTACAGGCTGTATAAGTAAACTCCATAAAGATACGATATGTAAATAAATAGTACTTCAAATATTCAATGTAGCTCTATACAGTAGTCTTACTGCATTACTTGACTCAATGGCCGACACGTGTCGCAATTTAGTGTAATATCTCACTGACTCCGAGTATGCATAAATTAGTGGTTGTATGTTACCGCGTGACATGGCATGGCCCGAGACACAATGGCTGATAATGGATACAGCTTAATTTATGAATACGATAGATAGTACCATAAATCTTTATTGCTGATTGAGGAGACGACATGGAGTGGTTCTGCATTATTCATGTTTATCATTATCAAACATTATTTTATATCATTTTTAACCCCCGACGGAAAAAGAGGGGTGTTATAAGTTTAACGTGTGTATCTGTGCATCTGTGTATCTGTGTGTCTGTCTGCGCCATCGTAGCTGCCAAACGGCTGAACCGATTTTGATATTTTTGGTTTTGTTTGAAAGGTGACTTAATCGAGAGTGTTCTTAGCTATGATTCAAGAAAATCGGTTCAGCCGTTTGAAAATTATCAGCTCTTTTCTAGTTGATGAATGGATGTGAGCATCTTCCACAGGTCTAATCGATTGGAAATTTAGAATTCTCTTATTTCAATGATATGAAAAGAATATATGTAGTAACCTTGAGCTGATGCTGCAGCATCACCTGGAATTTGCAGGATACCCAACTCCCTCAAGAACTTACAGCAGAGGTATCGTGTTTGTACTCATTGGAAAGGTCTTAACAAATAGGTTACAGATAGATGGTGATCAAAGTCTGATGATGGAGTAGGAAAGATAAATGAGAGTGAATTAGTAGGTAACAAGCTTCACTGTGGCAAAAAACGTACAGCTACGCAGATTTCGGCGAGCTGCGTCTTGATCGTAGCGTTTCTACTAGTGATATAATATAAAATTTAAAAAGCTGGAAATAAAAATTAAATTAAAAATTTAAAAAACCCCCGACAAAAACAAAGCGTCTAATAAATTAAAAATTTAAAAAACCCCCGACAAAAACAAAGCGTCTAAAAAGTAAAAAAATAATATCATAAAAGTTGTAGGTAATATTTTGATCCAAGCGTCGTCGTGTCGGGGGACGGCTAATGCAAACGCCAACACACACTAGGCATAATGAATGTATGCTGTTGTAGAAAGGATAGCTGCTGTTAACTTCCTATTTTCATTAGCCGTCCCCCGACACGACGACGCTTGGATCAAAATATTACCTACAACTTTTGTGATATTATTTTTTTACTTTTTAGACGCTTTGTTTTTGTCGGGGGTTTTTTAAATTTTTAATTTATTAGACGCTTTGTTTTTGTCGGGGGTTTTTTAAATTTTTAATTTAAAAACGGTGAACGAAAATATCGTGGGATCATGCCTGAGATAATTTCTCGACGGCATGTGAAGCTAAGTCAGTTATTACTTAGCCACGAATTCCTCCCTATATACACCCTTTAGTAGATAGATGTACTTTAGTACATGTACAGTCGATCAAGCTATTTGGTATACAGGCAGATAACTTCCAACTACTTTAAACAGTTTTGTGAGTGTTTTCAGCCATAACCTCAAAAAGTTAAATTACTCACACAATCAAAACGAATTTTGGCAGTGTAGTGGAAAATGAATATATTTTGCCTGTTTAACTAATAGCTTGTTCGACTGTACGTCCACAAACAATGGAATATGAAAGCTCGCGTTATGTCCGTGTAATGTTAGTTTTATTTAACAACCTTGTGTCCAGCAGGGCTAACATGACAAGCGCGACAACGCTCTTTTTGTCGTTTTGTCGAAATTTGTCGTCGATTATGACGTCATTCTAATCCCTAACATGACCGTTATGCACGAGTATAACCGAAAAAGGCACTTTGACACTTCTCTATCTCGTGACGAGATACCGATGTAGCAAATTATTAAAAACTAATCATTTTTATGATAGCAACATCAGCTAAAGGTTCGGTTTCATTCATTCGATTTTACGCATGGAATTAGTATGTACTATATTAATTTTACGTCCACCTCTTGTATAACACCGACTTTTTTTATTAAAATTAAATATTTTTCTTTGGCATGCCGAAATTAAAATACAAAATGACGGAAATGAAAATTAGTGGCACAATATAAGTTTAAATATCATTTCTTTTTCGATAAGTATTGTTGTCATAAATGAAAAAGAATAGATTACGATACGGTTAATACGGGGATAATAATGCCAATGAATTAAATTTCATCCTGTATACTCACTAAATAATCACCACAAATGACAAAGGGGCCGATGATCGCCATTTGATAAAGCGAAGGTAACAATCACCATAAAACACGTATTATTGCAAATTTTGTTAATCACCACACTTGCCAAAAGGACTGATGTTCAATTAAATATGCAGTTGGAGTTGATTTCGCTATTATAACCACAAAAGACTAATCGTGGTTAATCGCCATACAGCCATAATCCCTAGACTTCAATAATCACCATAATTGCCAAAGTGACTGGTTATCACTGAAAGTGATGCTCATCTACTTAATAGTGCTCCCCTCCGCCACAGTTTCTCTCGTGGCTGCTGAAAGGAACTTTCGTTCCAATATAGATAGTAGTTCAAGTCTAAGTTTTTCCATTATTATATATTACATATTATATTGCAAAATAAAATTATGACTAAAATAAGAACAATTTAAGAAACTGCCATGTTATTATGGAGTTTTTTTTTTTTTTTTGTTATATTAATTTTGTCTACTCATCTCGCTGTAAAAATCGACGACGAGTAAATGACAGAAGAATCGGAGATTATCTCGTGTTTAATTGTCAAAAGTCGAGATATCTTGGGTGTCATGTTAGGGTTTGTAGAGAAAACATCAAGTTTGACAGAACGAGTCGAGTATTTTGTATGGCAGCGCTGTCAGAAAACGAGAAAAGTGACGAAATAGACAAAAATTACTCACTCTAGTTGTCGGGTGTGTCATGTTAGGCCTGCTCGACCGTTTACTGTCGGAAACAATGGCTTTACGAGTTGCATGATGTTGTGTTGAAATAAATGATGCGAGTTGTTTGGATGCGCGTATTGGTACTCACATAAACTCAAGCAATTCAAAGTAAGGATAATTTATTCACCTGATTATTATTAATATAATGTGACTCAGTAATGAATGTATGTTTTTGTTGTATTCTATAATTTGTAAATAATTTATAATGCTTCTGAAATTAATTTTAATATAATTGTACATAACTGTGTAGGAGCGACTGCTCCATGTAAAATACTGGTATTCAGCTGCATCCGGTTAGACTGGACGCTGACCCCAACATAGTTGGGAAAAGGCTAGGCAGATGATGATGATGAACTGTAATCATATTGTACGCCACTGGAAAAACAGAAAGTCCAACAAGACCAAAGGTATGTACCTAATTTAAAAAAAAAAAAATCATTCATTCATTCATTCTTTCGTTTTTTCTTTCTTTCATTCCTTCATTCTTTCATTCATTCTTTCATTAATTAATTAATTCTGATTACTAAATAGAAATCTTTAATCAAGAAAATATATAGCGTCTAAAGGCAAACAACGTGTCTAATCGTAGTCGAGACCGCAACTCCGTGAACATAAAACATTGTATAGAACTAAGACGTTAATTGGTGTAAAGTAAGAAATTGCCCCAGAACAAAGGTTGGAAAGTTATTGGGTAACTTGGTCGGGTTGCTTATTGTGCTGAAATATCGGTTTTGTGGCTTTAGCGTTAGCGTTTTTGTTATTAAAAAACCGGTTACAAAAAAAACAAAAAAACAACCGACTTGGAAATGAAAAATAACTTTAATTTGGCTTGTTCTTTGGCCAAAGAATTAGCATTGCCATTCAACGTGGCAATGCTGCCAGTCTTCTGGGCACGTTTCCGGATGACAGCGATGCGGACGAATACTTCGACGCCTGAGGGTCCCTTTGTTTTTATATCTATTAGTAAGTCCTTTTAGTTTTAGTTTTTTTTTGTTAATTATTAATTTCATAAAATATAATGTTATATTACTTTAATTTCGGAAGTCAGTGTCTTTGCTTTTCAAATTTTGTTTTTGCCACCGACTTCCGAAATTAAACTTATTTTTCACTTTTTAGTGTTTTTTTGAAAGTCTGTTCTGTTGTTTTTTTATTGTTTTTATTTTCATTTTTCCGTTTTTACTTGTGGTACTATCCCACACAAATTCGAATACCACTACCTGCTATGTAAATAACAGCGACGGAGTCTCTTAAAACGTCGTCTACATAATTATACTTAGGGCTGATTTTACCAAAGTCAGATATCTTTTATCCGTGGAATAAAAATGGCTTCTGACAGTTTTTGTATGGAAAAACTGTCAAAAATTCAAAATTTATTAGCAGGATAAGACTTATACTCGGTATAAAAGTTTGGTGAAATTCGCCCTTAGTGGGAAAAATACGTAATATTGCTGCTAACTCAAAAACTACGCAAGCAAAATTAATAAAATTTATATGCGACCACCTCTGAAGCATGACCTATCAAACAAAAAAAGAATCATCAAAATCAATTCATAATTGGCGGAGTAATCACTTAACATAAACACAAAAACAAAAAAAACTTACTGGCGAATTGAGAACCTCCTCCTTTTTGAAGAGTCGGTTGAATACGATCTTCTAGTTGGCGTATCGATGGCGAATATTGTTTGAAAATAAGATATATGTCTGCCTCCCTAGTGGTCGCACAAGGTATTGGATTCCCGGTTCGAGCAGTGCCGCTGTGCCAAGAATCTGTAGGCAATATAACATGTTGGCTAAAACGAGTGATTTAGATATCTCGCAAGGTATGTCTAAATACAACAAATGTTTAAAAAGTTTATTAGTATGTAAGCCATAATTTTATGAAAATGTTATTTTGAATTTTTTTATTTCACTTTTTTTAATTTTTCACTATTTTAATTTTTTACTTTTTAATTTTAATTTTTACCATAATTGTTTATCTTTTAATATTTTATATGTAAATTTTAACCTTGTTAGCTTAGTTGTACTTTATTTCTTTGCATGCTGTGGTCTCCTGTAAGTGAGGGAGTACATTTACGTAATACCTATGGTACATAACATAATATTTGTCATGTCCTGTGTACATCTTTTGTTGGAGATCCTAATAAAGAAATAAAAAAATAAAGAAATAAAGAAATAAAGAAATAAAGAAATAAAGAAATAAAGAAATAAAGAAATAAAGAAATAAAGAAATAAAGAAATAAAGAAATAAAGAAATAAAGAAATAAAGAAATAAAGAAATAAAGAAATAAAGAAATAAAGAAATAAAGAAATAAAGAAATAAAGAAATAAAGAAATAAAGAAATAAAGAAATAAAGAAATAAAGAAATAAAGAAATAAAGAAATAAAGAAATAAAGAAATAAAGAAATAAAGAAATAAAGAAATAAAGAAATAAAGAAATAAAGAAATAAAGAAATAAAGAAATAAAGAAATAAAGAAATAAAGAAATAAAGAAATAAAGAAATAAAGAAATAAAGAAATAAAGAAATAAAGAAATAAAGAAATAAAGAAATAAAGAAATAAAGAAATAAAGAAATAAAGAAATAAAGAAATAAAGAAATAAAGAAATAAAGAAATAAAGAAATAAAGAAATAAAGAAATAAAGAAATAAAGAAATAAAGAAATAAAGAAATAAAGAAATAAAGAAATAAAGAAATAAAGAAATAAAGAAATAAAGAAATAAAGAAATAAAGAAATAAAGAAATAAAGAAATAAAGAAATAAAGAAATAAAGAAATAAAGAAATAAAGAAATAAAGAAATAAAGAAATAAAGAAATAAAGAAATAAAGAAATAAAGAAATAAAGAATAATAGACAAAATCCCTTTTCTGTAAGCGTTAACGCCAACGGAAAGATCAAATTGTATGGAGTTGACATTAGCTTTAGAGATGTCACGTGACTGCTGCTGTCAACTCCATACAATTTGATCTTTCCGTTGGCGTTAACGCTTACAGAAAAGGGATTTTGTCTATAGGCGCAGCACAGAAAATACTGGCGTTCATTGTAACCGATCTGGAGCTTGAATAAACTCTACGTAGTATTAGTTAGAAACTGGAATGGATTGTTAATAAAGATCCTTAGTTCCACTGTTGATTTACAACTGTGTAGTTTGTATTACCTTGAGAATTTGAAATATAATAATTTCATACTATAGGCTACTTTTCATCGAGGATTCAAAATCAAAATCAAAATATTTTATTTCACATAAACCTACATGGGCACTTATGAAACGTAAGAAGCTAGGTGCACGGTTCCAATTGGTCATTTCCTATGGAGAAGAGCCGGCAAGAAACTCCACGGTTACTCTTTTAAAAATAATTGGCTGTTACAATATTTTCGAATAGACATGAACAGTGTTATTAAGAAATAAAGAAAGAAAATACGTTTATTTGCGGTAAACATGATGCAAAAAATTAGAATTACACAAAGAAAAAATAAGAAAGGGTTGGGGGAAAGATGCGTCACATTCACGCAATTAGGTATGGGAGGACAGTGTAGGCCTTCCAACAAGTACCAGGTACTTAACAAAATAGAAAATGTTCAAAAAACTACTACAGTCCACTAAGCCTATATCGTCCTCACATTCACAAAAAAATTAAGTAATAAAAACTAAAACCCAACTACGACTGAAAACGTATAAACAAGACACCACAGACAGACAAATTAAAAATCCGGAGTCACACGTGTTAGGGCGGCATAAATCGAACAGATTACGTGTGACTGTACATGGCATTGGCCGATTCTGTAATCAATTATGGTATAACTAGTTATGGAAGAACTTATAAAACTTACCTTAAGAAAATCTATAATATACAGATACGATTATTAAAGATATTGGTACCTTATAAAACTAAACTTAAGTATAAACCTGATTATGATATGTTATTTCAATATTGTAAAGTCTTAAATGTATTTGATAAATTGAAATTAGCTGTTGTTTCTGATTACTCTATGCATATGAGTAATCTACAAAAAAGAATTAGACCAAATTATTTTCGTAACCTGTCATACTTGCCTTTATATAAATTACCAAAAGTCAACAAAGAATATGGTAAAAGGGCCTGGACGTATGCTCTTCCAAACATTTTGAATAAGTTACCAAAGAACATAGCTAAAAAATTAGAAAATAAAAAAGGTTTACAAATTAAAAACATATTAAAAGCATACTTTACCGTGGAAAAGTTTAGAATGGGGGAGGGGCCTACGTGTGGGTCCACTATCAGTCAAAGTCGCTTGTGAGTAACGCATTATGTCTTGATAACGCACATAATCTTTCTAAAAAAGATTAAGCGTTATTGTAATGTAAAAATATGTCTCTTTTATTTTGAAATCAATAGTTTGAAATTTTAATTTTTTTTTTTTTTTTAAGTCGTTGTTGGGTTTTAGTTTTTATTACTTAATTTTTTTTAAACTTATTTTGGGGTTATAATATATATATTTTTGAAATGTGCTCATTAAGCCCTTTCATTTAATACCCAACATAGTACGATTAAACAATATTTTTTTTTAGTTCCTGACTTTATTTCCTCTAGAGGATGCCATTTTTAATTTAATGTGACGTCACATAGCCTATAACCAGCGGACAATCAAGACGCTTCTAACGATACCTTATTTGTCAAATTGTGATGAGTGGTTTAGAAGATACAAGGGAACAGATGAACATACATACATACATACATACCGGTCAAAATCATAACCCTCCTTTTTCTTCGCCGTAGTCGGGTAAAAATGGAAAAGAATCTATACAAAAGATAAATAAGATAATAAAAATAAAAACCTATTCAAACCAAATCAGATTGCAGACGAAGTTGCGGGCAACATTTAGTTTCATATAACTAATTATCACTATCATAATTTCAACTTAAATAGGACTGGGCAGGACACATCTGTCAGACAAACTGTGGGCCCAAATAGCACAGAACTGGTGCCCTGAGACTGACCACGTAGGAGATGGCAGGACGAGCTGTATAGGTTCCATCAAAACTGGAAAGAGGACGCCGGGCTCGCGAAAGATGGAAGGAGTGGAGGGAGGCCTTTGCCCAGGAGTGGGACAGCGTAGGCTAGGAAAAAAATAACAAAATACACCCCTTTGCAAAAAAAACGGGCATCTTAACAGTCATTCGCTTTTATATGGATAATATTAATATTTTTACTATGTCATTAGAATAAATGAATAGTAATTTGTTATAATCAATAAGAATATAGTTTTTTGGCTACAACCCTCTTCCAGCAGCGCTACAATTTTACTAGCTCTTATTGCGTTTTCTGCCACTAAAATCAACACAAAGATATCACTTTTAAGTCACAATAAGGCTGGATTATGCGACAAACATAAATTATTCTACTAAAAATAACGAGAAGTTAGTTTTAGTTGCCAGGATAACCTTCTAACCGCAAACCTGCAAAATGTTAGTAAAAGTCACAAACGGAAAACGGGATTATTATTGTTTTTAAACAAAAGTTTCGAATTTGGAATTAACTTTTTTTCTTACCCAGACTCTTTATTAAGTGCCAGTAACATAGTTTGGCTATTAAAACCTCTTTAAAACTAAATGATTACGAATAATATACAAAAATCAAAACCGCCCGTTTTTTTTGCAAGGGGTGTATAATAAGAAAGAAAGTTGTGATTTGAATATATGGACAATAATTTATGTTGGTACGCAATTTGCCAAACAATTAATCAATGTAATGTATAAACTATTCCAATATTGGATTAAAATCACGTGTCTGAGCGTACTGTTTAATAAGAGACTTATGTAAATTAAGCCCTAACTTACTTAATACTTAGTTGAAAAGTAACTGCACAGTTTAAGTTCGAAAGCGCGCGTTTGTACGACTAAGTCCACTTTATCTAAAGGTATTTTACAGAAGAAGTGTTAGAAAAACTACACTTTTGCAAGCGTTTTAAACTCCTTACTTTAAGTTTTGTATTGACTGAATAAAACTGAAGTTTGAAACTCAGCGAATAGCTTTGACTAATCCATAACAGTATAAATTCGAAAGTAACTCTGTCTGTCTGTCTGTTTGTTACCTTTTCACGCCTAAACCACTGAACGGATTTTGATAAAATTTCTAAAGGAGAATGGCTTCCCGGGGAAGGACATAGGCTACTTTTTACCCGACTGCCCCAGAAGGAGGGTAATGTTTTTCGAGAGTATGTATGTATGTATGTTTGTATGTATGTATGTCTATTTCTTTGGCACGCTCTGTAGCCTAAACGGCTTGATGGATTTTAACATACGAGGTGTCGTTAGGTTCGTCTTAATTGTGGGAGTGACATAGGCTATATTTTTTTATATGTATATTTCATGTGCAAACAAAAATAAAGGGAGGGGGGGAAGGTTTTTTTTTTTTAAATAAATTACAATATGGGTATCAAACAAAAGCTATTTTAATGAGTTAATTTCAAATATATAAATAAATAAAACTAAAAATCTTGAAATAAAACAAATTATTTAAAAAACAAAAAACCCGCCTGCAAATACGCATAACTTAAAAGAGAAAAACAAGCATTATAATCTGTAGAATGTTGGTATTACAGGCGGGGAACAAACCAATAACCTGAAATGTGGTGTAAGTTTTGTTTGTTCGCCTGTAATACCAAAATTCTACAGATTATAATGCTTGTTTTTCTCTTTTAAGTTATGCGTATTTGCAGGCGGGTTTTTTGTTTTTTAAATAATTTGTTTTTTACTTTTTATCGACATACCACGCGGGTGAAGCCGCGGGCAGAAGCTAGTTATTAATAATTCTTTGAAGTAATTAAAAGACTCAATAACATCGTAAAGAGTTGGGTGACTTACTACTAGATATTTGCTGGAGATGTTGTTTTGCATTTCATAGAAATTCATTGGAAAAACAAATTATTTAAAAAACAAAAACCCGACTGCAAAGACCTATAACCGAAAAGAGAAAAACAAGCATTGAACTTTGTTTTTTGTAAGGTATTGCAGGCACAGGGGGACAAACAAAAGTTACACCATATTTCAGGCTATTGGTTAAAATCAAGCCGTTTAGGTAAGGCTACAGAGCGTGCCAAACAAATAGACACATACAAACATACATACATACTCTCGAAAAACATTACCCTCCTTCTGGGGCAGTCGGGTAAAAACCGGCCAAGTGCGAGTCGGACTCGCACACGAAGGGTTCCGTACCATTATCTATAAAAACGGCCAAAATATCGTGTCTGTTGTATCGAAGCCCCCTTAAATATTTATTTTATTCTGTTTTTTAGTATTTTTTGTTAAAGCGGCAACAGAAATACATCATCTGTGATAATTTCAACTGTCTAGCTATCACGGTTCATGAGATACAGCCTGGTGACTGACGGATAGACAGACAGCGGAGTCTTAGTAATAGGGTCCCATTTTACCCTTTGGGTACGGAATCCAAAAACGAAGTTTGTATTTGTTTTAGCAACTTGAGGAGCTCGTGGCTAAGTAATAACAGCCGCACGGGTCGATCCATCAGGTTAAGCTATGCTTGCCAGGGTTGGTCCTAGAATGGGTGACCATGTTTACATAGGTACCGAGCCGTTGTTCCCGGCTGTCATTCGTGGTTCTTTGACAGTCGTTACGGGTCGTCAGAAGCCCGAAAGTCCGACCAGACTTACCAAGGGACGTATTACCTAGATATTTATTTATTTATTTAACTATTTATGTACACATCAAATCGTTTTTTTTCTGTTCTTTTCTTCTTGTCTGTTTATTAAAACAGACAAGAAGAAAAGAACAGAAAAAAAACGTACAAAGGTGATGCTTATTTCTAAAGAAATCTCTTCCAGCACACCTGCGATAGGAAAGTAGATAAGAGATGTAGACACCGTGTGTAAAATTCAAGATAATCGGTTGTGGAGGTCAGATAGGTAGTCGCTCCATATAAAATACTGGTATTCAGCTTTACACAATTGTGGTATTTTATTTAGAGACCAGTTTAACGTTAGGTACCAGCCCTTTTTATGCTGTACACAATAAAACCTCCATTTTTATTACTTGACATCAAATAGAAATGTTATTTTTGTCCCAAAACTGATTTCTCAGCAATGTCCATGTTTTCTCAATGTTAGCCATTTCGATAAAATTTGAGGGCCAAGTTACATTGGTTGTTCAAGATATCTCATACTGGCTAGTATATTTTGACCCCCAATCAGAGAACCCTTTGAGCCTATTCAGTAGTTCAATCCTCGATATTATTATTTGAAAGGAATAAATAAAGATTTACTAAAATAGCAATACAGAGAAAGTGAATATTTTTAGATGATTCCGATCTTTTGGAATTGTTTCGCATTATTTTCGCGTTTCTTTTTATTATAATCGTTGAGCTAAATGGACTTGGAATGCCTTTGGGTTTCAATAAGAATAAAACTGTCGCTTCATCGATATTACATACATTCTTATCCAAAATAATCTTACTTGAAATAGATTTTTATTTTTTTCCACGTTTTATTTTTCGGGTTCCGTAGTCAACAAGGAACGTTACCCTTATAGTTTTGCCATGACCGTCTGTCTGTCTGTGCCTTAGCTCAGAGTCTTTTGGTACTAGAGAGCTGTAATTTGGTATGGGTATACATATAAATCACGCTGACAAAGTGGTAAGAAAAAAAACTTATTCGTCAACCTCTATGGATAAGACTATTTCTAATTAAAAGTAATTTATTTGTCATCTTGTTTACGAGCGTGCGATTTGAGTTCGTGTTTAATCGTGTAATCTCGTGAATGTATGAAACTGCAAAATTGAAAAGTTTGAAGGTGGCTCATCAATTAAAGTCCGTGACTGTACCTAAGAAGTCTACGTAAATTCGTTCATAGCATCTTGAACCTATAAACAATACAGTTTATTTTTCTTCTTTCAATGTTTTTAGAAAGAAAAGAAAGAAGAAAGAAAAATTGTTTATTCTGCACAAAAATAGATTTTTATTAGTAAACTACGGTTCGGCACGGCACCCCGCGGTTTCACGCGCATAAGTCTCGATCCCGTGGGAATATCGGGATAAAAATGTTTCCTATGTAATAATCCGGGTCATGGTCTATCCGTGTGTCAAATTTCATCCAAATCTGATCAGCCGTTTTAGCGTGAAAACGTAACAAACTAAGAAACAAATCAACAAACAAAATCAGTTTCGCATTTATAATATTAGTTCGGATTGGTTGTTGGCCAATTATAAAAAAAAAAAAATATTATTTTATATGACTTTAGTTGAGAAAAGACTAGGCAGATGATGAAACATTTTTGTATAAACCTACTAACAGAAAAAAAAAATTAAGTACAATAGAATTATTTTGATGTCTTGAACTGATTTAGAATATAGATAGATAGATAAAACGTTTATTTGGTGCACACAAAAGACATAGCAAACCATAAAAAAGCACGGTTAAATAATAACTAATTACATTACATACAAATAAAAAACAATAAAAAAAAACAAGACACTGTGATGACAATATTGTCTGTGACACACTTAAAAAAAAAGCCGAAACATACAAAGTGCGGTAACATTTATATTACTTTAGGCTCGGCAAAGTATCCATTGGTTCAGGGGTAGGTCTCACAATGATCAGTTTTTGACAGATATGCTATACAAAATCTGTCAAAAACTTATCATTGTGAGACCACTGACACGTTTGTAAATTAGTAGACTTGGCCCCCAGCAATTGTTTTTCCTTGCAACATTCCTCAAAAAATCTTATATAAAAAATCTTCGTTATGAGGAAGATTTCTTTGCTCTTCAACGTACTCTGACCTAGCTACCTCTTTTGCATTATTCAGTAGCTTATGACCTTCAACCAAGTTGTGTGCCAAGACTCAATATTGATCCTTAAAGTTGCCAAAATAACTTTCGTAGACACTGTCAATAACATGTAAAACGGCTACTTTGGCAGAATCATAATAGGATATTATGAATCATCGTAAACTGTCACAAACTGACAATTCAAAAAGATCTTAATGCAATTCATATTACGCAATCCATCTGTTAGACAGTTTTGTATGTTCGTACAAATGTAAAATGGTCCATAAATGATGAAATTGCTTTATTGAAATTACGGTCATTTTATCAATAATTAAGTAATTTTCATGCAGCAATATTTATACAAAATATTATTCGAATATGAATTGAATTGAGTACTTATGATTCAGCTGAACTTCAAATACCTCCTAACATTTTTTCGAAAAGTTTCAATTTACTGAAAACTCCTAATTACGATTAAAATAAAAAACAATTTTACGTTCCTCCTGTAAAATTTGTTTGAAAGTTGATAGAAGATCTGAGAAGTTCACAGACGATGTGTCACCATTTTGTGTCAAATTAGAGGAATTGCTAGTGTGGCCGTTTTAGGCCCCCAGGATTTTTGATGATCTAAGAGCTAGTGATGAAATACTTTAGTCTTTGAATAAACTCATGATATCCCGTCCTCGTGTATTTGAAAACCTTTTACGGGCCAGTTTTTAGATTAAAGGCAATCCTAACTTTATAAATGCGAAAGTGAGTTAGTTTTTTGGTTTTCTACGCTTTCACCCAAAACGGCTGAACAGATTTAAATGAAATTTGGCACATGGGTAGACCATGACCTAGGTTAGGACATAGGATACTTTTTATCCCGATATGCCCACGGGATCGAGACTTATGCGGGTGAAACCGTGGGGCGCATTTACTCTACTATAAAAACATTGGAAGAAGAAAAATAAACTCTATTGTTTATAGGTTCCAGATGCTATTATCGAGTTTGCGTAGATTTCTTAGGTCAGGATAAAAAACAACGTAATTTTTATGAAGTTATCTGTTGTAACCGTAACTTAACTCTCAATTTTTTTATTTAAAGGAGTATCCGTGGAGTTTCTTGCCCGCGCTTCTCCATAGGTACCTACTACGCTTTGGAATGGGCTTCATATTTCTGACTGACCGACTCCTTGACAGTTCAAAAGTGCCTGTAAATGGTTTAATTGAAATTAATTCTTTGAGTTTGAGTTTGAAAAAGAGGTCGTGGAACAGGTTCTTAATTCATAATTTGTATAAGGCTTGTAGCTAAAATACTGGTATTCAGCTGCATCCGTTTAGACTGGAAGCCGATCTCAACATAGTTGGGAAAAGGCTAGGCAGATGATGATAAGGCTTGTAGCTATTTTAATTTTCAAAAGCTATTATAATAAAGCCTTAAAATTCATCTCAAACATCAGCAAATTCAGCTTCAATATACCCTTAAATATAACTGTCACAATTACTTTACATGTCCCAGATTCATGTCAATATATAGCCAAAGCCATTAGCAAGATTAAAGGGCCAGAAATGGGAGAGTAAGTCACTTGTCCCACCGCTGACGAGGAAGCGATAAGCTATCAACGATTTTTTCGCTCAAGAAACGTACAAAAGATAGTAAGTTCCGTGTGAGTAAAAGAGATACATCAGTTGATCGCTGACTGTTCACACCGCCCCGCCGCGCCGGCGAGTAATCGTTTGACGCAGCGACAGGCTATAAAAGAGTCTCGCTTGGTACATACGCATCATCTTCATCATCATCATCATTTCAGTTGAAAAAAGTCCACTGTTGGACATAGGCCTCCCCCAAGCACCGCCACTTCGACCGGTTCTGTGCTTCTCGCATCCAGCGCATTCCCGCGGCCTTCACTAGGTTCTCATCATTGTGGGGGGCCTTCCAACGCTACGTCTTCCGGTACGCGGTCGCCACTCCAGAACCTTTCAGCCCCATCGGTCATCTGTTCTGCGAGCAATGTGCTCTGCCCACTGCCACTAAAGTTTGGCAATATGTCGGTTAGTTTGCACATACGCATACCAGTGAGTAATCGCTCATTGCCGTCGCGCTCTCGCTGGTCGCTGCTCGCCAACTCGTTTTTAGGGTTCCGTACCCAAAGGGTAAAACGGGACCCTATTATTAAGGCTCCTCTGTCTGTCTGTCTGTCCGTTTGTCACCAGGCGTTTATTTCATGAACCGTGATAGCTAGACCGTTGAAATTTTCACAGATGATGTATATCTGTTGCTGCTATAACAACAAATATTAATAGAATAAAATAAATATTGAAGGGGGCTCCCATACAACAAACGTGATTCTTTTGCTCGTTTTTCCTCGATATTGAAAACGACAACAGGTAGACGCTTGTAATATTCACAGAATATTTAATTACATATTCACTTTAAAAATAAATAATTAAATTAAAATAAAATAAATATTTAAGGGGGCTCCCACACAACAAACGTGATTTTTTTGCATAGATAATAGTACGGAACCCTTCGTGCGCGAGTTCGACTCGCACTTGGCCGGTTTTTTTAGTTGCTAGCTTTACTCGCTTCCCGTTATTCGTTTGCGGTGGGACAGATGCCTAGTACCTACCTGTCCACGAGCCCTCCTTTTAAAGGGAAACTTCCTCTGTGCAAATACTGACTGTGCCTTGGGTTGCCTAACAACCTAAAATAAGGTTGTTAGGCAACCCGGGTGCTACTAATTGCTGGCTTGTCATTTTGTTTTCATACTGCGAACCAAAATGTTGGTAAAAGTTTTGTACTGTAACCATAGTACGTATTATACCGAGATCCGACGATCGGCAATTTTGCGGACGGACACCGAAGAGCACGGACGACGGACCGTGGGAAAGTGTACATGCGGGGTATCGCAGATATCAGAAGCGCCGGTGCGCGGTGCGTGGCGGTTTGTGTTCGTCTGCAATATTGCCGATCGTGAGATTCCACCTCCACCATTAGTCGGGTCGCCGAGCCATGTAACCAAGAATGAGGGTACAACTTATATTTAACCGACTACAGGGAAGCAAAAAGGAGGGTTATGATTTTGACCGGTATGTATGTATGTATGTTCATGTGTTCCCTCTTATCTTATAAACTCCTCATCATAATTTGTCAATTGAGTTATCGTTTGAAGCGTCTTGATTGTCCACTAGTTATAGGCTATGTGACGTTACATAAATTGAATATGGCGCTCTCTAGAGGAAAAAAGTCGCGAACTAAAAAAAATATGATAAAGAGCTGTTAAAGTAAAGAAGAAACAAATGAACATATTGGCGCGTCAAAAATATCGTTGTTCGTCATTGATTCTGGAATTTATAATGAAATTACTTTGTTTGAATTTCCGCGCATTATTTGAGAAAAGTACTATACAATCATTGGCCGCAACCAAGCTTTGATGAATTGACTTATGTGTGCCTCGGTTCGCCTCGGCCCGCATTTTCACGTTGGGCTATCAATACTATACAATCATTGGCGCAATCATTGGTGAACTCACTTATGTGTGCCTTGGTTCGCCTCGGTCCACATTTCACGTTGGGCTATCAATGCCCCTGTTGCAGGCTGCGACAGTAATGTACTATACTCATACTATACCACGCAGGTGGAGTTTTGTAGTTGCCGCCTACCACTATAGGAAAAAAGCGTGAATATATACGTATATTTAAGGCTTATTAATAATTCTGTATGGTAAAAAGTGCATGTAGCTTAAAATACACATGATTTTAAGCATGTTTCATATTTTGATTAAATTTTACTGACGCTAACGATACGTAAAGTCAATTTTTTTTTTTTTTTCATGTTTGAAACCCGCTCTTCGGAATCAAGTTAAATATTACGCTCTATCTGCCGTGATTCGTTATTGGAAAAACTAAAACTCAATCAAATCATTTCACATGACTTGACATCAAACCATTTACCAACAACATTCATAAATATGTTGGAACATCAGGATTATTAAGCAATTATTAAAAAACCGGCCAAGTGCGAGTCGGACTCGCGCACGATGGGTTCCGTACCATTATCTAATAAAACGGCAAAAAAAACACTTTTTTTTTTATGGGAGCCCCCTTAAATATTTATTTTACTCTGTTTTTTATTATTTGTTGTTGTAGCGGGAACAGAAATACATCATCTGTCTAACTATCACGGCTTATGAGATACACCCTGGTAATAGACGGATGGACGGACGGATGGACTGACGGACGGCCGGACGGACGGACGGACAGCGGAGTCTTAGTAATAGGGTCCCGTTTTAGCCTTTGGGTACGGAACCCTAAAAAGCGCACACTGGATACTATTAATTTTGTGATACAAAAATTCCAATGGCGTAACACACTTACTTAGCAATAACAATCCGAAGAATTTTGAAGGAAACTCAAAATCCAATGCTTCATCTGTTTTAAAAAATTTGTCTGCTCAAAAACGTAAAGAACTCAATGCATATTGTTGAGTTGTCAAAATGAAATGTATTGCCATAAAGAGTGTGTTTATGAGTGTATTACGCAATTCGGGTGCAAGTTGCTCGAATGCTTTCAAGAACCGTGGGCGAATGCTTTCAAGAACCGAAGATGATTGTTACTGGGTGCGACTCTTAATAAACACATTTTTGTTCTGTCCCATCCCAGTTTCTCGGAAATCTGGATTAAGATTACTTTTCCTTCGGTATTCTGACTACCCTTGTAATGGGTAATCGTATTATTTCCGTGATACAATTTAGGCACAGAGAGGTCTTGATATTTTGTATTCTTGTAATGTTTTTTTAGTCAACCTAGTGTCATAATGAATAATGAAATTGGTTTTCGTGGTTTTAGCAAGAAAATTAATTCATGTTTTAAACTGTTCTCAGAAATCTTTCAATTAGTAACATTCGTTTAGTAGTAAGATAAGTAGAAAAATAATTGTGAGGTTTTATGTGACTATGATTCAAAATAGATTCAATAAAATTCACAGTACCTACAACCCATGCGCATTAACATGGCACCTGGCTCAATGACGTTTGGAGCTCCTCTCGCTTCCCCGCACGACGACGGCAGGGGGCGGCGCGGGTAGCGGGGGGAGTATTGAGTTCCGAGCCAGGTGCCATGTTAATGCGCACGGGTTGTACCAGTTAGTCAACTGTTTAAGTTTAACAAAAGTCCAAAGAATTCTAAAAATCTCCAACTTAATAAGTATTTATTCTCTCAAAGCGTTTCAGAATGTCTGCTTTTCTAGTACCCAGTACTTATTTAAAGTATTCGTTTGTACTGAATTTTCAATGGAACAGGCTAGCTTTAAATATCTATTTATAATTGGAGCTAAACTTTTGCGGCTTTGTGGCTAGCCGCTAGACAAAGCTAAAATTATTATCTGACTGGAATGTTTTGAATAATTTCTAGACCCAACTTTGAATAGCAATAATATTGTGGGTATTTAGAATTCTGTTTGTTAATGTGAAATATAACTGATTAATTTCTTTATTTTATTTTCCATACACATAAATTTTATTTTTAAATATTAGAATAAAAAATATATAAAAACATTTAAAAATATAAAAAATACTTATTATTATTAAAAAATATATACTGATCAGAAAATAGAACAGAATAGAATGTTTTTTTTGCTCGTGTTAATCATTGTTTTCCGAACAAAATAAGATTTTTTTGTTGAGAATTGACAGCGGACGTATTATTGGTAGCAAAATTGTATATCTTGTTGTAACAAGTCTGCGGAAGCTTCCTTTTCAGTTGCCTGTTGAAGCACTTTCGAAACTATCCCTTAGTATTTTACGATTCCCAGGTAAGAATCACAGATACTCTGGTTAAAATATTCATTTTTATACAAAAATCAGATTAGTAACAAAAAATTTTTTGAAAAATGATGTCTGACTGACTTTCAAGACTCGGTTTTGGATTTCATTGGAAAAAATTGTTAGTATGACGATTGGCAGACCAATATAATAGTTTCATCATTTATGATAGAATTGAATCATGTATTTGAATATTGTGTTATGTTGTACTTGTTAAAAGAAAAACAATTAAAGTATTATTTTACTTGTTGAAGACTTGTTAAAAAAAATAAGTACTTTAAGTTTATAAGCAGCCTATGTCTAATGTTTCCATTCCCTTTTTTAACCAACATCAAATGTATTATATGCTGTTGGTGTTCTTTAATAACTAAATACATAGCCAGGTGGATGGACGACCTACAGAAGATCGCGGGGAAGACCTGGATGAGACTCGCATTGACTAGGGAAGCATGACAAAACAGGGAGGAGACTTATACTCAGCAGTGGGTGGAACAAGGCTGCCAATGATGATGATGAAGACGATTCGAATCATCCCCTTAACATCTGCAGGTGACTAAACAACCAGCCTTTATATTGAACAAGGAGTTTACTACAACAACATACGATTTTAGTCTCGTGATAAATGAGGCTGTCGAACGGGAAATAGATCTTCATTATTTATGAACATCTATCGGCTCTGAAGCTAACATGCTGCACTAGATTGTGCCAATATATTCAGTGGTTCATTTATAACTCCGTAAACACAGGTGCATAATACTCATTTCTATAAACAACTGCTGCTTTTAAGGCTGTGCCTTCTGAAAGTTGGCAACGTCGCAAATAGCTGTCAAACGGTCTCCTGAGCGTGTTCTCAGATCGGTGGGACTCCTCTCTACTGTACCACTGGGTAAGAATCCATACCAGTTGATATTGAAGTATTATCGAATTCGTGTAGTTTCTACTCACGAACTGTGTACATTGTATCGGCGCTGACCAAGAAAAAAAATCTTGTCTGCGCCAGACCCAACGCGCGAAGTTGCTGCGGTTTGGAAAGGGGCGGGGTAGGGAGCGGGGGATTTTGTTAATAAATTCAACACGTATCACTAACAAATCTGCTATCTCGCCATAAGATTACAATGACATACTACACAGAGTAAGAAAATCCACGCAATCGGCAGCCATAACTCTTTTCCATCCAATATATTTTTACGATCTCGCAAGATATACAGGAGATCCATTGAGAACGATTGACGATATCGAATCGAGTGAAAAGAAACGTTATTTGATTAAAAAATACGTCGTATTTTAGTGGATTAAAGTATCTAAATATCTTTTGACATTTTGTCAAAGTTCCTAGTACGAAAAAATTAATAAATAAAAAATAAATGTATTTGACCTGGGTAAGGCACACAATATTCACACAAACAAAGAACAGAATAAAAAATATTGTGCGCCTCACGGCTGCGCCAAACAGGCCCAGTTCAGCATGAATGCCAGCCAACTAGCCTGACGCTGGTTTTCAACTGGACCTTATGTTACGATGACGTCTCGAGTAGAAGAGGTTTTTGTGAAGAAGCTCGTACGGGGAAGTTTTTTTCTATTTCTGCCGTCAAGTAGGTTTGCTGTGTAAAGTGTCTATCCATTTGAAAGGTATGTTTGCTAGGGTAATTATAGGTACAGTCACGGACTTTAATTGATGAGCCACCTTCAAACTTTTCAATTTTGCAGTTTCATACATTCACGAGATTACACGATTAAACACGAACTCAAATCGCACCGTCGTAAACAAGATGACAAATAAATTACTTTTAATCGGAAATATCCATAGAGGTTGACTTTATTAGTTAACCTCTATGGATACTTCCGATTAAAAGTAATTTATTTGTCATCTTGTTTACTTTCATACATTCACGAGATTACACGATTAAACACGAACTCAAATCGCAAGCTCGTAAACATGATGACAAATAAATTACTTTTAATCGAAAATATCCATAGAGGTTGACTAATAAGTTCTCAATGATAAAAATAAATACAATGTTGCATTAAGTTTATCCAATCTATTTGATACCGACCTCCTTTGAATCATAGCTCATTAACTCGATAATTATGAAAACATAACTGAAGACAGTGACAGTTGAAATATCAAGATGACAAATAAATTACTTTTAATCGGAAATATACATAGAGGTTGACTAATAAGTTCTCAATGATAAAAATAAATACAATGTTGCATTAAGTTTATCCAATCTATTTGATACTGACCTCCTTTGAATCATAGCTCATTAACTCAAAAAATCCGAAAACTTAACTGAAGACAGTGACAGTTGAAATATGTCAGAGAATTTCTCCGTACGCTAACGTTACTATGCAGCAGTAACCTAGCAACAATTGTTTATCGTTGCTAGGTTACTGTTGCTAGACCTGCAATTGGTTGACTTTGAGTAGTCACCGCTGTCAAGTTTGTAGTTCTGCTCTCAGGTTAGCCAACCGGTAAAGATATGAAATATAATTTTCTTCTTCTAATACGAAGACATATGACTTTGCGTATCGGGAACCGAATAAACCCGATTTGCATTACACGGCTAAAATGCGAACAGTACCAGGTGGCTCATCAATTAAAGTCCGTGACTGTACATGATACATTTCAGTTATAAAGGGTCCAATTAAATGACCTAGCGAAACTCCGTAGACGTAATGGGTATCGATATCTGATTGTTCCAAAAGTATGATCGATGTGTTTCTAGTTACTCCAATTGTTATCCATTCAAGCACTTCCTGGCATCCGATTGAGCTGAAACTTGGCATACTTATACAACTACCGAGACATAAAAAAAAATGATACCATAGAGCTGGTCTTATGATGGAGCCGGAAGTTGGCCATAGGAACTCCTCAATCAAACATAATATCACCATCGTGTTTGGAATCATTGGTCATGTATTCACAAGTGCTTTGACACTAGGTGTTCAGGGTCTGATGATGGAGCCGAACGGTGGCCATGGGAAATCAGAGCTCAATTAAACAAGATAGCACAAGCCTGTGTATGCCAAACGTACCTGTCCAGTGCTTTGATTTGATAAATTCTAATTTAAAATCACCTATAGATATTTTATAACCTCAATTATTTTCGTCGATGATTTTTCAATTGCGATTTAATAATGTTTTTCAAATAATCAGTGATAGAAAAAGTACCGTAATAAAGTTAAAACCTTCAAAATACAGATTAATGTGTTACTAATTCCCTTTAGTTGGTTAATACGTTCATCTGATAGGTACTTTTGGAACAGAGCATAGTAATTACTACCATAATTTCTGCATAAAACCATCAATGCTGTGTTCTAGTTAAATTGATAAAATTACCAGCACATGCGACGCAGGTGTCCCACCGGCCGGCGGTAACCACTTTTCATCACGCTGTTAGAGAGCATAAAATATTAAAACCGGCCAAGTGTACAGGGTTCCGTAGTCAGGATGAATTTACGCATTCACAATAAACCATTTGCTCATAGGACGATTTGTGAATAGGTCATTTTGCTAAAGTGTCGTTTTGATTATGGGTCGTTTTGTTAATAGGTCCATTTGCTTTTAGGACGTTTTGATACGGATTAATTTCACCGACCGTAAAAATAAGTTTGTATTTCATAGTATTTCTCGAAAATAAACATGAAAAATAAAGCTATTTCTACGGTTGTAACCGAAAATATCCCTCGCCTGAAAAACTATTGAGTTGAATAGCAAATCCGCTTACAATCTTCATCTTTTTTAACAATTTTACGTCAAACTCTATACATAAATGTCGTGTTTAAAAGGTGTTTAACTTAAAAAGGTTTTGCCATTTGGTTACGGAACCCTAAAAGCATCCTGTTAGCTCGTGCAAAGCATAATAATATTTCCTGTTAGCTTGAATAGCCAGAGAGCCTTAATAAGGCTTCAGTTTTCAACGTTGCAGCTACAACCTGAAACTCTACCGACTTCATAATTTACTAAATAATAACTTCTCCAATGGGCTATTTCAAGAAAAATATTGTCGAACAAGTTTTAGAACTAAAGTTCTGTAGTACATAAGGCTAAGCGTAGGCTTAAAACAGTCACTTTAGTAGAATCATAATTTATGAAAATATTATGAATCATCGTAAAATGGCACAAACTGACAATTCATATTATGATCTGCGTGTAATTCATGTTACGTAATAATTCATCTGTTTGACCGTTTTCTATGGAGATTCGTAAAATGATCCACAAATTATGAATTGTTTTTATGTCAAATTAGAGGAATTGCTAATTACAGCTGGGATTTGGGAAATGAACTGCTTTTAGAGGAATTGCTAATGTGGCCGGTTTAGGCCCCCTGTTTTGTTTTGTTATGAGTTTATGTTTGTAGGGTTTAATAAGAAAAGCTGGGAATGACGCCATGAAAGAACATACACTGATCTTGAAGTTATTTGTAACATACAGATAGACTTCCATAACATCACGGCAGTAATCATGAAGGGTTAGGCAGAAGTGTACCTATAGTACAGTCACGGACTTTAATTGACGAGCCACCTTCAAACTTTTCAATTTTGCAGTTTCATACATTCACGAGATTACACGATTAAACACGAACTCAAATCGCATGCTCGTAAACAAGATGACAAATAAATTACTTTTAATTGGAAATAAGTCTTATCTATTTGATACCGACCTCCTTTGAATCATAGCTCATTAACTCGATAATTCTGAAAATTTAACTGAAGACAGTGATAGTTGAAGTAACGATGTCAGAGACGTTACTGTCAAACTTGTCGAAATGACTTTTAATATTTATCCGTACGCTAACGTTACTATCGCAACAGTAACCTAGCAACGATAAACAATCGTTGCTAGGTTACTGTTGCTAGACCTGCAATTGGTTGACTTAGGGAGTCACTCTGCTGTCAAGTTTGTAGTTCTGGCTCTCAGGTTAGCCAACCGGTAAAGATATGAAATATAATTTTCTTCTTCTAATATGAAGACATGACTTTGCGTGTCGGGAATCGAATAAACCCGATTTGCATTACATGGATAAAATACGAACAGTGCCAGGTGGCTCATCAATTAAAGTTCGTGACTGTACATCCACATTTCGCCAGTTATGTTTAATAATGTTAGTTATGTGATGGCAATAGGCTCGCCCCCCATGGTATTTAAACATAACTGGCGAAATGTGGATGTACAGTCACGGACTTTAATTGATGAGCCACCTGGCAATTTCTCAGTAGCAGCCCGCTGCTACTGAGAAATTCATGATGGAAAAGCCCATTATCACTTTGCCCAACCTGAGACGATTCCCAGCTCAGGCACTACTGCTAAATTAAAAACTACTACTACTACTACTATTACTGCTTAATTAAATAAAAATACAATTACCAGAATATTATAAACACAAACAAAGCGTTCTTCCTCCTCTCTCCTACTACGCTGTGCCCGACAGCGTCTATAATTGTACCATTAATGTTAAGCCTACCAACTGTTTTTAACAAAATTATGTAATGCAATAAAGAATTGAGAATTGAATTAAACAAAACTTTTACCAAAATAAAAAATAAACTTGAAAAGTATAAAGAGTTTAAGGGGTATTTTTGGATACCTTTGGGCATGGGGAACTATTTTTTTTATGACTTCTCTGTTTGGACCACTCTGTATAGATTCTATTCTATTTTGTTTACATAATATGTGAGAACTTTTTAGGCCTAGTAGACTGTAAACATGTTGAAGCTTTGCATGAAATGCCAATGCATTCCTCAACTTTCCTCGACAAATCCTTTAATTGCCATCCAGGCCGCTCGTTTGTGGAATGCATTGCCAGTTCAAATAAAACGTGCGCAGTCATTAATAGAGTTTAAAAGACTCGTTAAGGAACATTACTTGTCGTTGTGATCTTGTCTTCGTAACTGTGTAATTATCTATAGTCTTCAATTATTTTTCGTTCCTTATTTATTTATTTCCTATGTATGTATGTATTTATCTATTATTTAGGATATGTATGTATATGTGTATCTATTTTAGTATATTGTATAACTTATTATTTGCACCTACGACAGCCCCATATTATGTCCAGGGAAATCACTGTCCATTCCAAGGTTGCCTGGAAGAGATCGCGGAAAGCGATAAGGCAGCCCATTGTATATTTTGTAGTGTTTGTTTTTTCCTTTCGTTATATATTTTTGTGGTGTACAATAAAGTATATATAAATAAATAAATAAGCTTTTCTATTTTGATAAGTACCTGGTACTTGTTGAAAGGCCTACACTGTCCTTTCAGACCAATTCGAAAATAGTGAAAGTCAATTATTTTTAAAAGAGGTAGCTCTTCTCCATATGAAACGATCAATCGGAACCGTGCACCTAGCTTCTGACATTTCTTATGTGCCCATGATGATTTATATGAAATAAAATATTTTGAATTTGACTTCTTTATACCAAATAGGTAATTGGAGTCGGTGCACCGTCTCGTCGTCTCGTCTCGTTCATCTTCTGTCATCTCAATATTCACCCCGTTACTATCAATATCATCTTTTGTTTATCTACATAATGAAAAAGATTGCACTTGCAAGTATTTAATTTAATTGAAAGAATACCTTGGAACCTACGCTTTGGAATGGACAGCTAGTGTCATCCGTCTGACTGTCCGACTCCTTGACAATTCAAAAGTGCTTGTAAATAGTTTAATTAAAATAAATGCTTTGAATTAGAGTTTGAATATTAAGATAAACCTATTTGAAGTTCAAATCAAAACTCAAATCAGCCTCATAACTAAAGTTATGCATAGGTACGACATGTTCGTGTACAGTAATTAGTATATTAATGAGACAAGTTAGGTCCTATTAATACGTGTAAGCATTCTAATGATTCCAATCTTCTAATTTTCGATCAGGTTGGGCCTTACTGGTAGCGTTTAAATTATAATAAATTAATTTCTATTTTTAAATGTTTTTATATTAAAATATTTAAAAATGTAATTTATAAGTGTATTTATGAAATAAAGGGAATAAATTCAATAATGGCATAAAAAAATGTGTACAAACAAAGTGAAGCCCTGACTCCTGCGCTAGGTAAAAACACCTGTGTTACAGGAGCCAGGAAGTTGAAGTGAAACGTCCATCTCACCTTTATCTATCGGTACCATTTTGCGAAGGTGACTAGCAGTGTCTTCTCGTCTGATAAATGCAAAATATTCATTCTTTCTTCATTTATAAGTCCCGATTGAAAAAAAATGCGGCAATTTTGTTTTCTTAAAAAAAAACATTTTTAGAATCTCAGTATGATTAATAACAACACCACACAACAACACCTCATGCATTGGATAGGGTTTTTATAACACGCTGTATAAAAACCAATCGCTTCCCCCGTTCTCTCCCGCCAAACCCTTACACAAACAAACTCGTATCCATTAACCAGCGCTCTTAACGCTCACTTTGACTTGGAGTCACGAAGATTAAACTCATGTTAACTTAAATGACTGCTTTAGATGAACGGGGAATGAGCTAGGTTTTGGTGAAGTTTTACTAAGGTTATCGCTTGACCTTGAATGGATGAAAGAAATCATATATATCTGCCTAGCCTTTTCCTTACCATGTTGGGGTCGGCTTCCTGTCTAACCGGATGCAGCTGAATACCAGTATTTTAAATGGAGCGACTGCCTATCGGACCTCCACAACCCAGTAACTGGGCAATAAGATACCCCTTAGTAAGACTTTCGGGCTTCTGACGACCTGTAACGACTGTCAAACATCCACGAATAATAGCCGGGACCAACGGCTTATCGTGCTTTCCGAGACACGGAGGAGTCTCGGTATGTAAAGATGGTCACCCATACACGAACCCCGGCAAGCGGATCGATCCAGGCGTGATTAAATAACAAACAAAAATGTTCACAAGCTGCTTGGAAATGAGCGAGTGAAGTAATAAGATGAACCTTGGCCAAATATGAGTGGTCACTTATGAGTGGTTACTCTGTAAGCTACGAATGAGATGAGCGAGAAATGAACGAAGTTACAAGGTAGTGAAAGTTTGTGATATATGGTCCTGTCTATATTAGCGACGAGGGAAGACTAAAATGACTTGTAAGATGAGCGAGAAGTGAGCGAAGTTATAAGGTAATGAATTTATAGTAAGGTTCTTGACTGCGAAATCAATTCAATCCAAAACAATTTATTTATTCAAGTAACTATGATTTATTTGTTAGTAAACTTATCCTTAGTTAGTAATTAAGATAATTTTCAATTGGTAATTGTTGTTATATTTGAAATGCCGGTCGGTTATTTAACATTGCTTATCTCCAACATGGTTATGGAAGATGAATAAATTGATATAAATAATAACCTGGAGAATTCAGGAGCTGCCAACATTATAATGTATTCTATGAAAACGAATTCGACAAGAAGAAAATAATGTACTGGCGAATTCTTTGCCAAGAATCCACCCTCGTGTTTCTGGCAAATAAAACAACGCTTAAGGAGTGAAAATAATTTATTATGCATTAGTTTATCGCTAAATGAATTTAAAATTTCGTTCTGTTTCTGTCAATCGTTTGGAGATGACCGAGACAGAACGATGTTTTTATTAGTTAGTACACGTATTTCGTGATTTGTGGTTCAGTAGCAGACTCCATTAATCATTGAAAAGGTATTTTATTCTTTAACTTAGACATAGTAATTGCCTTGCCTATTACAGTCTGCAAATGTTTGGTCTCAGTCTGGATCTTTGTACAATGACTGCATACAAATGAGACAGGTATTTGGTACTTTAAATTAATAAAAATAAAGCGGTTTGCCTAACTTTGAACAATACAGTCGCCCCTATTAATTATGATGATCACTTCTAACAATACTTATCAATATGGGACGAGTCTAAACTCTTTCCAAAATAGTAATAAATTTAATTCATATGTAATTTAATGCATTACAATAAGTAATAAGTAAATATAGAGTGTAAATTGTAAATATCGATCCGCAAACTATTACAATGAATTCAGTACATATTTCTAGGCCATTTTTCGTCAATTTAAGTAAGTTAATGTTTCTAGCCCCGTACCTTGCCAAAGTAAGGGGACCCGATAATAATAAAAAATAATAATAATATTGCACTACACCTATTTCACAAAAAGAAAAAAAAACTTATGAGAAATAAAAATCAAGGACTTTCTTTGCGACAACTTCATACGATTTCTTTGTTTCCAGAATCGCTCGGAATGACCTCTGTGCAGGGCATGCATAGAGGCTGAGGAATCCGTTGCGCATGTCAGGAATATGTAGCATTATATAAAATTAATCTTCGATTTAATTCATAATCTAAACTTTCGCAGTATTTCTAGATGAACAATCAATTACAAACGAAACCTGTGATCTGTGAGTTGGTCTAAATAAATACAAAAACATTGACTTTTACCTAAAATTTAATGATAACAGAATTATATTGTACTTAAAATATATCCTTGATTTTATATACTATTTCGATGTTTATGTTGTTTTATATTAATGGTTTTTATTGTGACTTAAAAGACTACTATCTAAAACAGCGATTCTAGACGAAAAGTAGGTCATCAAACTTATGTTATGATTGGTGGTTTTTGAATAAACAACACAAATGTTTATTTATTTAGAGTTTCAATAAATGATTAAGTTCTAATTAATATGATATTATAATGTTAATTAAGATTTTATATTGTAATTCAAAAGTCACAAGTAGTTTCAAACGATTCTCCTAACTTTAAGTGGATGTCAATAACTTATCTGATTTTGCTTTTCGATATCAAATAAGTAAATACTAAATTGCTAAATTACTGTATTAAGTTTTAAAATGGTTCCACTATTTAAGATTTGTTCATTGTTAACTATGTTAGAGATTATTAAACAATAATCTATGACAATCTGGGATTGGTTAAAAATGGCGGCAATGTTAGAGGTACTTGATTAGTATTGGGAGAATATAAAATACCCGCCAATTCGGGACCCTTTTTGGGATACAACTGTGGTGAAAGATGGACTTCCTTCCTATTGTGTTCACGTAAGTTAATTGATCATATTTCTTGATTATTACTGATAGCTATGTTTTTCTTTATCTGTTATAATATGTCTTGTGTTAAATATAATTAGGGAATATTCATGTTCTGTTTCTTCCCGTTGATAAGTTGCTATAACTTTGAGAAACAGTCCCAGAGAATAATGTGATAACAATGATTTATGCTAAAGTAAATATGTGTTGATCCAATACTTTAAAATTAGCTGCCATGGAGTTTCTTGTCCTTCTTCTCCATGATGACCTAGATTCGGAACGGACAACTAGTTTTCTCATTACCGTATTTAACCGACAAGCCTAATCAATAAATGCCTAGTCTTGTCTTTCTGTGCTTTTCTTCATAAAACCCTTTAGAGATACATACAACATTTTGACACTCGAAACCTTACTAAATAGGGGAATATCCTATAAATATACATGTAGTATTAATTCTGCTTCATCCATCTTCTGACATCAGAAGTGGGATAGGGCTCTGGCTTACATAACGGATTTCTAATGAATTTTATTTTTCTATTTTCATGAACAATGTTGGAGCTATCGGGATCTTCTGGAAGCTGTTGGTGTCTGCGGGCCGCTAAGCTAACTCGCAACTAGACGATGAAATCGCGCTGCCGCATGCCGCAGTTGACATCGGGACTGCGGAGCTGCAAGCTGCTGGTCTATCATCACAACTGCGGAGCTGCAAGCTGCTGGTCTATCATCACAACTGCGGAGCTGCAAGCTGCTGGTCTATCATCACAACTGCGGAGCTGCAAGCTGTTGGTCAAGCATCGAGTCTACAGAACCTCGGGCTGCTAAACGAGTATCGGGAACCTTTCCAGCAATAAGAAGCGGCAAAATTCGGTAAGGCCCCTCAGAAGTTCTTCTTAAGTTAAAACGAAATACCTACATTTAATGAAGATTATAAAATTGGAAGATTTTTGTGTAATAGTTTTAGATAACTATATTATATAGTTAAGCTTGGTTTATAAAAGATGAAAATTAGTGTTATAACTTATAACTATGTTAAATACTTGATAATAATTGGTTCAAATAATATAAATGAATATGATGCAGGGGTGGACAAAAGGTAATATCATGGTCATTGCAGATATTAAGCTGTGTTGCTTATAAATTTAGTTTTGAATGTAGGGTAACCTCATCTCACTATAAAAGTAAGAATTCAAAGTTGCTAAATGCAAGTAAATAAAATATTATTTGTTCTTTTTGATCTAATATGGTTGAAATGATGAATTTCTAAAATCGTTGTTAAATGAACGTGGCAAAGCAGGATTTTTAGCAGGGTTTAAGCTTTATTTCAGATTTCTTCTGTTCTATATTGCTCAGTGCTTAGTATAAACAAAAACATTACCCTCCTTCTGGGGACAAACACAGACCTTTGCATCAAATAAAATAAAAAATACCCAGACCTTCCCATATGGTTCATTTGTTTACACAGGTTGGTTCTCAACATTAGTCGAAGGACAAAAACATAATTTAGATCATAATTTATGGAATTTCTCTATAATATACCAGTGTTTTCGGAACTCCGTCCTTAACAATTGATACAGATCGGAGCACTAATTTCAATACTAACCAAATTAGGTCTTTGTTTAATTAATGGCAAATTAATCACCTTTATGATAACTACAAGTACCCCTATACGTAACTGTCAATTACTTATTTTTAGCCTGTGTTGTCCCACTGCAGGGCAAAAACTCTGTCTCTTTTCCACTCCTCTCTGTTTTGCCCACACTAATTCAAAACTGGTATGCAAAGATATAAACTTAGGTCTTACCTATAATTTTATGCTCACTACAGAATAATAAGTCAGACTGGCCGAGAGGTATATGGAAAGTTCAATTATCTCTAAATTTCACAAAATCAGCTGATTTTCTCCCTTGCGATTACTGATAGGTCGTAATGCAAACATAACATTATTGTGTACAGACAAGACTAAATTATATATTGCCAATCCAATAATGTGGAACACACTATTGATGTTCATGCAGAACGAACCTTGGCCATGCAAAGACTTACCAAGTTGCTGAACGTTTCAAGAAAGGTTTTGATTCCCTAGACGTTATACTATAGACTATAATATTGTAATAGTTTATGTTAACCAAGATCATAGACGCCATGATAAATTAAGTTAAAAAAAAATGATAGATTTGCCTTAAAGGAAAAGTAACTTTACAAGATATAACAATTGCAAAAGAAAAACTAAGAAAATGGGTTGCAAGTTGTCACAAAGATGAAACTGGCAATAGTTAATAAGATTCTGGTGCTCACAAAGGATGAGGCTAAGAATGGGTTGCAAGTTGTCACAAAGATGAAACTGGCATCAAATATGTAAGATTCTGGTGCTTACGTACGATGAGGCTAAGAATGAAGATAGCTTGTTACGATTCTAGTAGTCACAAAGATGATACTGAGAATTGGATGAATGTGTTCACAAAGATACTTGTTAGATTTTAATGCACATAGATGCTTTGATATTGTAAGTACTTTGAGAGCAAAGTATCAGTCAGTATGGCCGTGTTAGATTCCTCATATGTATAGTACAAGACTGTTTGTTGATATTGTAAAACGCAATTCGCAATGTTTACTATAAAAAGACAAATCAGCTGTCATTATGACGGATGGAATTGATTTAGTTACGTTCCGTTTTAAAACTTTATTCATTCCATTCTCATTGTAAATTAATAGTTTTTGAAACAAGAGTTTTGATTTAAAATACCTGTATCACTGAATTAATATTTTCAGCCTTGTAAGTTGCAATAAAAATATTGCGACCTAAAAGACTAGTTTCGGTACGAAATTTATGAATAGATAGTACTAATTCTTTTAAATTTTCTGTTAGTTTCCAAGAATTTTTACAATTTATTATTATTATTTTCATTTTATTTATCACTATTCTTTTTTTTATTTAGTAAAAAGATTTCGTTTTGTTATCTTGAAAGTACATCAGCATTTTATTCACTATAGTTTAATGTACCAAGTTATAAATCGGTTGTTGAATTGGTTTTCTTTTATTTGATTATCTTTGTATATGTTATCAAACAGTATATCAGTGTGGATAGGAAAGTGATATAAAAGATAGTTGTGAATATACATGTGGTATCACAGTAGATATCAGTCTGGATAGGAATGTGATATCAAAATGGATATCGTTGTGGATAATATTATGATATCAAAGAGGATATCGATGTGAGTATGGATATGTGATATCAAATTGGATATCATTCTGAATAAGAATATGATATCAAAGAGGATATCGGTGTGAATATGGATGTGATATTAAATTCGATATCAGTCTGGATAGGAAATAGATATCAAAGAGGATATCGGTGTGAATATGGATGTGATATTAAAGTGGATATCAGTCTGGATAGGAATATGATAACAAAGACGATATCGGTGTGAATATGGATGTGATATCAAAGTGAATAGTCTGGATAGGAATATAATATCAAAGAGAATATCAGTGTAGATAGCGATGTGATAATCAAGGAGGATATCAGTGTGGATAGCAATGTTATACCAAAGAGGCCATTAATGTGGTTAGGTAAAATTAACGTAGATAGAAATATTGTCAGCCTGACTTGAACCAATGTTTGTAATCCATAATTGAACAATAATGATTGCTCATTATGTTGTGTTAATGTACCTATGTACTTCGGGACGAAGCACAGATCAGAATGGCCGTGTCAGGAATATGTAGCATTATATAAAATTAATCTTCGATTTAATTCATAATCTAAACTTTCGCAGTATTTCTAGATGAACAATCAATTACAAACGAAACCTGTGATCTGTGAGTTGGTCTAAATAAATACAAAAACATTGACTTTTACCTAAAATTTAATGATAACAGAATTATATTGTACTTAAAATATATCCTTGATTTTATATACTATTTCGATGTTTATGTTGTTTTATATTAATGGTTTTTATTGTGACTTAAAAGACTACTATCTAAAACAGCGATTCTAGACGAAAAGTAGGTCATCAAACTTATGTTATGATTGGTGGTTTTTGAATAAACAACACAAATGTTTATTTATTTAGAGTTTCAATAAATGATTAAGTTCTAATTAATATGATATTATAATGTTAATTAAGATTTTATATTGTAATTCAAAAGTCACAAGTAGTTTCAAACGATTCTCCTAACTTTAAGTGGATGTCAATAACTTATCTGATTTTGCTTTTCGATATCAAATAAGTAAATACTAAATTGCTAAATTACTGTATTAAGTTTTAAAATGGTTCCACTATTTAAGATTTGTTCATTGTTAACTATGTTAGAGATTATTAAACAATAATCTATGACAATCTGGGATTGGTTAAAAATGGCGGCAATGTTAGAGGTACTTGATTAGTATTGGGAGAATATAAAATACCCGCCAATTCGGGACCCTTTTTGGGATACAACTGTGGTGAAAGATGGACTTCCTTCCTATTGTGTTCACGTAAGTTAATTGATCATATTTCTTGATTATTACTGATAGCTATGTTTTTCTTTATCTGTTATAATATGTCTTGTGTTAAATATAATTAGGGAATATTCATGTTCTGTTTCTTCCCGTTGATAAGTTGCTATAACTTTGAGAAACAGTCCCAGAGAATAATGTGATAACAATGATTTATGCTAAAGTAAATATGTGTTGATCCAATACTTTAAAATTAGCTGCCATGGAGTTTCTTGTCCTTCTTCTCCATGATGACCTAGATTCGGAACGGACAACTAGTTTTCTCATTACCGTATTTAACCGACAAGCCTAATCAATAAATGCCTAGTCTTGTCTTTCTGTGCTTTTCTTCATAAAACCCTTTAGAGATACATACAACATTTTGACACTCGAAACCTTACTAAATAGGGGAATATCCTATAAATATACATGTAGTATTAATTCTGCTTCATCCATCTTCTGACACGCACGTGCTCTTTGAATGCACAGGCATCACTCAGATTAGAATAGATGTTCTGAACAGACCAGGAGATTTAATTTACGTCTGGAGGGAAGTGGGCTGTTTGGAATAACCACCGGCGCCGCCATGGCCCACGCACAATGGTCCACCAGAAGGATTAAATGCGGGAACCAAACCCCATAACATAGAACATAGATAGAACATCGCTCGGAATATGCTTAAATAGCTTCACATATTACTAAATAGATACCTATGTATATACGTCTGCTTACGTACTTTCAATCACATGTAACGTTCTCTTAAATAATTCAATAACGCGTGCCATTACGTCTCAACTTTTACATGTCAAAGTTAGCGTGTACTGTAACTTATATGTATGGGTACAGTCACGAGCAAACATGTATACACTTACCAAAATTCAATAACCATTTTTTTGTGAAATAAAGATTGCACAGTTGATACCTATTTCATAATAATATGGGTTCCAAAATACTATGTTCGTTATAACATAAAATTATAATCAATACAGTAGGAGAAAATCACTTTTAAAAGTTGCTAAGTGTATAGATATTGGTGCTCGTGACTGTACCTACTTCGGCTCATTTAGTTACAGTTTCAGGGATTATTTTATGTCTTTGAGAAACAAACTCTAGCTAGGTTTAGACTTAGTTTGGACTTTGTTCGTGTAGACTAATTTAATTTGTAAAATTTAGTATTTGGAGATTTTGGTTTCATGTTGGTGTGGAGCTATTAATAATGATAAGGTATTTGGTGCAGTAAGACCCCTTAGAATAGAATAGAATATATTTATTTGCATTTAAACAATAACTAAATAATACATACCAGCTTATTGTACTCCTACTACAGTCAAAATGTAAAGTGCGTGCTTTCCGTGCCTCGGAAAGCACGTTAAGCCGTTGGTCTCGGCTGTCATTTGTGGATCTTTGACAGATGTTACTGGTCGTCAGAAGCTCGAAAGTCTAACAACCAGTCTTACCAAGGGGTATCGTATTACCCAGTTACTGGGTTGTGGAGGTCAGATAGGCAGTCGCTCCATGTAAAATACTGGTATTCAGCTGCATCCGGTTAGACTGGAAGCTGACCCCAACATAGTTGGGAAAAGGCTAGGCAGATGATGATTTTACTCCCACTACAGGGCAAAGGCCTATTCTCATACAGAGAAGATATTACGATCATTGATCACGGCGCTTACACTCAAGACGTGTATTGGCGATTAAAACCTTATATTATGTAACCCGTGGTTTCACCCGCGTATGTCTCGATCCCGTGGGAATTTCGGGATAAAAAGTATCCTATGTTCTATTCCAGGTCATGGTCTACCCATGTTCCAAATTTCATCCAAATCCATTCAGCCGTTTCAGTGTGAAAGCGTAACAAACAAACAAAGTCACTTTCGCATTTATATTATTAGTTAGAATAAGTCCAGGTTTTCGCACGATGGTTTTCCTTCACGGGTGCCAAAATTCAAATTCCTACGTTGCGTAGATCTCGAGAAATAGCACTGTGACAGACGGACAAAAAAGTGATCATTAAAAAAAAGTTATTTAAAAAACTAAAAACCCAACTGCTTATACACATAACTCCATTTTTTTTTTTCAAACACCTGTCTAAAGACACTTGGCCTTTTAAGACAATTAATATAACAATACCTTAACTGTCGAAATCCATCTAGCCGTTTGGAAGAAATGAGGTTAAACGAAATTTAAACAACAAATCGCATGCTTAATGGAATACTGACTTAACTCAAAAAAGACGATTTTCGGGAAATCGCAAAAGAAGATCTTGCTATGAGGACTTATCCTACTTATTGATGCATAAAAATAAAACTGATTTATATTCATTATGAATGCTTGTATTTTGAACTTCTATGATTAGGTAACTATTGATGAGATGTGAGTTAAAAAAACTGGAAATAATTTCGATCTATTTTTAAAAAATATTGTAAAAAGTACATTCAAAGTAAAGTCATTTTTTATAAAAAGTAAAGCAAATATTTTAAAATGCAAATGTTCCATTAAGTTTTAAGCCTGTTTCAGTTTGAATAAGGTATTAATTATAATGACTAATTCAGTACTTATTCTGTATAATTATGATTACTTTATTAAAACACATTTAGAGATTGGGTCACTTTATTCAAATTGAATTTAGTCGTAAACACACTCAACAACGATTAGGTCTTCGTTCAATAAAATAATTGTAGCCTCACTAGACAGATGTCGGACACAAACTGGCATGAGTCGCTATTCGACGAAAACACGATGAGAGATCCCACAAGAGTGAAAGAGACCGATAAATCATTTGGGTGGCAATAGTGCTTAATCTCAACGTTATTCGAACGGACGTAGATGGCCCTAAAAGAAGCCTGTATCTGTACCTAACTCGATTCTGACCTATCTATTAATGGGTCAGTATTTCATTAAGCATGCGAAATGTACATACAAGATACGCGCGAAAGACATAACCCTTCCTTGGCAGTCGGGTAATAAGGCTCCGTTAATCGCATCCATAATGACGGGATAAAAAGACAAGTTTCAAATATTTACAACAGTTTTTAAAAAGTTTCTCATCTGTTTCAGTTTTAGATTGCAAGTATTTTGTATAATGGAAAGTTGGGTAGCCAGGTGTTACAAATCATGCAGCTGTGCAAAATGCTTATACTTCTTTGTTTCGAAAAATAAAAGGTTTGCCCAGGATTTGAATAATTTTGTAATTACTTAGCACCTACGTGACTAAAGGGCATATGACCTTAATGGAGAGGCTCGTGGCTAAATAATAACATGAAAACGAAGGTTAAGCTACGCTTGCCACAGTCAGTTCAAGGATGGGTTACCATCCGTTACATATCGAGACCCTCCGTGCCTCGGAAAGCACGTTAAGTCTTAGCTCCCGGCTGTCATTCGTAGACCTTTGACAATCGTAACGGGTAGTTAGAAGCCCAAAAGTCTGACAACCAGTCATACCAATCGATATCGTATAACCCAGTAGCTGGGTTGTGGAGGTCAGATAGGCAGTCATTTCATGTAATATACTGGTGCATCTGGTTACACTGGAAGTCGAACCCAACATAGTTGGGTAAAAGCTAGGCAGATTGAAAATTGACTTGAAATATGCTTTTTTTTTGTTTTGTGAAATCATCAAATGATTTCTCCCCGGCTCTGGGCGGAGCAGGAGGGCATGTCAGACTTTTACTGACTAAAACCCACCGTGTTCCTTTAGTTGCCTGTTGCCAAGGGTCCCGGTATCCCTTTCAGACTTTCCCGTAACTTGACACCTGCTTGACTTTTGAAATATTATTACATAGAAGGAATATGTCCTTTTGACCTTATTGTTGATGTCCTTCAGAAAGTTCTGACGCGTAGTACTCGCAACAGACGTGCGTGTATGACCAGATATATGAACGTAAGCGAAGTTAAGGCGTGTACGCACGAACGAACAAAAACGTGGTGAACACGAACATCGAACACTTTGTTCGCGTGTACCACTAACGAACATCAAACACTGTGTTCGTTTTTGACGAACACAGTGTTTGATGGTCATGGCGATCCAGTTTCAAATCCATGACTACTAAAGAGAGCGGGGCGGTTGAGCGCGAACTGTGTTTCCACACGTACGAACCAAACGTTCTGTGTTCGATGTTCGTGTTCACCATGTTTTGTTCGTTCGAGCATACAGGACTTTAGGATCGTAGCAGAAAAAAATCCTGCATTTAGGTATGTCATAATGTTGCCATTATTTTAAGTAGGATCGATCACTAGAAAAGTGCTCAATGAAACATAAATATTGCTCCAGCAAGCAATTTTCACGTATCTTTCCTCATCGCCTTTTTATTTATCTCTTATAATATTATTAAGATTGACATGTTTCCGTGTTTGGCGATGTTTTCATTTGGTGGCCAGCTTAAAATAGCTGGTAATAAAATGCGAGATACTTTTTTCTCTTATAAGGTTGCTACTACTTTTTTGGGTCTCCGAATTTTGTGAGATTGTCTGAGTACGCACTTATTTAGAAAATTTATGGGTACCTACGTTCGTAGAGCTTGTTGCTAGAACGGGACCCTATTACTAAGACTCCGCTGTCCGTCAGTCTGTCACCAGGCTGTATCTAATGAACCGTGATAGTTAGACAATTGAAATTTTCACAGATGATGTATTTCTGTTGCCGCTATAACAAAAAATACTAAAAAACAGAATAAAATAAATATCCCATACAACAAACGTGATTTTTTTGCTCGTTTTTATAGATAATGGTACGGAACCCTTCGTGCGCGAGTCCGACTCGCACTTAGCTGGTTTTTATGCAATATCACGCCTGTATTGGCCGGTGGGTGAGGCAGAGGTGTAGGCAATAGAAAACATAGTACTTAAACGTAGCTGGCCAAATGTGGGTGTAAAACGCACATTCACATGTTTAAGTCCCATGATAAGTGGAGCAAGCCTATTACCATCCACCACGGGCACAAGGCTCTGACTGTTACTGAGAAATTTCATATGGAAAACCCCAAGTGCACTTTGTCTGACCTGGGAACCGAACCCAGGACACACAGAGACGACACCAGCGAGGCAGGCTTTATTGAAATACAACTATTTTTAGCACAAAGCTGTGAGGCTGGTTTTATTTAAAAAAAAAAAACGATAAAAAGCAATGCAGTCTGACCTACTTTGTCACATTGAGGACAGTGATCTAAATTCGGAAAAGCTTTGAAAAAATGTCGATAGATAGATACAATTTCAATGTTTATAGAATAACTCGATTTGTGCTAGCATACCCTTGTCTATCAGCAGGCGTAGCATGGCGCTTTCTGTCTCTACGATGAATAGACATTTCATATAAAGTGACAGTTCGTTTCTTCATTTTTGACATCGCACCGTAGAAATCCTTCTACAATCTGTCATTTTGTCTTTCATTTCTAACGATCTTTGTCTAGGTTTTTTTGTAGGTATACCATTTCGGAAGAAAGTTTTGTATCCTTACATTCAAAATCACACTGACAACCGATAAATCCTATGACAAATAACAAATAATTCTGAGTCGAATTATGTAAAAGAGTGAATTTCGTAAGAAGTGCAGTTGACTCTTTCTACTTTGCTGCCGTCGTACTGTCTACAGGAAACGTCATTTTTGTCTACTCTTCCGTCGATAAAACGGTGCTCATGCTACGCCTGCTGAAATTCGTTTTGATGGCTGCCATGCACTTTGATTTTGCTGCAAATGGATTTGAGTTCTGTTTTTGCGGTTGCAAACTGGACACCATTATTGCTTTCGCCGTTTGTTTATCTGCCTTTCATAGGGTGTATCTTTTAGAAGAATAGCGTTAAAAAGTTATATTGGCGCGTGGCCAAATATTTACCAACAGCGCCCCGTGTGAATAACATATAAATTATATAATTGATGTATACAAAATATTGTAAAACATTTTTAAAAAGAGTAACGGTGGAGTTTCTTGCCCATTCTTCTCCATACGAAAACTACCTTTTGGAAGGGGCAACTAGAATCAATTCTATTTCTTTGTTTTGACGTTCAAAAGTGCCATATGTGCCTATTTTAAATAAATTATTTGACTTTGACTTTGACTTTGAACGTTATTCGAGCGCCAAACAATCCTTGTAGCAGTGAAGGTTTACCATTTTAAATACACAATCTTTACATTTTTAAATATTTTTATAACAAACAAACAAAAAAAAAAAAAAAACATTTAAAAATATAAAAACTAGTAGCCCATCGGCATCAGGTTCAGGATCCAGGCTGCCGGTGGTCAGGGCTCTAGGGAGAGGAACCTCCTCACAATGCGTGCCGTGTCCAGAAGTACTGCTTTCTGAATCAAGCCCTTGACCCAGCCGCGCAATGAGAGCCTCCTGAGATGTTGGTCGAGGCTCTTCGCTATTAGGCCATTGACCGTAACGATTATCGGTACAATGATTGCAGAGTCCACGTCCCACATGTCGACAACCACATGTTTTATAGAGTAACTTTTTGATAACAAGGTACATTATTTACAGAAATGGTCTTAGTAATCGTACTTCAGTTACAAAGGAGATGGGTACAAGTTTAACAGAACCAGAATCTAAGTTTTGCCTGATTGCAAATCTGCTTAATGTTCTACACCCAGCCTTTGAGTCAGGATAAACGTAAAGTCGTCATCATCCCTCCAAAGCCTGACTTCATCCACGTCTGACTGCTGAGCACAGGCCTTTCTGCTCATGTGCCAAAACCGAAGCTCCTGTGCCAGCCTCATCCAGGTTCTACCCGCGATGATAACAATTAGTGATGTTCAAATCCGCTACAAACTGAAAAATTTGTTAAAGACTGTAAAATATTTTTCTAGTGCGTTGTTTATTACGCTATCATTATAACACTTTGTTACAAAACTCGGCCGCAGTATAAACGCGGAGAGTTATCATTTTATGTGACAACACGCTAGACGGATTCAATGTTGCGCGGTAAATGTTACGTAACGCGCTGTACACGAAAGAATATAATAATATCTCATGAAGCGTCAGTGTAAGACTAGTAGGTAAGACTATTTAAACTATATTGCTATACCGTTCTAGCTCTGCTGTGCGCGTTTAGACTTTTGTCTAGTTTGTTGAAGTGTTATAATTCTAGCGCGAAGTCAGAGTTGATCTAGCAAACGCTAGATGCTTTGTAAACATAACGTCTTATGTTTTGGCGCTATACGTTTTATTAACCACCACTAGTAACAATGTAGTCCACCCATTTCGCCGCCTGACGACCGACACCTCATCTTCCAGTCCTTGAACGCCACTCGGTCACTGGCTTACTCCGTCTGTCATCACTGCGCCTTGCCAGGTGTCCTACCAAACTCCATTTGAGTTCCATAACTCGTTTTCCGTTATCGAAAACGATGACTCCGCCTTGGAGTGTAAATGTGGTGCTGTTCCACAAACGATGGGACACTTAATGTCGTGTCCTGCGTGTCCTGTCAGCTGCACGTTACAGGAACTGATGGACGCTAGTGATGGCGCCAAACACGTTGCTGAATTCTGGGCCGAGTCAATTTAGATTGCCATCGACACGCTTAGAAGAAGATAACGAAAACCTACGTAAGTCTGCGAATCGCGAGATCTGGGGCTCGATCTATTATGATCTCTAGAGCTTAATGCCAAGCATTGAACGCTCCATGGCTCTCTGTGCAACTTTCACCCTGTACATCATCTGCCTAGCTTTTTCCAAACTATATTGGGGTCGGCTTCCAGTCTAACCGGATGCAGCTGAATACCAGTATTTTACATGGAGTGACTGCCTATCTGACCTCCATAACCCAGTGACTGGGTAATACGATACCCCTTGGTAAGACTGGTTGTCAGACTTTCGGGCTTCCGACGACCCGTAACGACTGTCAAAGATCAACGAATGATAGCCGGGACAAACGGCTTAACGTGCTTTCCGAGGCACGGAGGAGTCTCGATATGTAAAGATGGTCCACGGACCAACCCCGGTAAGCGTAGCTTAACCTGACGGATCGACTCGTGCGGCTGTTATTACGTAGCCACGAGCTTCTCAACTTTCCCCTGTACACGGTAAATTATTAGTAGGTAAAATAGGTAGGTACAATTTGCACGAAAAATCAAACAAAAAGATACATTTTATACTTTTATTACTGTTTAATTACAACTACCTAATTTACGACATTAACACGTTGCAACAATACTCAATATTATTAATTGTAAACATAATAACATTATTATTGAATTTACACACAACTATTATTTCCGTTTACATCTATTATTGCTCTTATTTATGTTATTATTAATTCCATTTACAATATATACAGATATGCTTATTAATTATTAAAAGCGCTTGATATATTATAATTAAGAGATCAGTATTTTAAAATTCAGTAAATGCACTAAATAAATTATGTATGCATGTTGCTTTTACATAATATACCATCACTCCTGTATTCCCCGAAGGGTTAGACAGAGGTGCACCCACATTTCGCTAGTTATGTTTAAATCCCATTTTAAAGGGGAGCCAATTGCCATCAACCGGGAACAAATCCAGACCACGTTGATGTTGATTTCAATGAATGAAAATAAGTTTTATGGCATTACCTCTATTTGTGTCACTGAGAAGATGTCCACGTTGTAATATAATAAAAATGTACACAGTGGTTTAATATACAAAATAATAAAATCTTTAATATGGACAGGATAGCTCCACAAAATTCAAGTTCAAAGTCTTTGCGGAATCAACTGGCAATGGACGATTTATCAAAGGATTTCCTTTCAAATACACTGATGAGCAATATAAAACAAAAAAAACACTAAATAAAAAGTGAAAAAAATAACTTTAATTTCGGAAGTCGGTAATGTCTTTGCTTTTTAATTTTCGTTTTTTGCCACCGACTTCCGAAATTAAAGTTATTTTTTTCACTTTTTATTTAGTGTTTTTTTTGAAGTAGGTTGTTTTTTTTTTGTAAAAAGTTTTTATTTTTCACTTTTTAGTGGTGGTACCCACCCCACACAAGTTACTACCTGCTATGTAAATAACAGTGAAGGAGTCTAATAATTATATCGTCTACATAGACTGTGGGAAAAATACGTAATATTGAAGCTAGCTCAAAAACTACGCAAGCAAACTTAATAAAATTTATATGGGACCATCTCGGGAGTATACCCTTTCGAACTAAAAAATAATTTTTAAAATCGGTTCACAAACGGCGGAGTAATCGGTGAAAATATATAAAAAAAAAAACAACCATCGGAACGTAGTACCTCCTCCTTTTTTGAAGTCGGTAAAAACCCACTTGCAAAGTGCCACAAAAATAGAAATATCTCCTAAACGACACAAGTTAGCTACATGAATAAAAAAAAATCTTGAAAACATTTTTGTAGGTGTTTTCTAAGCTACTAAATACACTTGAATGTTGCTTTTTACTTCAAGAAGCTATCTTGCGTAGTTTCGGAAATATTTCATGATATGTTAGTGGCTGTTATATTAAATTACTCGTCAGTGTAGTTTTGTAAAAAATCTATTATGAGTACCTATAAGACATTTTCCAATCTCTCATTATCACACGCCAAAGAAAGAAAGTAAAAATAAAGGCTTAGGACGCCCAGAATACTTGTGTTTATAAATAAAATTGACTCAATAATGGCAGTTAATTTCTATCACGTGCGATAAGATAAGTATCAATAAAGATACCCTCTTTCTTTTAAAAGTAAAAATAGATACAAAGCTACAAAAGATACAATACCTAATAGCAAAAACATCATCTTCGTTTTCCATTAACTTTTTATACTTAAAATCTCGATACATTTACATTTTAACCTAAGCCTTCTATAAAAAGCTTTCGTTTACAACCAATTTTTTTAATAATAATTCTATGTACAACCGTAAACCAACTTAATAATTATTATTTTAACACTTATTAGTTACGTATTTGTTTTCCCCTTTTGCAAACTTCCTACAAAGGTCGGTTGCACCAAACTCCATCTTTAATCACAACTTTAACCGCAGTTAATAGTTGAACTCCGTTAGTATTAATTGAATTTTCTTGTACTCGATACAGAGCGGGAGTAAAAGTTAAACTTTAGAATTAGCTGGTATTGTATTTTAGTTGACAAATTTAATCTGCTTACAATATTATTTCAACCGATAAAATATCATATATTTTTCGGAACGTTACACAGAAATGCAATATCCTGAATTTGGTATTTGATATCGGTCACATGTGCAAAATACTCAGATCTCAATATATAAAATTATTCAAACTCCGAGCGTGGTGAAAAATATTTAGAGTGTGAAAAGTCAGGCACACATTGCACATGCATTATAAATGAAAGAGAATGTCCGCGGTTATTTTTCCTGTATATTGCATAAAACTTAGAACTTGAAAGTTTTTTATTATGAAAATGATTTTCTGAGGAAGATCTTGATTCATTATATAAATAATAACCACTTACCACTTAATATTATAAACAAACAAAGCGCTCTTCCTTCTCTCTCCTACTATGCTGTGCCCGATAGGGTCCATAATTGTACCATTAATTTTAAGCCTACCAACTGTTTTAACAACATTATGGAATGCAATAAAGAATTGAGAATATTTTGAATAAAGTTTAACGAAGTTTGATATAAAAAGTTTGGTGTAACCGTTCCTAAACGCCACTAAACCTAAAGTTAAATCCACAATTTAATCATAAATAAGCCTCGGCTTCAACACTAGCCGAACTAAATAGAAACTGCGGTTTACAATGCATATACATATAATTCTATAATTCTATGTCTTAGCGTAGTATACCTACTATGACAGATTTATAATTTATTTAAGTGTAATTGGAGTCAACAGTGTTACACGAAGGAGTTTTAAGATGTTTTTTGATTTTATAACAAAAATACGATGTTATTAATATTGGACGATATTTAATGAGTAAAAACTGATCTTGAAGATTTTAATTCTGCAATTCATGGCGACTTTTTTGATTATTCATAATTTAGACTTCTGTTTTCTAAAGTAATTTTAATTAAGCTGAGTTAATTATTACTGTAGCGAAATAGTAGAAGCTTATATAATATTAATTTATATAATAATATAAAAAAATCACAGTAGGTACCTACAACGTACCCAAATTACAATAAAATCTGTCATTTTCTAAACACGCCTACTAATAGTATCACAATCAATCTAATTAGTGACTAGATTATACAAAACAAGTGCATTTAATTCTAATAACAGTTAGGAATATAGAGGGAAAGTTTTAAGCAATAGTTAGTTTAACGAGGAGATAAATATTTTACATGGTGTAAACAACCGCTTTATGTTTTAGGCATAAAACGCATTTGGCAGTATAATAAAACCAATGACTTTTAAGCCTGGGAACAATTTCCTGCCTGTTGCGTTATTAGCCCATAACATTATGCCTTATTAACAGTAAAAAAATAAGTAATCTCAATATCACAAGTAAGGTTTAAATTAGTTTTTCACATATTTCTGGAATTATAAATAATTAAAAAAAACATGTTTTTTTCTGTATTTTTTCTTGGTACAATAAAATATGCTACTCTTTTGAAATTTTTAGTAGCTATGCAGATTTAATCTTTTTTTTTTCGGTAACCAGGTCTTGAGGCTTTTCAGTGCCTCATAATGAAAACCTGAAGATTCAAATTAATTTAGTTTTTATAGACCAGTTTCACATTATGAGATTAGAGGTCATTTGCAACTTCGGTCTTTGAAACCAAGTCGTTGCTTTTAAACCTTAAGAAAGCTAGCTTTTGCTCGATAATTTTGTTACAAGAATTTCGGAAACAGAAATCAACTATTTTATATTGATTTCTATCAAAGTATTTATAAAACACCCACTGATTCATTCACGGTTTGAGTTTTGAATAAACTTTCATACAGCACCTCCTTTATATTATGATCATTTAGAAGCATTTATTGCAAGCACTTTGAGCCGATGACTAAGAAAAAGATGCTTCCAGTAAGACTGGAACCCGGCTCCAATATGGTTGGGAAGAGGCTAGGCAGATTGATTGACCTTGGACCGATGACATTGTGAATACTGCAGGAAACCGCTGGATGTGAGAACCACAGAAACGGTTAAAGTGGCGATGCTTTGGGGACCAGTCCAGCACTGGACGTTTTTTTGCTGAAATTATGATGATTGCAAGCACAAAATGTAAAATAGGTACGCACAGCAAACAGAAGCAATCGTCAGGTGTGTAATCTAATGATCTGTCGATCTGTCTGATGTTTTCTTACAAACCTGACGATCGCTTCTGTTTTCGGTGGTTTAGGGTGTGCGCTTTCTGTCAGTCAGTCACAGATTTCTTTTGAATGTATTTACAAAAAATCTGAATGCACTATGGTCTTTGAAAACTTCGTATCGAAAGACCAGACTTAAGCAGATTCTTTAAAACTTATACGTATATTTTTACTAAGTATCCATAACTATAACACGTGTCACTGAGGGTACTCACTTACACAAAGACACAGGTGTAGTATCGTCCTCTCATTTTGCTGTAAGGGTATAAGATTCTAATACGATAAGCTTCCCTAGCTTATCACTTCTATCGGGCACGATGCCAATCTTGAGCTAAAAGTGAGATATATTCTTTAAGAGACATGTAAATTGCATTTTGTTTTGAATAAAAGATTTATGAAAAAAAGTGTTAAAGCGATATTAAAATGTTAATCAAGCTAGTTTTTGCCACGTTCTCATCCAACATAATTCAAACATCATCCTGTCGCCGTCATCTTCAAACGATTGATAGAAACACAGAGCGATTTTTTAAAATCGTTTAGCGTTAAACGTGTTTTGTGATTTGTGGTGCAAACGGGCCTAAGTTTTTTATGAGCAAATAATATTTTTTTCCACATGCGAACTATGCATCGCGCACTGACGTCACACAAAATCCTGCATCGCGCAAGCAAAGTTTACCGCGCGACCAACATATCCCGACACAACGTTCCGTCATCAATCAACAGGCACTAGGCAAGCAGACACGATGCCCGTCTGGTCAGAGGATCCTCCCTTTTCTATGCAGCATGAGTGAACTTTACACTCTGTTCTTCATCTTGAATTGATGAGCTCGCACCAAAGAATCTCTCTAAGCGATGATGCAGACGACGATGGTGCTTAGAAGAAAGAACATCGAATCTCAATCCAAAATTGGTTAGTCTGTATTCATCAGTTTATTGCAGTCCGCTTTGTATTGAATAACCTTCCCCAGTTTTTGTCAAAAAGCGATCTCCAATAAACCTTAACCTACTTCCTATTTAAAAGCGATCGACGAGCAAAAACACGATTGTTCGATCTTTTTGTTCGGTGAACCTGAACGCGTAGTCGCGCTGACAGGGCGCTTTCCAGTTTTCCCCAAAAATAGTGACATATTATGCACGTGACCGATCGCGTATTTGTACGACAATCGCTTTTAAATACGACGCGGCCTTAGGCTGTACGATCACCGGGTGTCACCACTGTATGGATCGCCCGGAGGACACGGTGGAGCATACGATGGAGGTATGCCCTGCTTGGGCGGAGCCCCGCCGTGTCCTCTTAGAGGCGATTGGCGGCGGTGACCTCTCATGTTCGGCCTTGGTCCAGGCCATGGTACGAAGCGAGAGGGCTTAGGAAGTAGTCACCTCCTTCTGCGAAGCAGTAATGTTCGTGAAGGAGGAGGCGGAACGCGTGAGGGAGACGCAAAGTTTGCGCCCTCACGCCACCGGCCGCCATAGGCGCGGGATTGTGGACGGCGAGCAATGGGTAGCTCGCCGTCCGATTAGGACCAGGCCCGGGTCAATAGCGCGTCGTGTTCCACGCGCGCCTTAAAGAGATGTCAGCACAATTGGCGGGGTCCGCTAGGACCGATGCCTGCCAGGGTTGCGGGTTAGTCCGAAAGAGATACCGGGACCTTGGCAACAGGCAACTGAAGGAACACGGGTGAGTTTTAGTCAGTAAAAGTCTGACACGCCCTTTCGCTCCGCCCAGAGCGGGAGAAGTCATTGGATGATTTCCCACATTCAAAAAAAAAAAAAAAAAAGGCTGTACGATCACCCGATCTTGAACATTTTGATCAATCTAGCGTTTTTCTAATAACCCTCAAATTAACTTAAAAAAAATAGCATCAAAACACCAAAAATAGTCCTGCTAAAAACTGCAACCCGTTAGGTTTTCTGTTCAGTACATTAGCCAGTCGTAGTCCACTGCGTTCCGATTCACGCACCGATTGGTGGGGCGCGGCGATGCGTTCCAACTTCCATTGTTAGATCACTCAACTAAAACGGAACGTAACGTGAGGGAAAGATTGATTCATGGGCTGTGAAAATTGTAATTGTTATGCATGTTATGAGAGGTTTTGAATAGGTGAAGGCTAGATGTTCAATATTTTGTTTAATTTTGTGAGAAATAATCTTATCTCAAACATGCTTGGAAATTCGAGCATTATTTTGACAACCTTCTTCGAGATAAATACAGACATACGGCGGCTGGGAATGTTAGTATGAAAATCCATATCTGTCGTATTTAGCAACCGAATAAATTACTATGAAAACTCATATTACCTATATTCTGTCGTGTAATTAAAAATGGAACGAACTTTTTACTGACAGGTGGCAACCAAGGAGAAAAGTACGATACAAGCCCTAGCCGCAACCAGGCTTTGATGGACTCAGGTATGTGTTTCTCGGCTTCGCCTCCGCCCACATTTTTAAGTTCGTCCGGAAATGCCCCTTTTGCAGGCCGCGGCAGTAATGTAAAAAACATGGAATCATGTATGCGGGAAAAACATGGTCTAGTAACTGCTGGCGTTTTACACAAATCGTTGGCGAAAGGTAATGATTGGTCCATGATGGTCCATAATAAACGCCTAACAGGTCCAGCTACGTACCTTCAATCGTGTTTCATTGTAAATCCTTTTGTTTATGGTTTTTTAAGGGTCTGTCAAACTTAGTTGTTATTGTTTTACAAGGCTTTTTATTAGTATTTGCTTCATTCGTATGTTTTCGGTCACAAATTAGCTATCACTTTGTCAAGCACTTCCTGGCTGATTGAGCTGAAACTTGGTAAAACATAATATTTTCGTAAAAACCAATTTCCTAAACGTTACACCAATAGGTTTTCTTTCAAATGCTTCAATTTTCGCTCCTTTTGATCGAACGATCTACATTATGCTCCACACATAATGCTCTTACAAACATTTATTTGACATATCGGCTAAATATTCACGGGCTATTAGGTACCGTGTCACGCGCTGTCACGCGGGAAACGGGGTTTTTTAGACGCAGCGTACTCTCGGTGCGTGAATCGGATTCGAAGTCCCAATTATTTTGAGAGACGCTTAGATTTTTTTTATGGGTGAATGAAAATAGAGGTCATGTTTTCGTGTATTGAAAACTTCCGTGTTGTATGTGGGCGGTGTTTTTTTTACTTTTCTGTTTACTGGTTTTGTTTTACCCGGGGCCGTTACCGCTGGGCAACTACTGCTCCAAGGGTTGGACTTATCGTGACTAACTCAGTAATGCGTAGTACCTATAATATCCCCGGGTTGGCTAATCGAGGAATTTATTTCTGAATTTCTAAAATACCATAAACCCCACCTTTGTTGTAGGAGTTACAACAACCGTTACAAAATTATTTATAACACAAGCCAAAAATATTCTATTTCCAACGCCAAAACCACTAGCTTTAATTTAATATTTTGTTATTTTACACACTAATCACGGAATATCGCATGTTGATAGTCCGTTGCGGTTTTCATATAAAATAATCATGGTCGCTATTTGCGGCATGATTTCAGTTTTAATTACATGTACACGTACCTCTGTTCAGTAGATAATATAAACTTTATGACCGTTTTATGATAGGACGCATTAGTAAGGGGTTTAGCAGACCTGCGCCTATAGACAAAATCCCTTTTCTGTAAGCGTTAACGCCAACGGAAAGATCAAATTGTATGGAGTTGACATTAGCTTTAGAGATGTCACGTGACTGCTACTGTCAATTCCATACAATTTGATCTTTCCGTTTGCGTTAACGCTTACAGAAAAGGGATTTGTCTAGGCCCCCTGCTACTTTAAGCTTCAGCAGTTATTTTAGTCTTTACGTGTGGTTAGTGACTAACCTGAGAGTTCTAAAACCCCCCATGCGCTTCACATATCGTCGAGAAAAATCTCTCAGGCATGCCGGTTTCCTCACGATGTTTTCCTTCACCGTTTTTGGAGCAAGTGATAATTACGGACAACTTCGAAAAGTCAGAGGTGCGTCGCTTTGTGTTCCACGCGCGCCTCAAAGAGATGTCAGCACAATCGGCGGGGTCCGCTAGAACCGATGCTTGCCAGAGTTGCGGGAAAGTCCGAAAGGGATACCGGGACCTTAGCAACAGGCAACTGAAGGAACACGGGTGAGTTTTAGTAGTAAAAGTCTGACACGCCCTTCCGCTCCGCCCAGAGTGGGAGAAGTCATCTGATGATTTCCCACCCTCAAAAAAAATAAAGAGTTCGAACCCAGACACGCACGTGTCTGGGTTCGAACTCGAGACCTGTGACTTGGCAGTCTGACGGTCACACCACTAGACTATCACTGGCATAATTTGTATGTTTGATACAGCGACTGACAGCCAAGTACCGCATACTTCTATCATGAGTGACCTTATCAGTGATTTAGCCCCTTTTAAGAAATTCGATGCACTATAGCGACCTATTGCAGGGTCGAAAGAGGCGCCCTTTTTTTAAACCGCGCGCAAACGCCGCAAGGCACGAAAATATGAAGCAGCAACAGAAGGAAAACACACGATTTTGCTATCGCGACCAAACTCAGACAGTCGCACGAAGCAGGATTGAAGTCGCAAAATTGCCGCTGCTAAAAGTAGCTAGCCTGTTGAGGCCCTTGATAAAGGCAGGCTTTGAGAATAATGATAGTTGCTAAGTCGTCACGGGTAGTTAGGAGCTCTAATCTTAGGGTTGGCCGCTTTAATTGGGGCAGTAATAGGACTATTATATTTTATTTAGAAAAGTTTTAGCACAAAAGTTCATGAAAATCTCTGGGTTTTTATTCATTTAACTAAAAGGCCAAGCGACTATGTGGTAAATGATTAAAAACGATAGCTTTGTCCTTAAAAATACTAGAGGTGGAAGTAAGATGGCAGACTCAAAACTCAATCTGCATAACCTTTTCCCAACTCTGTTGGGGTCGGCTTCCAGTCTATCCGGATGCAGCTGAATACCAGTATTTTACATGGAGGGACTGCCTATCTGACCTTCACATCCTAGTAACTGGGTAATACGATACCCCTTGGTAAGATTGGTTGTCAGACTTTCGGGCTTCAGACGACCCGTAACGACTGTCAAAGATCTACGAATGACAGCCGGGACCAACGGCTTAACGTGCTTTCCGAAGCACGGAGGAGTCTCGGTATGTAAAGATGGTCACCCATCCACGGACCAACCCCGGCAAGCGTAGCTTAACCTGATGGATCGACCGGTGCGGCAGTTATTTATTAGCCACCACATTTATTAGCTCCTCAAGAAAAGAGAGCTCCTTAAGATGGCAGACTCCTCATGTAAAATTACTGGAGTTGGTGGCATCTGGTCATGATAAGTACCCAATAGTTGCAAAAAGGCGTGGCAGAATGATATAGGTATCATCCCAAAAAGACAGGCTTTTATGATCAAATCAGCATACAACGAATTGAAGCAAAACAAATAAAAGGCTAACGACAAATAAGTCGTATCAAAAGATGGGAAAGATTATTATCCTTACATAATTATTATAAAACAAAGTCCTCCGCCGCGTCTATCTGTCGTCCTGCACCTATACTATGACATATTAATGCCATAATTTTTCCAGTGTTAGTGAGAGACTGAGCTTTACAAGGCCGCTAGCACCATCCTTTTTTCGCAGTGGAATAATGATGGCATTAATACTTCATAGCCCCCGTTCGCGATAAACTCAAAAACTACTGCACCGATTTTCATGTTGTTTTCACCAATGGATAGGTGGTTCTCGAGGAAGGTTTAGTATATAATAACCGATATCCACGCGGGCAAAGCCGCGGGCATCTGCTAGTTTATAATAAAGGAGAGTACATCTACCACAACTATCTCAACGCGTCTTACATACCGATTATTTTTACCGATATTCAAGCAGGTTTTTGTCTAACAAGAGACTTTAATTAATGAAAACTTATTGAAATAGTTGTGATCTTGACGCTTCAGTATATACATAATATAGATTTCTAAGAAAATAGAGGAAATTCTATCACTATGCAGTATATCATGGTGGTAAGGACATAAACGCGCAACCTGGGGGCCAAGTCTAATAATTTACAAACGTGTCAGTGGTCTCGCAATGACAGTGGTCTCGCAAAAACTCATTTTTTGACAAATTTTGTATGGCATATCTGTCAAAAACTGACCATTGTGAGACCACTGACTCGTTTGTAAATTAGTAGACTTCACCCCCTGTTACCATGGACTCAGTAAAAAATCTCCAGTTGACTACAAAAGTGCAATACCTACGGGGTCCTACCTTTTGGAAGGGGCACCTAGAATCAGTCCTATTTCTTTATTTTTGACGTTCAAAAGTGCCTTTTATGTGCCTAATTGAAATAAATTATTTGACTTTGACTGTGGTCAAAATGTATGGAACAGATTTTTTTTTTAAATAAAATTACCGACGAAGAATTTCAACGCAGGGAGGTCCAGAATCATGTACTGAATGAATGGTACCAAGTTGCGCGGTGATGTGTCTGCCTCTCTATACACAACTATGTATTTCAATTATATCAAATTCCTATACTAGTCTAAATGCTTCATGCGTATTGCCATCAAATGGACAATTTGAGCAACTATTTATTGTTACAACGCTAATATTTCTATGGCACATTATCTACAAACATAAAACATTATTATAACATTCAATGGGGTACGTTTGTCACCCTATCAATTCCAGAGCTATTTATACTTGGGGGACAGATTGACCCCACAAAATAGAAACACTATAAAATAATGTTAGATTATTGCTATTTCACTGATAATTCTATTAATATTATAGGCTAAATATTTGACTAGATATTATTGCACCCGTACTACGAACTTGCGATATAATAATATTTATATTGCAAAGCGCTTTTCTCAACAAAACCTTAAACATTATTCTTACAAAATATGCTCGACCTTCACACTCGACACTTCGCGATTTAGAATCGCATTTTTTACCGAATTTAGAACTACCACTTTACCTAGAGAAGGATTTTTCAAATGTTGCCATCGTATAATTTACTTTTGTGCAGCTAATCAAGATCTTTGACACTGACACATGGGTGACAGTATCACAGTTGTTACCCGAAGAAAAAAACAATTAATATTACGATCAGCATTAAAAACCGAATGAGCCACAGCTCACGGCAATTTTTATTTTTACCGTTGACTATCTGCACGGTAGGATTTATAAATAGAATGTGGTTATACTATCAACTAATGGATATTACATACATTCACCATCTTGACATATCGATTTCTTAAAACAAAGCCTTAACTAAAGGTGGCGCGAATTTACAAACATTCACGACAAAACTTAGGTAACATTGCCGTTATTTTTACAATATTACTAAAGCGAAATTTAGTTTCTATACCGCTCCAATTTTTCGGGAATTTTGCATTCATACAACCCTTTTGGGACAACGTTTGTAAAGACCAACTTCCATATACAAAAAACTTATTCGACGCGCTTGAATAAAAGCTTACATACAAAATTTTAGCAGTTTTCGATGCTCTATTCTATACACTAACACTACACACATATCGTTCGTACGACTTTGCGACTGCGATTTTTAGCCGCACCGCTGTAGTTACTACACGAACTGCGCAGTCCCCGTGTCTTTCCAGCAACTGAAGCAGCAAGGCAGTGCGCACATGAGCGTGTTTTTGAACGCGTCTCGAAAGTCGCGGTTGAAATACGCGTAAATGAGCGGGTTGAGCGCTGAATTGAAGTAGCCGATCCAGAATAGAACGCCGACCACAACTGATGGTGTTTCGCACGGCTCGCCACATAGGTTTGTTGTGACGTACCTGTAGAAAAATATTGCATTAATTCAAATGTAAATCATGTACAAACTAAAATAAATCTATTTATAATTTATAGATTAATGATCCTTATTGTGAAAGTGTAGGTACTATTCAATTTAATTAGGATATAATGGGTGCCTAGAGTTTACCTGTACTACCCACATAGGTTCTCTTACGAATATACAAAAAGTTTCAATATATTCATTATATAAAACGTTTTAAATATTTTATGTTAAAAATATTATCGCAGGTATTGAATTATTTATTTACTAACATACTTATTTATTTTATAACATAACACAAAAACAGAAACAAAACACACATACATACATACATAAATACACAAACAAAATAACACAAAAACATAAATACACAAACAAAATAACACAAAAACATAAATAACAAAAAAAAAAAATACATGTTACTTTTGTTCACTCAAGGAGATAATAGTTGAATAAAAGACTTCAACTCACCAAAGAAAAAACGGAAGCCAGCATAACAAAAACGCGCCGACTATTATGCCAAGTGTGCGCGCGGCCTTATGTTCCGCTCGCCACGACTTGCCGGCCGCCCGAAGAGACGCGCCTGTAGGCGAAAGGAAATTATTGTAAAATATTTATTCAACAGAATTATACAAGTTTATAAAATGTCGTAAGGAAAGCTTTGATGAATCCACTTATATACTAAGAACTATAGAGTGGGGAAAGACCAAATAATCGTGGAACGTACTGTTTGAAAATTAATATAGCTAGAAAGGGGGTGACTACTGATATGAACCCAAATAAATTGGCTTATTCCGATCGGATCCCACAATCGGATACCACATTGTGGGATCCGTTAGGAACGAGGAAAAAGTGAAGATTTTGTTCCGATCCGATTCCACTGTGTCACCTGCTTGAATCGATAAATGAAAATAAGGAGTCCCTATTATAATATCGAGAAAAATAGTAAAATAGGTAACAGGATTATAAATATTAGGACAAGATAATGATAATTATTAATTGCATTAACACCACGCGGGCCCAGTGCGGGTTGGTAGATGTAACATGTCTTCGAATTTTTGGTTCTAGGACATACCGGTTTTCTCACGATGTCTTCCTTCACCGTTTTGAGAGCAGTGGTGATGAAATAATTTACGCAAATTAAATGTGTCCCAGCAGTGGGAACATTATAGGCTGATTATGTTTATGTAAAGCGCCCACGTAAAACCCATGTAAAAGTCTAACCCATGCCTACTAAAAACATTCCGATAGAAAAATCTACTATCACTTTGCCCGACCAGAGGCCCTAGACAAAGTGACATTATATCAGCTATAACGATGATGGAAAAGGCAAAATTGTATAGGACTGACATAAGCTATCGAAAGGCTTATGTCAATCCTGTTGAAAGTCGTTGTAGAAATACGAAACGCTTTCGAAGCGATTGTCACTTGTCTAGGCCCGCAGGGGTTCAATTAGTACCCCACGCTTAGCCACTCCTAAGAATAATACCCAACGAGGCAGTGTGTCTAAAAAGTTCCGACTGCCCAAGTTCCAGTATTACTCGACTGCCCCAGAACGATGGTAATGTTTTTATGAAGAAATACGCTAACATGGAAAACTCATTACGCATGCAACGTTTCTTTACGAGTTCAGAACTCGTAACAGGAGGTCTTACATAAAACTTGCAAAGTTTTCTTGTTTCATGAAGATAATATTGCGGACTAGTCCATATTGTCGAAAGAAAAGTTTATTATTTCGTACGAGTGTCGGAATGGCGGATTGGGGGATTATTATGAGGCGCTTGGGCGTCAACAAGGGCTTATTAATCCTAACTAATAATTCATACTAATATTATAAATTCGAAAGTAACTCTGTCTGTCTATCTGTCTGTCGGTCTGTATGTTACCTTTTCACGCCTAAACCACTGAACGGATTTCGACAAAATTGGCAAGGAGATAGATAAAATACAATAGACGCTGATATATTTAGTAACCTATTCCGCTTGACTATTCTTCAAGAGTCATAAAAACCCTGTAAGAAATCGACACGTGTTTCACCTCTCAACGAGGCATCTTCAGGATGACGATTGACCAATTGCAAACCAGAACGCGACGTGTTACCACACCGAGTGCTGGACTACTACTAGGTTACTAAATATATCAGCGTCTATTGTATGTTATAATGTATTTCCGCAAAGTCACGCCTGAATCAATTAACTAAGGAGATAGATGGCATCCTGGGGAAGGATATAGGCTACTTTTTATCGACATACCACGCGGGCGAACCCGCGGGCGGAAGCTAGTAATATAATAATTATTATAAATGCGAAAGTGAGTTTGTATGTTTGTTACGCTTTCACGCTAAAATGGCTGAATGGATTTGGATGAAATTTGGCACAGGGGTAGATCATGACCCGGAATAGGACATAGGATACTTTTTATCCCGTTATTCCCACGAGATCGAGACATACGCGGATGAAACCGCGGGGCGCAGCTAGTATTTTATAATGATTACAGTACTAATAGCCTGGTGGTGTGACCGTGGGACTGTCCAAGTCTCGAGTTTGAACGCAGGACACGAAGAAAACCTTGAGTTTTCGGATTTATGTGCGTATTGTATAGTAATTATCACTTGTCTAAAAAAGGGTGAAGGAAAACATTGTAAGGAAACGCCTTTTTTTTGAGGGTGGGAAATCATCAAATGACTTTTCCCGCTCTGGGCGGAGCGGGAGGGCGTGTCAGATTTTACTGACTAAAACCCACCCGCAGTGTGTTAAGAACCCGATTTTTGTTTCATTCTGTTTTTATTCAAGTAATCTATAGTTTCTATCATTTCTGGCGCGAGAGTTCAACTCCGGCTTCGCTACGACAGGTAACTTTTTTTTTTTTAAATGTCAAAGTTTCGTAATATCCGAATCATGAAAAACGAATAAAAAATCTTATTTAAAAAACAGAACTATGTATTCCAGTTTCTATTTATTCCATTAATAGTATATACAGTAACCTACCTTTCCACCAATTTCTGTTGCTCTAGTATGAATGGGACGCGAGATATGATTTTTTTTCTCATTTTTCGTTTTTATTTTTTTATTCACCTATAACACCGTATTAGGTTGTGATTTTAATACCAAAATATTGCTTATACTTTCTATTATGTGTAGTAATAAAACCACAACATGATTCCGTGTTATTCAAAAGTTATTGCAAATTATAATTTTTCTTCAGGGCTGTCACTTTTGTGGATTCGAAAAAATATTAACTAAAGTATATTTTATCCGACAAAAAACCAATTTGTTTTGAATTTATAATAAATGGTTACTCTTCCTCATTACAAATAAGAACAAATTCAACGTGAGAATAATCATCGATTTCTAGATTTTTTTCGTTAACAGGTCTCAACAAAGACAATGCGGCTGCTGGTAATGGAATTCTCTTTGCTTTTTTTTTCTCTCTAATAGGTTGAAATCAGATATTATTGGATCAGATGAGACTAAGGCTCTGTGAAAAAGGTCAGACATGGTTGCTTCACGAGAAATCTTTCTAGTATGGTGCTCTCTGTCAAACCTCCAAAATTTATTTTGAGACTCAGCCGCCTGTTCAGAGAGCATGCCAACAGGTAAACTTGATGAATCTATTATTTTCGCACCATGGACTAAAATTTTGTGAAGCGTGACAGTCATAGGATGCCATTCATACTTTGCAACATATTTGCAAAAAGTCGCGAATTTTTCTGAATCAATTGAGAAGTTACTGGACAAAACTATTAAAATTACGTAAACCTCATCTAATAGCCACTGTTCGATGTTCAGAATTTCTGCAAAAGTTCCTCGGCATGAAGAGAAATGCCATTATATTAGACTGTATCATATTGGTGCCGATTCTCTTTTCACAAAATTCTCTAAACTAAACTAAAAATCACTAAAATTTAGTTTTGTCCTGTCAAACGTCCAAATTTATTCTGAAATAGACTCTATCTGACTCAACATAACTATAATTTAGTTTGACAGCACTAAGATGGTACTGAGATAAGTTAGATAATAGTTTAGTGAAAATGCTATTCTGAATTTGGCGATTTAACCTAAAATATTGTCTTATATCTAAAATCCTCTAACTAAATCTGACTATTTTTAATCGCGTTAGAGGATTTTTCAGATGTAGTTAGCATTCTCCAAACCTGTCATAGAAGAACGTCTGGTACATGGAATATATGGGTAAATGATGTTATATGGGTAAATCCTGCACCGTCATCTTTTCGCTATTGTAGACCGTTACACTTACAATATAAAAAAGAAACGAAAGAATTAATCATTTCTGAGAAACAGTTTATTGATGAGCAGATACAAAATCTTACTCCCATGATAACTGAAACCTCGCGAGGGCATAAAATAAAAGTTGAATGCAAATTCTACTGTGCGGCTATTGATGGGAAAGTCCTGAATGCAATTCTTTCTACACCGTCTCAGTTACGTTGTCCGTATTGCAATTTGACCTCGTCGCAATTTAATGATTTAGATTTTAGCATTCTCCAAACCTGTCATAGAAGAACGTCTGGTACATGGAATAAGTCCACTTCATTCATGGATTAGGGCCTTAGAATTTGTATTAAATCTTGGATACAAAGTTGAGGTAAAGAAATGGAGGATCACTCAAAGATCAGAAGAGCGCCGACTGGTCGAGGATCGTAAAAAAATAATCCAAGGTCTAATCAGAGAAAAAATTGGCCTTTTGGTAGATGTGGTGCGTCCAACTTCAGGGACTACTAACGATGGAAACACTGCCCGCACTGCTTTTTCTGACAAAAACCGAGGAACTTTTGCAGAAATTCTGAACATCGAACAGTGGCTATTAGATGAGTTATACGTAATTTTAATAGTTTTGTCCAGTAACTTGCCAATTGATTCAGAAAAATTCGCGACTTTTTGCAAATATGTTGCAAAGTATGAATGGCATCCTATGACTTTCACGCTTCACAAAATTTTAGTCCATGGTGCGAAAATAATAGATTCATCAAGTTTACCTGTTGGCATGCTCTCTGAACAGACGGCTTAGTCTCGAAATAAATTTTGAAGGTTTGACAGAGAGCACCATACTAGAAAGATTTCTCGTGAAGCATCCATGTCTGACCTTTTTCATAGAGCCTTAGTCTCATCTGATCCAATAATATCTGATTTCAACCTATTAGAGAGAAAAAAAAAAGCAAAGAGAATTCCATTACCAGCAGCCGCATTGTCTTGTTGAGACTTGTTAACTAAATAAAATTAGATATCATGAACTAAAATTCAAACCAACACCTCGACTTCAGTTGCAAAACAGTACTGTATCTTTTTTAAATTTCTTTTGCTTATATCTCGAAAATGGTGTGTCCTATAGCAAAAATAATGAAAATTTCGACCCCCTTTAGGAAACCTCTAAACCCCTGAGGCTCAACATGTTGGTAATTTTTTTTTTTTTTTGCGTAAATTTTTTGTTTTCGTTTTTAGTCAGACAATTTTAGCCAACTAAGTGACAAAATAACGATATCTAGTCATCGTCATGATAAATAAACTAAAATATTATAACATAAAAATGTATCTACATTTTGATTGAAGTGACAGCCCTAACTGGAGATAATTCGGATATTACTAAAATTTTTAATAACTTGTGGATAACACGGAATTATGTTGTGGTTTTATTACTACACATAATAGAAAGTATAAGCAATATTTTGATGTAAAAATCACGACCTAATACGGTGTTATAGGTGAATAAAAAAATAAAAACGAAAAATGAGAAAAAAAATCATATCTCGCGTCCCATTCATACTAGAGCAACAGAAATTGGTGGAAAGTTAGGTTACTGTATATACTATTAATGGAATAAATAGAAACTGGAATACATAGTTCTGTTTTTTAAATAAGATTTTTTATTCGTTTTTCATGATGCGTATATTACGAAACTTTGATATTTTAAAAAAAAAAGTTACCTGTCGTAGCGAAGCCGGAGTTGAACTCTCGCGCCAGAAATGATAGAAACTATCGATTACTTGAATTAAAACAGAATGAAACAAAAATCGGGTTCTTAACACACTGTGCCGTGTTCCTTCAGTTGCCCGTTGCCAAGGTCCCGGTATTCCTTTCTGACTTTCCCTGGCAGGGTGAGGAAACGCCTGAGAGATGGCGGCATTAGTAACTTTGATTGTTGGAAAATGTGTGGCAAAAATATAAAAGTTTAAATCTCAATGGAAACCTTTTAAATAATCTAACCTTCGATCAATAATAGTATTGATCGAAGAATCTAACCCACCCTGACCACTGGTTTAGTTTACAAATTATTTTCCTTCATTAATCGAGCAGGAAAAGTTAGACTGATCGTCTAACTGTAAATTACTTAGAAAATCTATAGGTAAACAATCATTAAACAATGTAAACTTCTACTTAATTACCTGCCAATACCGAAGCGAAACTTAGTACTAACTTCAAATAACAGTGTAACTTACACCACTGGTGCTTCTAACAAATTGCATGCGTATACTATGTTTCTAGTTAATTGCAAAACTTTGACTCATCCTAACATAGCGTTCGTGAGTAAGGGACCATATTAAACACGATACTTTTAGCATCGACAATCGAATTTTTGGTGATTGCATCAATTTTGCTTCGCGTTTTGGCGACTCGCTGCGTGCGGTCGTTTTTGGCTGATTTTGCATTCGTTAAATATCGAGGGTATTTAGATGTGTTTCGCTGATGGTGGCGCGTGTATTGGATCATTTAGCTCCCTTTAAAATGGTTGAGCTGAATGGTGCTGATCCATGCGTCATGTTCGTGAAAGGGCGCCGTCAGTTGTGACTGGTCATCTCTTAGCTGCCATGGCTTATTTTAATTATTGAATTGTTTTTATTTTATAATTGCGGAGGCTTTTAGTGTGCTTTCTATATTGTTCTCACATGTGTAATTTCAACATGAATGATGTAACAACCGTAGTTTCTTGCCCGTTCTTCTCCATAGGTACCTACTACGCTTTTGAATAGGCAACTAGCTTCATATTTCTGACTGACCAACTCCTTGACAGTTCAAAAGTGCCTGTAAACGGTTTAATTGAAATAAATGCTTTGAGTTTCAGTTTGAACGTCAGTCTAAAAGTATCTGTACATTTTCCGTCCAATCGATGTTAATGAACTAACTCGTTATTCAACTTATACAAATGTATATCAGCCTTTTGAGCGCGGTATCAAAGTTCAGACATTCTATCGATTGCTTTTTGTCAGTCGCTGTATCGAGCTTCCGAAAATCACTGGTTACCGGTGTTAAAAGTATCGTGTTGTTAGACCTAAAGGGATGTCCGGCGAACCCTGGAACCGTGGGTTGTTGAACCCGCTAACTCCTTGGTGATTGGCTAATATTTTCACAACGGCATGAGCTATATAGTGTCTACCGTAGTCTATAAGTAATGATCGTCAACAGCTTTCTGTGATCTTAAAAATAGAAGCTATTTAATTAGCTGCGTCATTGTCCCGTCTTTTTCATCATGGTATGTAAGAAGAGCGAGAAGTAAGAAAAAAGCACAGGACATTACCACAAAATAACATAAAAACGACTTCTATCAGCAATGATAGCCTAATGGTGTGATCGTCGGACTGCTGGTCTCGAGTTTGAACCCAAGCCACGCACCTCTGACTTTTCGGAAAAACGGTGAAGGAAAACATTGTGAGGAAACCGGCATCCAGAGAGATATTTCTCGACGGCATGTGCAGCCAAGTCAGAGGCACATGGGTGGTTTTAGAACTGACACCAGGGTAGTCACTAACCACACGAAAAAAAGAAGACCCAAATGTCCTTCCTTTGGTATTGTTTGTCGAGCCGTTGAGCTCCTTAGGTTCTTAGTCGAGCTATGTACTCGATTACAGACAAAATGCTTGCACTGACTGGTCAGATTCACTCGCACCTGGGTTCGTCCCTCAAAAGACCATTTCAGACACTAATCTATGTAATCTTTAAAACTCTGACACCAGGTTAGTCACTAACCACACAAAAAGAAGAAGACATAAAAACTACTTTTCTGAGACACCTAGCATATTAAGCATAATCAGCCTATTATATTCACACTGCTGGGCCACAGGTCTCCTCTCTGCGAGAGAGGGTGGGCCATAATGCACCACGCGGGCCCAGTGCGGGTTGGTGGATGCCTACATTTAATTAAAATAGATACCTACATAATTTCCACTTACAACAGTAATGAGAAAGATAAAAATATGATGGATGGCCTCATTTTACTTCGCGACTGTTACGGGTACTAATGTCTTTAGAGATAAAAGTACGTTTCAAGTCGCAGAACATTATAATGTAGCAAAATGTACAGAGATTTACTGTACTTCTACCTATCCTTAGTTAAGGATGCGTTATTAATGAATTTGAACCGTATTTGTGTGTAATTTCATCTTTGTGATCATCATATCAGCCGAAAGACGTTCACTGCTGGATATAGCCCTCATCCAAGTTTCGGCACAACATTTATTCATTATGTAAATTGAAATTGTAATATTTAACTACTTAAATAAATTCCGCATCTATAAACTCAGCGATATTCTATGGTCTAAATATCTATATCTTACCTAACATGGTTATTACATAATAATGTATACGAGAATCATACTTAAATGCCCTATGCATAGCTGTAAAATGCTTCGAGATTAATATTATTAAGAAAATTAATTATTATTATTATGAAGAGAAATCATTCGTGCTTTAACAAAATGCGTATTCCATTTCTCTATTACAACTTTGCTCCGTTTATAAATGCAGGTTATAACGTAAGCTTCTGATAAATTCTGTTAGGCAAGAACTACGACATAGGGCGGTGCGTCTTGCGTCGCGGGGGGCTGCCTTCGATTGTTCCCGCGCCGTTCATCTCTACGCAAGTCACGCTATAAATAACTTCTTGCATTTTTTCTCGCCGCGGTCGCAGACGCAAGAAGCAACGCAGGTCGCGCGAGGGGTGATTTCGTGGTCGAGGGGTGAGAGTAAAACTCTTATTAAAGGACCATGGGAAGAAACGTCCCCACCCACCAACACGCTTGAGACTAGTGTCATTCGAAGCGTCTGGTGGGTTCGATACTTTTTTACTATGGCGACATTTTTCAAAAATGTGGGGTTTTCCTGGAATATTACTTTTTTTATTCAATACTAGCATTATTTTACATTTATATATTTTCTTAGTTTGCACTTAAGAGGCATAGAATATAGCGACCTAAATATGGTTCTCATTCATGACAACCTTTCTTTTTATCAGGGACCATTTTTTTTTTCTCTGATACCTTTTTTAAAGTTAGGTTCGGTTAGGTTATGTTTGGTAAGGATAGGTAATTATAGCTTAGGTTAGGTTAGCTAACCGAAAAGGTTAGGTTAGGTTAGCTAACCGAAAAGTTTAGGTTAGGTTAGGTTAGCTTCTGTGCGCTGTCAACGCGGCTCTACGTGGGAATCGTGCGATCGATGGCCCTTTACGGGGCCCCGATCTGGGCGGCTGACCTGAAGGCCGGTAGTATCGCAGTCCTACGCAAGCCGCAGAGAGCGATGGCCGTCAGAGTCATCAGGGGGTATCGCACGATCTCCTACGAGGCGGCTTGTGCACTGGCCGGATCCCCGCCCTGGGACCTCGAGGAAAAAGTACTCGCGTCATCGTATCGGTGGCGCGAGGAAGCGAGAATGCGGGGTGAGCAACCGAAGCAGCGACACATAGAGCTGCATCGGTCTCAGCTTCGCGAGGTCTTGGTGGCGGAATGGCGGGACAGGCTTTCACGCCCTACCGCCGGCCTCGACATCATCGAGGCGGTCCGGCCGGTGCTCGAGCGCTGGCTCGGGAGGAGGCACGGCTCCCTGTCGTTTCGGGTGTCGCAGGTGCTCTCGGTTGCTTCGGGAAGTACCTGTGTCGCATAAACAGGGAGCCGGACGCTCGGTGTCACCACTGCGTCGACTGCCGGGAGGACACGGCGCGGCATACGCTGGCAGAGTGTGCCGCTTGGGAGGAGCCGCGCCGTGCCCTCATCTCAGAAGAAGGCAGTGACTTGTCGCTGCCGGCCGTAGTCGAGTCGATGGTCGGCAGCGAGGAGTCCTGGGACGCGGTGGTTTCCTTCCGTGAGACAGTCGTTTCGCAGAAGGTGGCTGCGGAAAGGGAGAGGGAGATCTCTTCCACTCACCCGGCCCGCAGCAGGCGCACCGGGCGTCGGCGGAGGGCGGTAAACGCCCTCTTCCAGCCCCCCTAAATGGGTCCAGAGACGACGGACTCGGGGACGTCCGTCGCCCCCTACACATCAGGACCCGAGGTGGCGGTGCGTAGTGTTCCACGCGCGCCCCTCTTAGACGTCACGGGGGGAGTCAAACACCTCACTCCTCGGGTCGCGGGGGGGCCCCTGACCCGAGGAGTCCCGCAATGGCGGGCCAGTCTGGGGTTGCGGAAGATTTTTACGTTCCCGTGACCCCCGGCGAAGGTGTGAGCTGGAACAGTGTTCCAGCTGGGGTGGTTTTTAGTCAGTAAGAGTCTGACAGACCCCTCCGCCCGCCCCAGGGCAGAGGTCATCCATGAGGATTTAAAAAAAAATAGGTTAGGTTAGCCGTTTTTTTTTTAGTTTTTTGTACAATTATCCAATCACAAGAATACACAAATGCTGTTCATCATTGAGGAGTTCCATTTGAACTTCAAAATCCAAGATCAAATTATCACTGTTAGGTTTTTTTTTTTTTTTTGGCAGGAGTTGGACATTCTCATGGACGCCCAGGCTGCTTCACAGACGAACCAGTCTGGGCAGTGCCGGACTCTTACCGGCTAAAACCACACTCCTGCCTTACAAATAAATCCACAGACATGGAGGACCGTGCTTTTGGTTACATAAAAGTTTTGTTTAACCGTTTTTGATCTTTCGTTACTGTGCTCCTACATCGGGCACTTATTGCTATCTTAAATTCTACGTGAGCCCATTAGTTTTTTTTCTTTTTTTTTTTTTTTCATGCTTTTTGGTTTAATATTACGTTAGTATGGTGGTATTATATTACAAGTTAGGATATAAGTAACTAAAAGGCAGTGCCAGTCGACCAGCCCTAACCGACAGCATCCGTTCACGGACTTGACGTACACATCCGCGCCGTTCAGCTCAACCATATTTTAGGGAACCGAACGACCGGACGTACAGCGCAGGGCACGCGCCACCATCGGCAGGGCATTTACGTGAGTATGACAGACTGGCACTGCCACTTAGTTTTACAGTTTTTTTTTTTTTTTTTTTTTTTTCAGGCTTGATGTTGTTTTGGGTCAGGTTGGGGTTTCATTTGGATTGGAGTTTGGATAGGGACTTGTTAGGTAGTGTTAATATGGGGTCTGCTGACCAGGGACTTCGCTAGCCTGAGCAGGTTTTCCATAACGACTGTGTCTCGATGCTGCATGGCCATCTTTAGGTTGTAGTTGACGACCGTTTTAGTCGGCGCATCCATCGCCCTTTTTGCAAAGCGGCCCGTGGCGTCGTCGGCGTCGTCGGAGTAATAGACGCAACTGACTGTATGTCTCGACACCGCCACTACCGCGTGGGAGATGCTGTCGTGGATTTGGAGCCTCCTGGACTTGGTGTAGATGATGATTACGCTGTCGTAGGTCAAACCCTGAGCCTCGTGTATGGTTAACGTGCGCGACCCTTCGCCGGACCCATATCCCTGGTTCACTAGAGAGGCTTTCTCCTCTTGCGTATGAACCAGGAATAGGGTATTCTGGGCAGTCTTCGGTATTTGCGCTCCTGTGTAACCTTTCACCCTCAGGGAGTGGACCCGCGACGGCGACGACTTGGAGGAGTATATACCGGAGTATATCTCGCTCAGTGCAAACCCTACGTCCATCGGATTGCGGTGTGTGCAAAGAACCTCCTGGGTGATGCCAGCCACCAAGTTCGGACGGGTATACCTTAACTCGAATAGGTTCTCTGTGTCCAAAAATGGAAGCTGGTTTACGTCTCCGATGAGGACAATTTCGCTTGCTCCAGACAACCTTACTGCCATGACTATGGCCCCAAAGTGGTTCATAAGAGCCTCGTCTACCGTTATCACTGTTAGGTTAGGTGAGGTTAGGTTATGTTTGGCAAGGATAGGCAATTATAGCTTAGGTTAGGTTAGCTAACAGAAAAGTTTTTTGTTATTACAAAAAAACCCCATTGATTTTGCAATGGAGCAAGACAGTAAGTCTTTCTCGGGATCCCTAAAACATATTGACACGTATCCTATGACTGTTGGAGGGTGGGGACGGAGTCCATACAAAATCCCCCATGGTCCTTTCTACAAAAACCTTAATTTTATTTAACACCTCCCAGCTAACGTTAATGCACTTAACATCAACCTTTGATAAATTAATGTCTTCATAAATGCACATCAATTTTCTTAAAGCAATCAATTCTTCAAGAAAATTGACTTTAGCAGAATTTAGTCATTAATTAGTTAGGTAATGATCGGCAATTCGATAAAATTTCTCTAATTTTGTGCTAGGTTTTAGAAGATTTTTATCTGAAAAGTAAATTTTAAAATTAATCATCTTTGAAGGTGAATTAGAAAGAGGGACTCGTGGCAAACTGCCAGCCGCACGGGTCTATCGAAGATCAAGCTACGTTAGCCACAGTCGGTTCGTGGATGGGTGACCATCTATTACGTAATGGAGACTCCTCCGTGCTTCGGAAAGCACTTTAAGCCGTTGGTCCCAGCCGTCATTCGTAGATCTTTGACAGTTGTTACGGGTGCTCAGAAGCCCTAAAGTCTGACAACCAGTCTTACCTAGGAGTATCGTGTTACCTAGTAACTGGGTTAAGGAGGTCAGATAGGCAGTCGCTCCATATAAAATACTGGTAATCGGTTGCACCCGGTTAGACTGGAAGCCGACCCCAATATAGTTGGGAAAAGGCTAGGCAGATTGATTGGAAGTGAAATTAACATTTACACCGAGATTAAGGGATTCCAAACTATCCAAGTAATTAGAGGATTCATGAGGTGACGCCTTTGAGGTGGGTATCGTGACAGATGACAAGAATGTTTTCATGTCGCCAAGAAACCAGATACCACACTTATCGTTACTGGGGTTAATAAGATTCGTGTAGTGGTAATTAAGACGCCGAGGGAAGGGAATAACGTGAAGATATGATAATATCTTATTATGAGTAATACAGACAACGAGGAAATGGACGTAGAGTGCTAATGAAATCTTAGATAATTCTGTACCGGACTTTTGAGACTTGTTGTTAGAGGTTCTCTTTTAGATGTAGCACTTTGAGTTTCTATGGAACACTAGGTATATTAATTACCTAATATAAAAACAATTCCTTAAACAAAGAAAGAAAAATTGTTTATTCTGTACAAACAAAACGCACACTCAACAAAAAAAGACATAAAATACACATACAAAAGTAGCCAAAAGCCTCGTATTCAACCAATAAAATAAAAAAAGTTTGACAATACTGTTCATAATTTAGTTCTACTCTTTGAATTGTTTATGTTTGTTCATTGGTTGATGTCAAGGCCAAAGACAATATTGCGTAATAACTAAATGCTTCTGGACTGCCTCATTGGTTTAGTGGTCGCAAGTGCTACTGCTGAGCATCCTCCTGGGTTCAATTTCCAGGTAGAGCAAAGTGTTATTAGGTTTTTGCATCAGGAATTTCTCAGTAGCAGCCCAGAGTCTGGATTTATGCCAGGTTGATGACAATAGCTATGTTTAAATCTCATGTATTAGGGATACATGAGATTTAAACTTAACTGGCAAAATGTGGGACATGGATAGGTTTTAGTCAGTAAAAGTCTGACACGCCCTCCCACTCCCCCCAGAGCGGGAGAAGTCTTTTGATGATTTCAGAATTTTAAAAAACAAAGGATAAAACTGACGCCTTTGGCGCATACTCGTATTCAATTCAATTCAATTCAATTCAATTTATTTATTGCAATCCATAATGTACATATACAGGTGGTAAAATATAATTAAAAGAAACAATTATGGACCCTGTACGGGCACAGCAAAATTAGAAAAATAGGTAGGAGAGAGGAAGAGCGCTTTTATAAACTTTCCCTTACCCTATAACAATTAAATTAGGAAGACTTCTTTTTGTTTTTTATTGTAATGTAATTCTATCATAGAAATTAATTAATATATTTGATTATACCATTCGTTTTTTTGTTCTATCTATTTGTAATATTGGTATATTGTTATATTCCAGTTATATTTTGTTTAATGTGTGCATTTTTATTATTTAAACCATCGTATAAACGGCCTTGCTTGTCCAAACAAAGTTAGTTCCGATTTAGATCTAGTAATAGACAGTAGGTTGAGTAGACTCCAGTACTCGCTACCCTTGACAGTGGTGTATAAATATTATTTTTATTTAAGAACTTCCACCATGGTCCAGCGTTCGTCTTCACAGTTTAACCAACGCACATTCGTGAAAAGTGGTTCCGCGCCTCAGGATTGTGCGTCGAGGCGGGGGACAGCATTGACGAATGAGCGGCGGGCGGGATGTCGCGCGCCGTGACCGTTGACCAATGAGCGACCTGCACTGTCCCCCGTCTCGCCGCGCACATACCTAAGGCGTTGTCGGTCAAACTATAGTGTCCTGTCGATATTCCGCCATCCAATCCAGCGCACAAATTTCAAACATAAAAAGCTGTTGCAAGCTATGAACTACCAGGAAACGTTAACTGTTGAAATATAATTAAATCTATTTCTAATGCATTAAACGCATTGAATGCAGTTAGCATAAAGCGATTTCACTTGGTATTAAGTACGGGGGGGGGGTAGTGGATATTGAATGGCATGCATTTGCTCCGTGAATGGCACCCAATTAGGAATCGACCTCAGCAATTTGCAATCTGTGCAGGATTGCGGAGTATGTGGGTACCAAATTGTAGTGATTTGTCACGCGATTATCGATTCTGTAATTCATGACTCCTGTTTTAGTGCCAGAGTCATTGAAAAAAGTAACAATTTGATAATTTTTCACGACATTACATTAATTCAGTGTATTTAGTTTTTAGTAGTGGAAAACCTATTACAGTGTCAACTATCAACGTGTTTTAAAGTGGTTATACAAGGTGCTCCTTTTGATATCTTATAACTCTAGGGCATTACCCTTTTTTTTTTTGATGGTGGTAAATCATCGAATGACTTCTCCAGCTCTGGGCGGAGCGGAAGCGCGTGTTTAATACAAAAATAATTCAACAAAGTCTCGATTATATATTTAAAACACCCTTACGAGAAATAAAAAAAAATAAACATTTAATACAGTTAGTAAGTAATTAATTCTGACTATTTTTGTCCATAAAAAATAAAAATGTGACAACGTACTATTTTCTTAGCTATAAATAAGAATGATTGGTTTGAATGAAAATGATTCACTCGTACATATCAATTAAACTTAGAAACACACATCGAGAGTCTAAAGAAAAGATAACTTAAAAAAAAAAAAAAATATGCCAGTTGATTCTTTGACATGGTCTCATTAATACCCTAGAGTTAGAGGATAACACAAGGAACACGTTGTATTTATATACAACGTGCTGCTACCATGACGACATTAATTTAACACACGTATCCGATTTCGCGTATTCGTTTTAGGAAAATATTTTAATTTCATTAAATGTTATTATTTATTGATTTATTTACAATTTTCTAAATTACCATCCTGGAGCAACCTGTACTTAAAGAACTGTAGCGAAGAGTTCATTTGCCGGGGTCACGGATCATATGTAGACGAATAAAAGGAAAGCCGCGCAATTTCCTAGAAATTATGCCGACAAAGGATCTTGACCGATGGAACGTAAGCCAGCTGGTAGTTACCTACATGAATGTATCTTTTACAAAGAGTGATCTCAATTTTGGTTATGTTTTTATTATTTAGTTTGTTTGAAAATTGTTTTTTTTCAATTTACGAATTATTTTATTTTATTATAATTTTTATGGTTACTGGCCACTAGCCCAACCCGTGTGTTAAATTAATGTCGCCATTGTAGCGGCACGTTGTATACCCATTACTTTAACATAACTGCTTTTCTAAAACATTATGCACCCAGTAAGTAACAATAAGAAAATGCTGTATGTATGATAGTTAGACCTAATATCATAAGTGTGAAAGTGAGTTTACGTATTCACGCTTAAACGGCTGAACGGATTTTATTGATTTGGCACATAGGTACTGAGACACTTTGGCACATAGGTACTACACATGGACCTATGTCCTATACATACGATACTTTAGAATGAGGAACAGGGTGTACTCATCCACCATAGAAAAGGGAGGATCCTCCGAACAGACGGGTGTTGAGTCTGGCGGGAAACTGCAGGATTACAGGATTTATGCAACGTAAGGATTTTTGTTACCGCCACAATAAATACTTTTAATCCCGATATCCCCACTGGATCGAGACTTACGCGGGTGAAACCGCGGGGCGCAGCTAGTTACCTATAATTGTTTGTTACATCCATCCATGCATCCCAGCTAAAGCACTAGGAAGTGGTGAAAGGGTGGGCGTTTTGGGGGACTGTCTTATGTAATTTTGACGTTCGTAAAGTGCTGATTCACAGCCAAGTTTGAATAAATGACTTTTGAATTTGACTTTGTAATTTCTGTAGTATAAATAAACGTTGGTAAATCGAAATAAATAAATACATATTCTATCTGGAGTAAAACGTTTTTTATGTAAAATATGAATGAAAATATTCAAACCCAGTTTCGAGACGATTAATTAGGAACTAGAGCCCAACCTACCTATACTACGGCCTCATTAATTTTCCGATAGACGTAGACGTCCCAATTTAGAAAGGATCAAAACCATTTTAGATAACTAGTATTAGTTTCACATTTCTGAAAAGTGAAGCTATTTTCAAAAATATCCTGTTTACAGATGACCGCGTTAGTGGAACGCATGCATGTAATTGAAACTCCGTACTATTGTCATAAAAGTAAAAGATAAGTAACTTCTTTGATTTCTAAATTAATCGACAAATAACCAGTAACTGGGTTGTGGAGGTCAGATAGGCAGTCAGACCATGTAAAATACTGGTATTCAGCTGCATTCAGTTAGACTGGAAGCCGATCCTAGCATTATTATATAGTTGAGGCAGAAAAAATAGTAAATACACAACATAACAAGCGAAATGTGGGTTTATGTTAATGTGTGCCACTAGCTATTTCCAACCCTTTGGGAAAAAGAGGCATACTCTTACATGCTGTGTCAAAATCGCATATTATGATGGAAAATGGGTTGGTAGTGGTACCATCTGACGGCTAACTCAAGCACCATAGGTCAAATCAAAATTACTTCCGTCATTTTTACGAAATCACTCCCACAAATTGCAGGAAAGCGAGGAAGGATGTTACACATAAAAAAAACGAGAAAATCAGCAAAACATCGCAGTTAATTACGTAGCAGAACGTAAATCGCAATAACCAAAACACAATTAATCACATTTCTGATTCCTTCCAAGTTTCTATCGAACATTTAGTCGAGGTCCTAACGAACCTCTGTCGCAAGCAATTAAAGACAAATCTGATTGCATTAACTCAATCTTCGGCGCTGGATTAAACTTCTTAGGGTTGTACAAACAGCTTTATAGGAATTAATTTGGGGTCTTCAAAACACCATTGAGGCGAAGAGAGGGTCTTTTTGTTACAGTTAGTGTTTTGTTTTAACTGGAAATGGTTGAAGCCGACATTACGTTATCTCAATGTGAAGGCCAGCGAAAATTGAGTTCTCGTCATGCATTAAACTACATTAAGCAAATGTGAAATGATGCCGATTTCAGAAACGACTATTAACGTGCCCAAAGAATAATAAATTGTTAAGTCACGGCTTACTAACTTTATCAAATTGACTCATTAAGTCGATTTGACATTTCATATAACTACCAAAAAATTACAGTTGTGATTTGAAGGTACGGCCAATTTAAAATGGCAGTCAATTGGCAATTTTTTTTTTCTGTGACTATACCTTATTGTTACATCGAAAAGACAAAATGACGTTAAGTCTATCTATCTAAGTTAAGTCTGTCGGTCTATCTTGAACACACAAGACAGCTGTGTCTTTCTCAATTTATACCCCAGATAACATCGTTTGATAAAAAAAGTATCACTCAAAGTAGGTTCCAGAATATCGAAATACCAACTGTTACTTATAATATTGGCATCTCAGTTCAAGTTGCAATTCAGATGGGGATACTATGCATTCGCTTCGCAAGACGATGCCAGCAATCTGTCTTCCTTCGCAATTTAAATGTCCAATCCAGATGTAAAAGTGACTAGAAATTCTGACGCAATTAGTTTTAGTGTCGCTGAGGGAGTGATCCGACGCGTGACCTAGACCCTTCATTATAATACGTTTGTAGTGTTTGTACCAAAATGGCTGACACAAATTAGTAATGTTAATGATTTAGGCTGGTGATTTTTTTTCCTCTGTGTGTTTATCAATTGACATTTGAATAATCTACTTAATTCTCATTTTTCGTGTGGTTAGTGACTACACTAACTATAAAAGACATTTAAATGTGCCTGAAAAAACTGCAATCACCTCTCAGAAAAGTTATGTTCCGAAGGTCAGTCTATACCACATCTCGTTAGACTTCAAACTGACCTCAATTATTGTGAATAAGGTTAAACGAAATTCAATGTTTGAACATACCTACTGCCATCTTTAAACCATAAAACGCTAAACGTGTGATAAACTTTGGATCATTATACAACTAACACAAGTTCTTGTATTACTGCACACACTTTTAAAATTTGGGCCCAGAGAGGAAGGAAGAAAGTATAGTAAAAACATCTAAGTAAGTATCATCGGGAGAGGTCGAGTAGGATCATTTCTTTGGGGACTTTGAGCAAACTTTGTATAGGGTATAGGGTAGATATTTACTCATTCTGTTCTTTTTTTTGTAAAAAAGAAAAACTACGGTTTTATCCGGGTTCAAAGATAAACATGACATTGCCAAGTGGCCATTAGTCGTGCAGCTTCATGATAATTTATTTAGGGAAAATAATGAGTGCGTCCTCATATATAATGAGTAATATTTTGCTGTTATAACCTGTTATTGTATTAAAAGTATTTTAAAAGTATTTTTCGTAGTAAATGTATTTAAAAAGAGTCGAGAGCAAAATTCTATAAAATACAGCAGAATTTTCAAACAAAATAAAAATGCATAGCTTACTATCCTTAGTACGTAATTCATACAATGGCAGTGAATCTATAAGAATAGTTTTAGATGTTGCTAGTACAAAAAGAATGCCATTTTGTTTTATAGAACACTTTATAAGTCCATCTTGAACAATTCTCTCTAAGATGTTAAGTGAATTGCAGAATTTTGTAAACATTAGCCCTTGTAGAGTTAAAAATTTATCGTAAGTATTATAACTTTTTAATATTATTACATGTTAAAGGGAGAGGCACTAAGAATTTAATGACGATATTAAATGTTTTAAAAGAAAATATATGTTTCCAAAGTGGCTGATGTTATAGATACGCAGTTTCCCATGTAAATCTTGCCCATGTAAATATTTTTCAGGAAAATTCTTTTAATTATTTTTCATAAAGGTTTCCAACGATATTATTTTAAATAACTTTTGCATCTGCTACGCTTTCAATATAGCGTGTCCTATAAATTCAAACTGCTATGTTTCAAAAGTGGCTGATAGGTACGCAGTTCCATCTATCTTGCACATAGTAAGTATTTTTTAGGAAAATATATTTTTTTTTTTCATAAACTTTTCCAACAATAAAGTACAAACAGTAAAACGGTAAATAACTTTTGCATCTGCTACGTTTTCAATATAGCATATCCTATAAATTCAAACTGAGTAGGTATAGTTTAAACATTGGACTATGACAAGGATATTCTGGTATCGAGAAACTGTCAAACTGATGATATCTTCATGACAAACGGTAAAATTTAACTTTCCCACGCCCCTTTAGATGCCTGAACATCTACTTAGTTCCGATTTGTTATCTTTATTAGTTCAGACGACTCACTTTGCTTCGACAATCTTGGTTTAAAATCGGAAGTTCGTGTATTAATCGCTTAAGCACTATCTTGAATCCGAGACGCCTGGAGACTTGAAGAAAAATAGCTAACTTGCTTATCGTACAAAATTTATAAGAAACAACGCTCAATTTATCCCAGACGTAAACTCAGCAATATTTTTTCTTTTAGATCGGCAGTTTTCAAAGATTTACTGGAATATTCGACTGTTTTTCTCAAGAGTTGTTATTGTTTCAGAATAAACGAAATAAATGGGGGATTTACGAGAAAAGTATAACAAGGACATATAATCGTATTTCAATGATACTAGATTTAAAGGGACCGATCCTAGCTTAGTCGGATATTCCCCGAGCCTTTCTCGTTCGATAGATACTATTTAGGCTATATAATTGGACAACACAATCCGCTTTGTTTTAGAATATACTGTCTAGGGCAGAAACCCCTAACGTGAAATTGATTTTACGAGACAATCTTATGTTTTATCCCTTAAAATCAATTTTGACAAACGACTTACTCACCTTGAGCATTCAGTTCTGTAGCAGCTTTTGCCAGATCTCTTGTCGCCACAGCTGAAGAACAGCTCGGTCTCCAGCCAGGTGGGGGCTGTCCACTCGAAGACCTCTTGTTAGATCCTCCGGAACAGTACCCAGAACTAGCCGTATCACAGCTTACATTTACCGACTTTCTCGGACTAGCTTCCTTACTTGGACAAATGTCCCCAATCGCCATCATTACTTCTCCACCAAATTCAGTCTCTTCCGGCCCTACTTCTGTAAACGTGCTATAATTAGGGCTGATATCAGAAGGTCTTCTTTCTGGGTGTAGATAGTGAGAGTGATGAGCCGAATGCGAAGTGTGCTTCATATGAACAGAATTTAGCAGAATGTTCGATGATGTCCTCGTTAATGCTTCTCTCTGCCTAATAGCTTCCCTAAATATCCGACAGTACATTGATATCATGACCAGACTTGGAATCCAAAATGAAACACTCGATGATACAATAGCGTAGACCATATTTACTTTGAACATACACACATCTGGATGGTGTAATCTTTCTTGTCGGTGCTGTTCCGTTGTGTACCAGCCCATGAATATTGGCACAAAACTGATGAATGCAGGCCACAGCCACACGTTTGCCAGCATGAAGCAAACAGTTCTGTGAGTCATCGTGACTGGGTACTCCAAAGGTCTGACTATGGCGTAGTATCTGTCGACGGATATGCAGCAAAGGTGAAGTATAGACGCGCTGGAGAAGTAAACATCGAGAGAGTTGAAAATATCACAGACTAAAGGGCCGAAAAGCCATGTGTCAGTCAGTTCAGCGCTTGCATTGAAGGTCATCGCACATAGAGCGACGAGCATATCAGCGACAGCTAGACTGACGACGTAATAGTTGGTCAGGACGCGAAGCTTTCTGTGTCTGTGGACCGAGATGATGACGAGGGCGTTGCCGAAGAGAGCTCCGATGATGATGGTCGTGAAGATGAGGCCTTTGAGTATGAGTGAGAGGGTGTGCTGCCAGTCGTGGTCGGGCGCGGCAGGGGGCGCCAGCGTCGAGTGTAGCTCGCCAAGGAACGCTGACTCCGTACCGCGCCCGCGCGCTTCTACCTCGTGCCTGAATACGCCATCTGAGAACAAAGAGAAACGGTCGCTGTAATTTTTTACAGAATGGAGGAAGGTAAACACTTTCACGTTTTCCCTTATAAAATAAATATAATTTATAAACAAATAAATTAAATGAAAATACAACACATAATATATACAGACGTTTCAATAATTAATTTTATGGTGAGCAGTGATTTGTTTTAGATGATTGTGTAAATAATGTTTTATTTCATTTTAGTCCAGATCAACAAAAATATTGACATGTCCATATTTACCAAAAAAATAAATAATCCTATTCAAACTTAAACAATATCAAAAGTGCTGAAGTGGAAAGCTCATCTGCGATTTCGATTACTTTTAACTAGGTTGGCTTCTCATAAGATTTCTTTTGATAAAAAAAGAGTAAATCATCCGGGTAAATAATAAAGATCATCCTAAAGTAACGAAAGTAAAGCGATATTCGGAAAACGTTTTCGGAAATCCAATATTTCCTGTTATCGAAAGAAAGGTATAACTTCAGCTTCCAATCAAATTAAGCGAAGCTTCGGAAGTATGATAGGTTTTCTTTATAAGTACTGTCAAACAAAGAAATAGATATATAGGCTGCTTACTTGCAAGTACTTAATCGATTCAGGCGTGACTTTGCGGAAATCCATTATAAAATACAATAGACGCAGATATATTTAGTAACCTATTCCGCTTGACTATTCTTCAAGAGTCATAAAAACCCTGTAAGAAATCGACACGTGTTTCAACTCTCAACGAGGCATCTTCAAGATGACGATTGACCAATTGCAAACCAGAACGCGACGTGTTACCACACCGAGCGCTGGACGCAAAGAACAACGTTGTGAGTGTGTTGAGTTGTGAAGTCTTTTGCTGGTGGTGGTCAGCCTACATAATCCTACTGCTGAGCAAAGACCAAGACCACTTTATTTTTTTATTATTTTTTAGTTTGGGAATTCATCAAAATAATGACTTCTCTCGCTCTGGGCGGAGCGGGACGGCGTGTCATACTTTTACTGACTAAAACCCACCCGTGTTCCTTATTGCCAAGGTCCCGGTATCCCTTTCGGACTTCCCGCAACCTTGGCGGGCATCGGTCCTAACGAAACCCGTCAAAAAAGCCATGACCATGACTCCATGACCTCAAGCTCTTTCGATCCAGAGCTAAAAATATTTTTATATGACTGCTTTAAGTGTGTCTTATGCTTAAAAAGTAATGACACATACGATAAAATTGATTAAGGGGGAGTAGTTTGACAGCAAAAAATCATATTTCACCCGCGCAACCCTTACCTACCCCTCTCATTAAACACGACGAAAACAAAACACAATGCCTTCCCGCCAGCAGAAACTTTTCGTCTGGCGTTTATAGAATTCGAATTTCAATCTTCTGTAGTTTATTTTGCATATACGATACGCTAAGGTTGAATTCAGAACTATAGATCATGTTCATGTTTTGGAACTAGAAACTCAATGTTGACGTGAAAAAGTTCAAATTTAAATGTTACCAAATTTTATTTAGGACCTTGTACAAATTGTACCTAATGACGTCTTTGTGGAAAACTGTGTTACCAAGTAATAAATATAATGCTATATCGTGGATTTCTCTCTTTGGAGGATCGTGCAAAGTGATACCCAAGTAAAAAATAATATTCGTATAATGAATTTTGCACTGTATTGTGCAACGAATATGGCATGTGTCATGAAAACCTTTCCTGCGCCAAACGCGAACAATCCCCTTCGAAAATATTTGAAACATGTGAAAAAGAGGCCGAGTTCTGTACAAAAGAAATAAATGTAGGATTGTCGGATTCACCACTAAAAGAATTGACATCTATTCATCTATGTAAATGGGAGCCAAAGTACCAAAGGGACTAATTATAACAAGGGCCCGAGGTACGCGCTCAGTACCTGCGCTGTGTTTTGGGCGCGCACCCGGCGCGTTTTAGACGCTCGTCAAACGCAACAAGATTTCCACATTTTGTTGTAACTTTTGAACCGTGTTTCTTTTAAGTTTATTACTAATGCGGAGAAAATGACAAGGAAAAATAGTGAAAAAGGAACTCGCGTCCAAGCGTCAAGGGCACGGTTAGGCTTCATTTACGGAGACGCGAGGAGTCGCGCGTGGCTTTGGGCGGCGCGGCTCGCACTGAATTCAAACATATAGCGTTGTATGAGTACGTTTACGGAGACGCGATTTTACACGCGTTTGTTTGAAATAGAGCGTTTTTTGCGGCGGAGCCCGCGAATGGCATAGCCGCGTCACACGCGGCGTTTCATCACGGCGGCGCACGCAGCAGCAATGCCCGCGGCATACCTTCTCCCAGTCTTATTTGTAAATCGCACAAAGGAGATGCAAGTTGAGAGTGGCAAGTTGCGACATGTGCAGGCCTAACGGCGCCCGGCATGGACGCTCGCTTAGACTGCAGCGCTTGATATAATTCGTTACATAGGAATTCATACAATTTTATTGAGCGCCCGAAACGCAGCGTACAAAATCCGCGTCTCGGGCGCTTGTTATAACTAGTCCCTTAGTAGAAAGTTTAGTATGGTCCCTCTTTGTAAAGAACTGTTGAAATTGTAGCTTTGAAAACATGCCAAGTTGCTTTAGGCCTCATTTACGGAGACGCGGGGCGTGACACGTCGCGTGCAGTGTGGCGTCACGCGGCGCGTCTAACGTTTTTTCTGTTTACGGTGCGGCGGCGCGTGTAGCGGCAGTTATCATCCCACGCGTTAACATAAACATATGGCAATATACGTCTTGATTGTCGCTGCTTTTTTTTGGGTTATAATATATATTTTTGAAATGTGCTAATTAAAACCTTTCATTTGATACCCAACATGGTATGATTAAAAAATATTTTTTGTTGTTCATGATATGTCACCTAGAGGGCGCAATTTTCAATTTAATGTGTCTTCATATAGCCTTTGACCAGCGGACGATCAAGAAGCTTCCAACGATACCTCATTTGTCAAATTGTGATGAGTCTTTTAGAAGATAATATGTGGGAACAGACATAGATAAATACATAGAAACCGGTCAAAATTATAACCCTCCTTTTTGCTTCGCCGTAGTCAGGTAAAAACTAAAACCCAACTACGACAAAAAAGTCAACTAAAGAGATATAAACAAGACATCAGGGATAGACAAATTAAAAATCCGGAGTCATACGGAATCTGTTCGAGTTCGTTCGTTATACCAATAACCGAAGAATAAAGGTATTATTCTAAACAAGTTTTATTTAGGGGCGGTCAGTCGCTCCAATTGTTCGTCTAAGGGTCACCTTACAAGAAGTTTGTCAAAAAAAATGGGAGTAAACGAATTTGGATCCTGAGTAAATCGCAATAAGATTTAATCTCCAGTGCGAACTTTCAAATGAACGTAGAATGGGCCCGTTGGCTATGTTGTAAATTTTCTCCGCAAGAAAATTCACCGCAATACAGAGCAATGCTTTGTATTGCGGTGAATTTTAGTTAGTTTTACCTACTTCTTTCTATACTCCGTGCTACTATACCAGTCAAAAATCTGTCAAATAAAATGTATGTCATCTTGAGTTTTCAAATATCAACATTGAATTTTATATGTTTATTTAGACTCGGTATTTATTTATTTATCAATCAATAACACTTGTAATATTCGTTTTGGAAGTGGTTTTAGTGTTTTTTTCATGTTTTCTATGTCTCAGTTTCTTTTGTGGAATGTGATAAATTACGAAAATATTATTTACGAAAATAAATAATATATCAGCGCAGCTAAAAATTTGAGCGTAGTCCTCTCGTCTCAACAGAGCAACGCCGACTGATTTGTGAAACAAAAATATGCTTGAAGTTCCCGTAATGTGCGACGGAAGATGGCTTCTTCCACGAACTAAGAACGTCGTAAGTCCTACAAGCTTTGATTCGTAATAAAACCAAAAATAAAAGGAATAAAAAAAAAAGCCTACACAATTTTTTTTGCCTTGTTTTAATACATATAATCATCTAATTTTTATCATAATAGGCATTAGCATTTTAAGTACAAATCGAAAATACGTGAAAATTAGAGGTAACTTCGTGATATTTTTTTATCGAGAAAATTTTAATATTTTGTGTTTCTGTTCCACAAAAAGTTTGGAAATATCATGTAGTTACTCATACTATTTTTATTTTACACCTAAGTCTTATCAATTTCATGAAAAATCAAATTGAAGACAGGCAATTTTGCTTACTACCCGCCCTTAAAAAGATGAATATTTTTGCCTGGTAGTATAACTAACTCTTTGGCTGACTGTACGTAAAGTTATACAACTCTGATCATATTAATAAAGTGTTTCAAAGTTCATAATCAGTTGATCTGGGGGCTTAAAACGTCCACTTTGGCAGAATCTTATTAGGAAAATATTGTGAATCATCATAAAATTTCACAAACTGACAACTTATAATAATTATGATCTGCGTGCAATTCATATTACGATATAATTCAACTGTTTGACAGTTTTCTATGGATATGCGTAAAATGGTCCACAAATTATGAATTGCTTTTTTGTCAAAGAGGAATAATTGCTAATTGACAGCTGGGAATTCAGGAAATGAATTACTTTTAGAGGAATTGCTAATGTGGCCGTAGATTAAAAGGTTGACGACGTTGACGTGAATACCTTGAATATGTTGATGGAATATAAGAAAAGGTGCAACTAAGTAGTGTTACCACATATTATAAACTAGAAGAAACTGTGAACGTTTTGGCTAAGTTAAGTAGCTATTTCAAAAACAAATACATGATAATAAGCTGAACAAAGATATTTAAGTAAAGCAAAACATTTTTAATCAAATGCACATTCAACAATATTGAATAACCGGAAAATTTCAAGGATCAAAATGCTTATACTAATGATCAAGACCTTTTAAAAGGGCATGTAAGACTAAATAATATTCGCCAATGATACGCTAAATTAAATTAACATTCTAATAATATTCAATTTTTCAATTAATTTTAATTAAAATTTAATCAAAGGTATGACGTAAAATGCTTGAAAATGTAACCAAATAAAGGGTTTAAAGATCTCGTGACCCAGTTCAAAGTTTTAAACGAAAATAATAACGCTAAATAAAACCATCCACATCCATCTAACCACATTTCATGTTGCTGTATGATTCTAGATATCTATAAATTCACATTGATAGTAGATGCTTTAAAAACTGCGTAAAATTGACCCGTAAAAACATGTGACGATTCGTTTTCCAATTTTTCTTTATTCCGGTCCCTAAGGAAAACCACGTTAACGGTTACTACGATTACCATGTTAACCACAAGATCGGTGGCTGTGACGGCCACCGTGACGAAAATTGACGAACCTGTGTACCTTTGTGTAATAACTTTTGTTGGAACACTGGTACTCATAACACAAGTTAGATCTTACTTTGAGTACCAGAGTTCAAATTACGCTAAAGTTCAAATTAAGCTAGTGTCATACCTGAATATTGTCACACTTGTATCTTATCTTAAGAATCAATAAACTTTTTATTATTATTATTTTATATAGCCTATAACCTTCCTCGATAAATGGACTATCTAACACAATTATGACACCAGCATTTTACGGTGTCAAAAAACGCTCTCAAGAAAAACACACCAATGAAGTTCATTAGGAATTCAGTGACGTAAGCAGACGGTAAATTGCGGACGCTATGTGCCACCGCACTCTTAGGAAACCTTTTTTATGCCCCGAACTAAAATCTCATTTTATTCCGTAATTGGATCAAAGCTTCAATGTCCTCCGTGTTCTATTTTCATTTAATTTCACAAAAGCATACTCCGTTACAAATTATATTAAGAGACTACATTCCAAAGTTCGACGTAGCGTTCTTAATTCTGACTCCATTTTATATCGTTTCGAAAGGCAATGGCTCAAGGCTCAAGGCTTTCAATGACAAAGAACTTCCTTTAAGACTAAGCTGTTGGCTGACTTTCAAACTAAGACCTTCATGCAGCTTGAATCTCTTAAGTTTATTTTTGCTGCTGCAAACTCAATACTATCTAGGGGGAAGGTATAAAAGGCTTTAGCACGAATCCTAATAATGTAGAAAGGTTTTGCCGTATCAAGATGTTTTTCTACTTTTTGTATATACATGATATATTTCGTGTCTACACATCTGTGACTCTAAAAGAGGATTCCCGGAGGTCTACAGAGGTGTGTTTGATTAGATTGGATGTTCTTAAGCCGCCTATCTTACAATGATATGAGACAAATTTCAAAATGTTGGATGAGAAATTATCTCTTCAAAAATGTTCAAATTCCTTCCATCAATAATTATCATGGAGGGAATTTTTAATTGTTGTTTTCTACTGTGTATTTCTCGCGAAAGTAAGCCTGTAAAATTACTTATAGAGATACTATTTTACCTAAATAGTTTTCATCATTATAGAAGGCTCAAGGAAAATAATTATCAGTGTAATGACACTTTTGCGCTGCCAGTGTCAATATTCCACAGAAAATAATGATTTTCTGTGGAATATTGACACTGACAGCTCAAACGCGGTTAGGATGTGCTGATCATGTCGGTGAAATTCACCCTAACTCTCTTACAGTTTACGGTATTATGACATACAAATAATAAAATAAAAAACTAAATTAGCTATCAGTTTGATTTTGTCCAGACACCAAATCGTCCTATGGAGCAAGACCTCGGATAATCCTCTAATTTGTAATAACAAAGTGTCCTTTTTATATGAGTTTTAAATTTTCTTTCATTTAATTGCAATATATCACAAGGTATTTTGTTATAGCATTTAACGCAGTACCCCATAAAAGATGTTTGTACATTAGCTAAGAAAAAATGGTTAATCTATTGTATCTTTTTCTCTAGTATTAAAATGATGTCTATCACTTATTTTATTAAAAAGATTTAGGTTTTTTCTTACATACATAATATTCTCATAAATGAATTGGCAAGGTCCCGTCATGATATTAATCTTTTTAAATAGTTCCCTGAGAGATTCGCGGTGACATAGATTATAAATGGCTCTGATAGCTCTTTTTTGCAAAATAAAAATGGATTCAATGTCAGCAGCCCGACCCCACAGTAAAATGCCATACCTACGACATAATGCTGTGGAAGTAACTGAAATAGACCAAACGCGCGGTTTCTACATCTGTTAACTGTCTTATCTTTCTAACAGCATAAGCGGCCGAGCTTAACCGCCCCGCAAGAGATTTTATATGAGGTACCTCCACAACCCACCCCTGGGTAAGACGATACGCCTTGGTAAGACTGGTTGTCAGACTTTTAAGCGTCTGACTACCCGTAACGAATATCAAAGATCTACGAATGAGAGCTGGCGACCAACGACTTAACGTGATTTCCAAAGCACGGAGGGGTCTCGATAAGTAATAGAATAGAAATAAATCGCTTTTAGCGATAAGACCGCCCATTGTGTCACCCTATGTAAAACTTATTTATGTCTGTTATTTTTTATGGTGTACATAAGAAAGAGTATTCTATCTATCTATCTAGAAATATTTTATTTCAGACCGGAGTCCATAGGGTTAGTAACAATGTTACTCAACTTCTAGTGTTAGTAGGTTACATACAAAAATAAAAATATACAACTAGATTTCAACGTGGAGCCGCATCCACCTCCGCAACATCGGGGAATACCACCGATCTGCGAATACATTGAGAATACTGTTGGTGCTGCCGCGAACACGAGTCATCAGGGATGCACATCTGTTCCTAATAATGGCGGCAAAACCATCAAAATAATGGATGGGCACGCGTACTTAACCTTCGATAGACGAAAAATAAATAAAGCCATTCCAATTTGACTATGCAAAACAGAAAATCAGATAATTGATTATCAAACAGTTCGCAAAACAATACACCCATATACATTGAGATTGGTTTGCGGCCATTTATGCGACGCAAATCCAATCTTGTTTTCTGCAAAAGCCAATCACAGTTTTTCCCGAACTGAGAAAATATGCTGGGATCCGAATTCTTTCATTTAAGATTGCAATAGTATGGAAGTGACGTCATGTTATGTTTTATTTAGCTGTACCCATGACTTCACTCATGGGACTGTGTAGGTATTCTTTTGTCGATCGTGAAGTCATAGTATTATCGTAGGAAATTAAAGCTTTTGCATGTCAATCAATCTGCCTAGCCTTTTCACAACTATGTTGAGGTCGGCTTCCAGTCTAACCGGATGCAGCTATTACTAATACCAGTATTTTACATGGAGCGACTGCCTATCTGACCTTCACAACCCAGTAACTGGGTAATACGATACCCCTTGGTAAGACTGGTTGTCAGACTTTCGGGCTTGTGACGACCCGTGTGTGTTTTAGTTTAATTTGTGATTTCCTGTGTGAGTCAATAAATACTTTTTCTTTCTTTCAAAATGCTTTCACAGGTGATGGCATTAGGTACTCGCGCCACGCCTAGGGTTCTATCTATGATGACAGGATTTTTTTTTAAATGGTTAGATATGTTATGCTGCATGCTAATACAGAAAAAAGGGTTCGATAATCTTTGGGACATCTTTTACTTAACCTATGTGTAGAAAAATCAAAAGCCGACCCCAACATAGTTGGGAAAAGGCTAGGCAGATGATGATGATGTGTAGAAAAATCTGGGTTCTTCTATACCGGTAGTCATATGCATACACATAATGTAGCCTGTAATATCCCTCTGCTGGGAAACAGGCCTTCTCTGTGAGAATGAGCCGTAATCTACACACATCCAAGGCGGGTTGTTAGTCACAAGATCATCATCATCATTAGCCTAGCAGTCCACTGCTGGACATAGGCCTCTCCAATTGCACGCCATTCAGATCGATTCTCAGCAACTCTCATCTAGTTGCTACCAGCCACCCTGAAGATCGTCGCTCCATCTAGCCTGAGGGCGTCGTACCTTACTTTTGCCGATTCGCGGTCTCCACTCAAGAATACGTCTACCGCAACGGTCATCGGTTCTACGGCTAATATGGCCGGCCCATTTCCACTTCAGCTTGCTTATTCTGTGAACTATGTCAACAACTTTAGTTCTCTGCCGGATTACCTCATTACGGATTCTATCCCTCAGAGACAGTCCAAGCATAGTTCGTTCCATAGCTCGCTGAGCGACCTTGAATGTATGGACTAGCCGTACCGTGAGTGTCCACGTTTCGGCTCCGTAAGTCATGACAGGGAGGACGCACTGATTGAAGACTTTAGTCTTTAGGCTTTCCGGAATATGCGACGAGAAGACTCGACGGAGCTCCCCAAAAGCTGCCTACAATATGACCTAACCTTAATAACCTCTATGGGGTTTGAAAAAACGACGTTTTCGTATATTAGACATTTACATGCCTTCCAATTCCTTTTTATTATTGCACCCGTTACGAACAGTGTATGTGGATTCAAGCAGGTAGCACGCAAATCAGGCAATATAATTTAAATATATACATGTTTGCCCTTAGAATGGGTGGTTGGGAGCAGGTGTTGCTAAAGTCACGTGTAAGTTTAGTGGGTCAGGTTCGAAAGCATCTGCTGTGTTCCGAAGCTTTTGGAGTCTTTATAAAGCTGTATTTTCCACCAATAATTTAATCTACCGATACTCCTCCATGTCTCGGAAAGCACGTTAAGCCGTTGGTCCCTGCTGTCATTTGTTGATCTTTGACGGAGACGTTATGGGTCGTCAGAAGCCTGAAAGTCTGACAACCACTCTTAACAAGGGGTATCGTATTACCCAATTACTGGGTTGTGGAGGTCAGATAGGCAGTCACTCCATGTAAAATACTGGTATTCAGCTGCATTCGGTTAGACTGGAAGCCGACCCCAACATAATTGGGAAAATGTTGAGGCAGATTATAAGAATATAATGACCAATAAGAAATGTTGGTGGTGTGGGCATTCCATAATCCTCAATAATAAAGGCTTTGGTAACTTTTGTAATTTTACCTTAGTGTCTGACTTCATAATTTCTGATATATTTCCCTACAAAAATTCATTATAATTTCATTCACAAATTCTCTGAAGACCACTAAAAATATGAAAATACATAAGGCGAAACCTATTACCATTTTCAACATAATCTAATATCGAATTCCTTACGAGCGCGTAGTTACTAAATCCGCTATCGATCTGGAACAGCTGAAGGTCATTATCTGACCCTCATTTGGCAGGCTGTCTTGGAAACGGGCCAGGACTGGTTTTTGGACCGCATCGGGAAGCGCGCAACAGGGGAGGGATGAAATGTTATTGTCTGAAATGTAGTGTAATTTTTATGAGGGGTTTTTAAGAGCCAAGGTCGGGTGGGTTTTCGATTTGACCTTTCGGAGTCAAGTGCGGTCCCAGGTAATATTGTTTTAGTTCTTGTCTGCGCGTTGGGCCGTCGTTATGGATGAAAATAGCCGTTATTAAGTTAGAACTTCTTGTTTTTATGATATTATGCTGATGACGGGAGAATGGGCCGGGGTTGTGGGTGAGGGCTTTTCATTATACAAATTTATGGACCGTAGAAAGTCTTGCCTCGTCTTTGTTTTTTTACTTATACTTTTCACACTCAAAAAAGGTACAAAGGCGGACTTTATGCCTTAGGCATTCTCTACCAGTCAACCAAGGGTGGTGAAGAGATTAGATAGGCCAGGTGCTCCGTTTGAGAGGAACAAAGGGAAAAAAATATATATGCATACTAATGCATAATAATGCATTATTATTATAGCGTTGGCTGATAGGTGGGACTCTCCGATCTTTGGGCGGTGGATACGACTGCATGCAGTCAAGTAGTGCCTCACTCAGCGTAGATTAACATGTTACTAACACTAGTTTCATAAGTTTACATTGTTAATAACAAATATGGAAATGATTCTGAAATAAAAGTTGATTTATTTGTGTTTATGTCTTTTTTGATTTGGTTTTTAGATACCGTAATCTTTTGAAACAACACCGTCGAAACTTTGAACCTCTGTTGAGTTTTAAACCTAAGATTGTAAAACACTAGCAAACTCTTGATAAGTTTCAAAATTGTCAAAACGCAATAGATGTCACTGATTTGTGTCATAATTATTATATCCAGTTTCAAAATTGTCAAAACGCAATAGGTGTCACTGATTTGTATCATAATTATTATATCCAGTTTCAAAATTGTCAAAACGCAATAGATGTCAGTGATTTGTGTCATAATTATTATATCCAGTTAAAAATGAACTGCTATTATGTAATGGCTTATTTTATACTAGCGACACGACCGACTTTATGACTCAACAGAACATTGAGATTTCTTTATCATCTGTATATTTAATAACTACCTACTTAGGTACATAGCTACTTATCTACCGAGATATCATCAAAAGCGCCGTGAATTTTTTCGATGTTTATAAAGTTATTCCGTTAATCGGGGTGGCGAAAAATCCAACAAATCAAAGATCACCAAAATCGGTCCAGCCGTTCTTAAGTTATAAATGGTGTAACTAACCCGACTTTGTTTTACAGATATACAACATTAGTTTTTGTTTATGGTAAACTCGAAAGGGGGTCATTGTACTCATCATTTTGAACAACTTTTTCTATGGGACCAACCTTGAAATCGCGAAAAAAAAATCTGCTATTCCATACATTCTGTCGATTTAAGTGAACACAAATGTATGGAACTGATTTTTTTTTCGAGATTAGCTTATACAAAAACTAATGTTGTATAATGAAGATCCGTCAACACGTTTATTCTCCCCCAACTTTTCTGTTTGACATCTGCCACTGAACATAGTTTAAATCAATTTATCACTGCAGCAAAGTTTACTTAATCCGACAAGTTACACATAATTTTCCAGCAGCAGTGCCAAGTGTAGGGTCTCGAACATTTTTCAAGTGCAAGAAAACTGTGGAACCAAGTGTATCGTAAAATTAAGTGTGAAAGTTTACCCGGGCAATTGTGTGCTAGTAAAATACACGTATATATACACGTGTATAGGATCGTTAACAGCACGTGCTCAGTAGAGATCGGTAGCGCAATGCGTCGAATTTATTTATTTATCTACACTGCAATTTCTGACTGGCCAGTTCGAAGCAATACTGATGTAGATCAATTTGTCCTTCGAATGATTTTGAAATTCATTTCGTGGATTTTTTGTACCATAATTATTAACTATTGTTATGATGAAAATTATACAACTTAACTATGGTTCCTTTATATTCAGGTAAATCAATTAATCATGGTTATGTTATTGCCATATCAATTAGTCAGGCACAGAAATTAATAGTCAGCCAAAGTTTTTTTTTTTTTTATTAGCCTATAATGTTGTGTCTCACTACTGCGCAAACGTCTCCCCTTTTTCCTTTCAAATCTCTCTATTGTGTGCGATTTCTGGCCATGTTGGCCCCGCAAACATGATTAGATCGTCCGACCACCTTCGCCGCGGTCTACCTCGACGGCGATGTCCTCCTTCAGGCGTCCAGTGAGTGACAATCTTTGCCCATATGTCCAGGTGCATTCGTGTGACGTGGCCGGCCCACTTCCACTTCCAGCCTGGCTGTTTTTTCTCCAAAATCCACTACTTGAGTTATGTTCGCTTGACACTTAATATGCTGCGCTTCATTGCCCGCTGGCAATGGAGAATGGACTTGTTTTGTTCAGTATATAATTTTAACAAAACTAGCAAGATATTTCTTCCAAGAGAAATTCCATCTTTTTGTATCAAAGATAACATTAAAGCGACTTTATAATATTTCTGCATTCAAAACACGAATTTCCCGACGCGGTAAAATGCATTTTGAGTAAAAAGTTTTCTGTAATGGCAGCAAAAAGACGTCGTATTTGCAACGATTGCTGCGAACCCCGGCAAACGTTTTCCGTCGTTTCGCTAAATGGCGTTTCGCCAGACATAGCTCTCATTATAACCTCAATGAGCTTGAACAAATATAAATTTATTTTTTCAGGGAAAGAGTCCGATTGCAATCTAAGTGCAATTTTGTTTCGTTTTTTATTTTGCTCATTTGCCGTGCGGTTTCCGGATACTTTCGCAGACGTTAATGTTTTTTTGCTCGTGGAATATCAGGTGGATGGGAGTTTTTGCAGGTACATTTCTGGTCTTCAAAGGTTGCCGAGTTGATTAATCAAGGTATGAAGAGTCTTTTGGCGAAGTGGCTGATAGGTTTTCATCACTTTTGAGTTTACATAATCAGCCTATAATGTTCCCACTGCTGGGACACAGGCCTCCTCTCTGTGAGATGGAGCGAGCCGTAATCCACGTGGGCCCACTGCGGGTTGGTATATGTCACATGTTTTCGAATTTTTGGTTCTAGGACATGCCGGTTTCCGCATGATTTCCTTCACCGTTTTGAGAGCAGTGGCAAAGAAATAATTTACACAAATTAAAGCACCTGTCAGGGTTCGAACCTACGACCTACAACTCGTAAGTCGTGGCTGTTACCACTGGGCCACCACTACTCCCTTTTGAGTTTGGTTGTTCTAAAATAATATGAAAGGAAAACCTACCTTATCTTGGAAACTAATGTATTTTTCTGTTCTGTGTTCTTTTTTAATTTATGTGTGAATACAATATGTGCTTTATAAATAAATATAAAGAGCTATTGATGAAAAAAAAGATCTCAGTAAAGAAAAATCCTAATTTGTGATGAGAGAGATCATTTTCAAAAGAAAGCTATTTATTTATTTATGTACAGTCACGGACTTTAATTGATGAGCCACCTGGCACTGTTCGTATTTTAGCCGTGTAATGCAAATCGGGTTTATTCGGTTCCCGACACGCAAAGTCATATGTCTTCGTATTAGAAGAAGAAAATTATATTTCATACCGGTTGGCTAACCTAAGAGTCACCTTGACTGCAGAGTGACTACTCAAAGTCAACCAATTGCAGGTCTAGCAACAGTAACCTAGCAACGATAAATAATTGTTGCTAGGTTACTGTTGCGATAGTAACGTTTGCGTACGGAGAAATTCTCTGACATCGATATTTCAGTTTTCATAATTCTTATTAGTCAACCTCTATGGATAAGACTATTTCCGATTAAAAGTAATTTATTTGTCATCTTGATATTTCAACTGTCACTGTCTTCAGTTATCTTTTCATAATTATCGAGTTAATGAGCTATGATTCAAAGGAGGTCAGTATCAAATAGATTGGATAAACTTAATGCAACATTGTATTTATTTTTATCATTGAGAACTTATTAGTCAACCTCTATGGATATTTCCGATTAAAAGTAATTTATTTGTCATCTTGATTCAACTGTCACTGTCTTCAGTTATGTTTTCATAATTATCGAGTTAATGAGCTATGATTCAAAGGAGGTCGGTATCAAATAGATTGGATAAACTTAATGCAATATTGTATTTATTTTTATCATTGAGAACTTATTAGTCAACCTCTATGGATATTTCCGATTAAAAGTAATTTAATTGTCATCTTGTTTACGAGCTTGCGATTTGAGTTCGTGTTTAATCGTGTAATCTCGTTAATGTATGAAACTGCAAAATTGAAAAGTTTGAAGGTGGCTCATCAATTAAAGTCCGTGACTGTACACATAAAATATGTACACACAAAACACTTCGAAAGAATACGAAAAGATAGAAAGCACTAAGGTACTGGTTTTTTCATTAGAATCTATCTACGTATATGTACATTTAGCACATGCTTACGTAATAAACTACAAACCATCGTTTACCTACGAACAACACATAACAACCCTGCTTCCTATGTCTTGAATACTTCCTATGTCTTGAATCATAGCTAATAGAGGCAATAGCCTCTATTAGCTATTAAGGCCTTGGCAGTCCATCGTCTCAACGGACCTTAATTTACACATCAGGAACAGACCTGGCACTAGTCGAGATTAATCACTGGTTGGGAGAAAAAGGTTGATGTGTAGTTAGGTACAGTCGAACAAGCTATTTGGTACACAGGCTGAAATATTCATATTTCCACTACACGGCCAATATTAATTTTCAATTCGGCTTGCGACTAAGCCAAAGTAACAGTCAACTGTTCTTTTGTACTATTGTTTTTCCAATCCTCGGTGCTGAGGCGAGGGTTGTAAATCCAACAGCGCGGAAGAACAGTTGACTGTTACTTTGGCTGTTACTTTTGATGAAACTGGCCTTAAGTAATATTCGATCGAAGGTTAAGTTATGCTTGCCTAAGTCGGTCCGTGAATGGGTGACCAACCATTACATACCGAAAGCCCTCTGTGGCTCAGAAAGCACGGTAAAGTCGTTGGTTCCAGCTGTTATTCGTAGATCTTTGACAATCTTTACGGGTAGAAGCCGTCAGTCGCGGATAAGAGGTATCGTGTTACCCAGTAACTGACTTGTGGAGGTCAAATACAAAATTACTACAAAGCACACTTACAAAATTACTTAAAAGTAGTGGTAAGTAAGCTGCCTGCATACCTACCTCTTTGTTTGACTGTACGAAAGAAAAACGAAGAAAGAGAGTACCGTGTTCCTTTGCTATTTTTCCTTATAAAATAAATAAAGCTTTGTATGACACTAATACCAAATATATTGGTCACGTAGAGCGGAGAAAAGCCTAAATATAAATAAAACTGGGGGCGTAGAAATTACTGCCTACACAGATGTTTGACAGAATGTTCCTTGAATTAGTGAGTGTTGTTATGTAGCTTAGGATTGTTTAGTTATTTTCTTTTCTGTGTGCGAATTACTTGATTTATGCTGTTTGGCATGATTTTATGACTTGGTGAATTCCGTAAACAGTCCTGAGACTTCCACAAAAGTACAACTAAATAGCATTAGGTCTGATATGGAATTTACAATACAATACAAATCCAACCTTATGCGCCTAACGCATTAGGTCTTATATGGAATTTACAATACAGTAAAAATCCGACTTTAAGCGTCTCAGGTCGAGACATTGCTTCGCCAATTTTTTTAAAACATTGTTGCTACTGCCGAAATTGATCCAGTATCTTAGAATCATGATTAAATATGTATAACTTACAGTTTAAATATTTTGTGCTGTATATGTTTTAAATTATAAAAAAAACTGTTATCACGTTACACTGTAAAATTTTATAGTTATACATATTTTATTATGACGTAGGTATCCCTCAAGGACACATTGATTTCAAAAAAGCATTCGACAAGGTTCAGCATTCCATAAAAAGTCGTAATTCAGTTAACGATGACAAATACAAATACTTAACGAAGCCGCGTTTATTTATGTAGATTGTCATTAAGTATTTCTCAGAAACACTTTCACACAGCGCGGTTGTTTCAATACAACTGAACCGAACCGTATTTAATGAGGTCGAACAGAATGAGCCCGGTGTGAGGAAATATAATAATCTTATTTTGGTAATACATTCATTATGATGAATGGAATTGAATTTCTTTATGTGTGTAAGTGATTTCAGTCGTGATGTTTCAAGAAATAGAGGTGTTATATTTATAAATGATGTACCTATACGTATTTTGTGCTTACTATGTCTAATTAAATCTTATTTATTCAAGTAGGTACAGTCACGGACTTTAATTGATGAGCCACCTGGCACTGTTCGTATTTTAGCCGTGTAATGCAAATCGGTCTTATTCGGTTCCCGATACGGAAAGTCATAATGTCTTCGTATTAGAAGAAGAAAATTATATTTCATATGTTTACCGGTGGGCTGCCAGAACTAAAAACTTGACAGCAGAGTGACTACCCAAAGTCAACCAATTGCAGGTCTAGCAACAGTAACCTAGTAACGATTGTTTAAGCGTAGCGATAGTAACGTTAGCGTACGGAGAAATATTAATAGTCATTTCGACAACTTCGAAATTAACGTCTCTGACATCGACATTCCAACTGTCACTGTCTTCAGTTAAGTTTTTAAAATAATCGAGTTAATGAGCTTTGATTCAAAGGATGTCAGTATCAAATAGATTGGATAAACTTAATGCAATATTTTATTTATTTTTATCATTGATATATTAGTCAACCTCTATGGATGAGACTATTTCCGATTAAAAGTAATTTATTTGTCATCTTGTTTACGAGCGTGCGTTTTGAGTTCGTGTTTAATCGTGTAATTTCGTGAATGTATGAAACTGCAAAATTGAAAAGTTTCAAGGTGGCTCATCAATTAAAATCCGTGACTGTACCTGTAATAAAATAGTAACGATGTCAAAATTGGATATTCAATATTTTTGAAAAAAATTAAATTTTGCAAGGTGCGGGAACGAGTCTGATGCCGAAAATATAGTTTTCAGAATTTTTGTCCGGCTAAGCGGATTAGCCGCGGGCTAGTTTTATCCAAATCAGAGAATAATTTTGACAAGTAAAGACGTTCCCACTAAAAAATATCTTTTATTTTTTAGCAGACATACTTGGCCCATAATACCTATTGTTAGTAGAACGACTTAAAACTAGGTTAGTAAGTACATTTTTTTTAACCATCCAAGTGCGATTCGGACTCGCGCACGAAGGGTTCCGTACCATAAAAAAACTCTATAAAAACAGCAAAAAACCATGTCTGTTGTATGGCAGCCCCCTTAAATGTTTATTTTATTCTGTTTTTTAGTATTTATTGTTATAGCGGCAACAGCAATACATCATCTGTGATCAACTGTCTAACTATCACGGTTCTTCAATTCAATAATCTTTCCGCGTCCATGCGCAACTGCCGCGCGATCGATATTGTTGCGATTGCGAACACTGAGATTTCGAAGCGCGTCGTTTCGGACGTTTTCTATGACGAAATAATACTGTTATTTATTTATACTGTGGTTCTGGTTTCAGGGTGGTTACTGCACATTGACCTTTAAATCTGCGGCCGGAGTGTTTGGAAATTTTGTTGAATTTAGCTTTTGCATAATTATGTTACTACACGAGGTAATTTTTAAACTTGGTGTAAAGTTTTAACGAATGTTCTTAAATCTTAATTTACTAGTGATTGATTTGGTAGTTAATTACTTGGAACTAGTGGTACTTGAACTAGTTTATCTAACAACTAATTCCGAATCAAAAGTTAAAATCTGAGGTTACTGGCACTTGTTTTTGGCACAGGCTTTTGTTCTTGTTATCAAGAGTAATCTATTTTATCTTTTGCGTTTTAAAGATATAAAGGACATCATTCATTTTGGGCAAAATTATGAAAGTGCAAAATAAAAAAAATGATATATTCCGTTAGGAAAACTTATTTTTTTCAATTTTCACTATTGGATCAAACCTGTAGGGCGATTCCCTGCGCTGTGATACGATTTTGAAAAATGAAGGGAAAAACGTACCCTTTCGGAATATAGTTTTTTTTTTTTTGTTTGGCGGCACTTTCACCTCTTTAGCCCAAAAATATATGGACAGGATACAAGAATGAAAACGTGCATGCAGGATGTTATAAAACAATGCAGGTTCAGGCATGTTTGTCACTTAATACGGCGTGCAAATATGAATAGTATTATAATGATGAATAATAATAATTTCAAGTCAAAAAATCATTATCATTATCATCATTATTTTATTTATTAGGGTTAATTTTACAGCGGTTTGACAGCTTTTATATAGAAAATAAGTCTGCTGTGTTATTTATTCTTCAGATAAACATTATCTAGCTATTGTAAAATCAGCCATTAGGTTTCCGGACGAAAGCAATTATCTCGTGCAAATAATTAAAAAAAAAACTCTCGTGCAGGAAACGTCTGTGATTCAGCTTAAATTCAGTTTCAAGATAACTTTGATAGTTTTCAGGACTTAAAATGGATTTTTTATCGAAATAAAATCAAGCAACATTTCGGGAGTGATCGTGCCATTCGAAAGAGACTTATGTTGTAGTTGATTGATTGAACGATAGTGGGAAAAGTGTGCTGTTGGATTCAGAATTATTCGATAACAATCCGAATCGATTAACAACTTTAATACATTGTTTTTTACACAATTTGTTTTTATAATTTGTACGGTGGACAATAAAAAAAACGACTCATTGTGAATAATATAATTATATATCCTTTATTTCATTTAAAAACTAATAAATTATATTTTAAAATATTTTTTACAAACAACAAAAACATAAACTTCGTAGATTTTTTTTCGACCTCATGAAGTTATGAAGCAATGGATTACCTAGACTTTTGTTTCAAACTGATTTCCAGTCTGACCGATCGTGCATTACGCAATTAGGGTGCTGGTCTTACCTACTACTTCAGTATTTCCAGCACATATTTAAGACCTAGAAATCAGAGCCTAACTTTCTTTCAAGATCTACAGAAATACATAATGATGAGTGTGGTTAACATTTTATTTTTACAGCAGCATAAGCTTTTAAATAAATCTCGTATTGTAGAAGCTCTTTGCGAAGAATCAAATCCAATCAAATAAAACCCATTTATTCGCATGAATGTAGGTTTACAATTTGTATGGTCTTATAACTATAATGTGCCCTTTACATTCTACCATTACTTATCGTGCGCAAATATTAAATTTTACACAATGCTAATTAAATGTATAATAAGATATCAGTTACTGGGAAAAAAGAAAAAATGTAACATATTTTGAAAAATTAAAACTGTTTCGAGGTTGCACTCGGAATACATTGTTTCATTATCATCTGCTCCTCCTGGGGTTTGTTAGAGGGCTTATGATGGTGATGTCGAGGGGATGTGTAAGGGATTGCTAAGGGAATTATATTGGACAGGATGATTGTCTATCCTTCTATTCCATAACTACAGTTGTTTAGAAGTATATAGACATATATACAGAACACACACCGTATACAGAACTTCGTTGGTTTATAATCGGTATTATTTCCGTTAGAATATAAACTGTCGAAAAATTTTTACGGTGACTTTTTATGTTTCTTACGACTATAGGTTACGAGTATGTGCTCTGATGTGGCTAATGTGTATCTATCTACCTACCAAGTTTATAATAAACAGTTGCAAATGTTTCCTAGTTGAGGAGCTCGTGGATTCGTAATACCAGCCGCACGGGTCGATCCATCAGGTTAAGCTACGCTTGCCGGGGTTGGTCTGTGGATGGGTGACCATCTTTACATACCGAGACTCCTCCATGCCTCGGAAAGCTCGTTAAGCCGTTGGTCCCGGCTGTCATTTGTGGATCTTTGACAGTCGTTACGGATCGTCAGGAGCCCGAAAGTCTGACAAACAGCCTTACCAAGGGGTATCGTATTACCCCGCTACTGGGTTGTGGAGGTCAGATAGGCAGTCGCTCTATGTAAAATATTGGTATTCAGCTGCATCCGGTTAGACTGGAAGCCGACCCCCCAACATAGCTGGGAAAAGGCTAGGCAGATACAAAATACAAATACAATACAAAATAGTTTATTGTGACCAAATAAAATTACATTTCATTTATACGTGTTTGGAGCCTCCCTTTAAGCAAACAATGCCTGTATTAGAAGGCTCCGCTCTTTCAAATCATTGTCGTACACTTATACTAACTGGAGTTATTATAGTGTACTGACCTTACGGGTAATATGGAATGCGAGTACATATTTTATCTACAATTCGATTAAATTTACTAATCTTAAGGGGATGCGCTAGGGTGGCCCGCGAAATTCAAATTTTCTTAAGTTTTTTGCAATTTGCAGGTCAGTATCAGGTTGTATGTTGATCTAAATATTATAAGCGCTCGTAACAAATATGGATTTACAGAATTATAAACATTAAAATCAGCAATACAACTCTCTAAGCTCATGAAAGTGTATTGAATGACTATTTCATGAAATCATGACATTTGGCACTTTCATGAACATAGAGAGTTGTATTGCTGAGTCTAATGTTTATAATTCTATAAATTCATATTTGTTACGAGCGCTAATAATATTTAGATCAACATACAACCTGGTACTGACCTGCAAATTGCAAAAAACGTAAGAAAATTTGAATTTCGCGGGCCACCCTAGCGCATCAACCTTAAGAAAATAACAAAAATAAAAAAAAAAGAAACATAACGTAAAGTTGCTATTTAAAAGACTAACAGTAAAAATATAAATAAAACTTATTCCTAGTTAATGTATACGAAGTGGTGAATAGTGTGGTGTGGTAAGTAAGATGATGATAAATGTTTCATAGTTCTGAAGTTTATCTATGATAAATATAAATAAGAAAAATTAAGGTAGGGTTTTTATGTGAATCAAATAACAGATAAATATCGTGAGGTATTGAATCTGGTAACTCGATAATGATAGAGTGGATGCCAATCTTTGGAACATTTAAAGTAACTATTGACAATAATGTTTTGGCTAATCAGATTGAGCTACAAAATAATGGACTGGTAGACTATCAGAACTATTTTGGTAAAAGGAAAAAACTTTAGACATAGTATTGGTTCAGTCAGGCAAAATGTTTTGAACTAGACAAAAATGGTACATAGTCATAAAATATTCATAGTTGCCTTGGTAGTTCTTCTCTGTATCTGAATATCTCATCCACCTAAAATACGTGTTCATTTTTGCGGTTTCAATTAGGGATCCGAAAACCCAATAGTTTCGGATATTCGGATCCGAACTCTTTGGTCGTTCCAGGGATTTAATTTAATAACGCAATGGGAAAGCTCACACACAAAATGTAGCTTGGTGTATGTCATCATCTGCCTAGCCTTTTCCCAACTATGTTGGGGTCGGCTTCCAGTCTAACCGGATGCAGCTGAATACCTGTATTTTACATGGAGCGACTGCCTATCGGACCTCCACAACCCAGTAACTGGGTAATACGATACCCCTTGGTAAGACTGGTTGTCAGACTTTCGGGCTTCTGACGACCCGTAACGACTGTCAAAGATCCACAAATGACAGTCGGGACCAACGGCTTAACGTGCTTTCCGAGGCACGAGGAGTCTCGATATGTAAAGATGGTCACCCATCCATGGACCAACCGCGGCAAGCGTAGCTTAACCTGACGAATCGATCCGTGCGGCTGTTATTACTTAGCCACGAGCTCCTCATATGTATATTGGCAAAATGCTTGAAACGGATCTCAAGAATTGTTTATTAATAAGCCTAACCATGCAGAACATTCTTTCGCGCTTGTCTTGAGTTTGATAACATAAACCATAATCAGATTAATTGCTTTATGTTTAAGTAAGACCGGCAGGCCGCAAGTTGGAAACCGCTCCTTCTACATCTAGTGTAAAACGTCGTTAGACCGACTATAAATCAAAACAGGGGTATACAGTATGTTAACTAACAAAGGGCGTTCCCGTTAACCTGCAATAGTATAGCGTGTATACATGCAAAAAAAAATATTACAACTCAAAAAAAAAAAAAAAAAAAAACTTGAAATGTTCACAAAACGATTAAATTAAAACGTAAAAGAAACACTCTGTACACGCACACTTGTATTTCAACGTAGAGAAACAAGTGTGACAAGTGGGCGTGTACAGAGAGTTTATTTTCCGTAACAATTTAATATTTTTTGTGAATATTTTACTATGCAAAAATAAAAAGAACCTTTTTTTTTTAATGGTAATATTTTTTTTGCATGTATACACGCTATACAATTGCAGGTTAACGGGAACGCCCTTTGTTAGTTAACATACTGTAGAAACAAATTTTCTTACATCAACAAAGAGTAATACTTTTTATTTGTTTCCAAACAATGTTGTTTGCTTCGTGTTTTGAGGGAAGCTATAACCTTGAGGTTTATGGATACAAACAGTCACGCAGTAGGGAGGGGTTTGGAATTAGGTATATACATTAAAAAAAAAATTAAAAAAATTGTCTTGAATATATATTGGGGGGCTTGAGGAGCATGTAAATAAGAAAGCGTTAAGTTTTAAGATAAGTAATCTATATATATAAAAATAAATCCCGATTTTCCTTGGTCACGCCATCACGCGTGAACGGCTGAACGGATTTGAATGAAATTTAGCACAGGGGTAGACCATGACTTGGAATAGGACATAGGATACTTTTTATCTCGATATTCCCACGGAATCGAGACTTACGCGGGTGAAACCACGGGGTGCAGCTAGTTATACTTATATTTTTTTTTTTACTATTTTATTTAATAAGTAATGATTTAAGATAGTTAATTGATTCAGGCGTGACTTTGCGGAAATCCATTATAAAATACAATAGACGCTGATATATTTAGTAACCTATTCCGCTTGACTATTCTTCAAGAGTCATAAAAACCCTGTAAGAAATCGACACGTGTTTCACCTCTCAACGAGGCATCTTCAGGATGACGATTGACCAATTGCAAACCAGAACGCGACGTGTTACCACACCGAGCGCTGGACGCAGAGTCTCTGCGAGTCTCTGTTTGCAATTGGTCAATCGTCATCCTGAAGATGCCTCGTTGAGAGGTGAAACACGTGTCGATTTCTTACAGGGTTTTTATGACTCTTGAAGAATAGTCAAGCGGAATAGGTTACTAAATATATCAGCGTCTATTGTAAGTAATGATTATAAATTATTTATCGGGTATGTTGAAACTGTTTGTACTTCCCGTCACTTGTCCCTAAAGGTTCATTACAAAACCAGCGTCAGACAGTACCTGTCTGGCATTAATGCTGAAATGAACCTTTTTGGCGCAGCCGTGAGGTGCACACTATTATTGTTAAAGCATTATTTTGTGTTTCACGAACTGTGTCCAAATAAACGTTTTCCTTTCTTTCTTTCTTAATAAAAAATATGTTTGAGAAAAGAGGCAGACCTAAAAAAAGAAAAATGAGTTGTCTGGAAGATGATAATAGCAAGGACGGTGGTGAGTTCTGAGATGACGGCTAATCTTTACTCTATTAGCCGTTTACTCTATGCATGGGAGAAAACCCCTTGAGTAAATGGAGAATAGGGCAGGAGGTTGATGAATTCTTGAGGAAGATGATCCAAACACCACTTATTATAAACATCATGAAATATCCCAGTCTTAATGATTTGAAATCGCTAACTTATATTAAAGCACAATAGGGAATATGCATGTGATTCAAATATGGGTCAATTTTTTTTTTTATAAACTATATTACTTCAGAATTATGCCTCCATCAATATTTTTGAATATAATTTCTTTTTGAGCGAGAAATTAATTTTTTAAAAGTCCCAAATAACTGTGGGTAATTCAAATACTTGAAAAGGCTAAGAGCGGATGTGACGTAAAAATCCGGGATAACAATCAAAATGTCAATGTCAAGTCAATCAACAAGTGTCAAGTCAATGTCAAATGCTCATAGAAAAAGGAGTGTTTGACGTTGACTTGACAGTTGCTTGTCTGTTTTCACGGACTGTGACGTCACCACACCATGCGCGCCAAATGGAGGGTGTTTAAATAGCCCGGATCGGTTGGATATTTTTTTTTTTTTTCTAAGTCTTTAAATTGATTTTTTGCCGTCGAATTTTTTTTACTATTATTCGACAATGTAAACTATCGAATAAAAATATTAAAAAAATTCATGCATATTCTCTATTATTTGCATTGAAAGTGGTGATCTATTATAGAATAGAAAAATATATATACAATTTTTAGGCCACAATATATCATAGGCCCTATTGTAACCTAAAAATTCCATACAGAATATAGTTGACAAATCAGAACCCATATACTATACTAAAAACACGGTGAAATTCAAGGCATAAACGAATTTTAAATTCGAATGTCAAATTCGGTTATACCTATACATAAGAACTTATGAATCCATAAGAACTAAGTTAGATTTGTCAAATTCTCAATTTGAAATCGCTAACTTAATTCATACAGTCCGTTTCTCGAGCTGTCTGTAAGTTGGAGATGTCAATTGTTTAATTTTCGTTTACTTTGTAACGATAGAATCGGCACCAATAACATACTACTACTATAATATCGTGCCTAAAAACCATTAACCCTGGCAAACCTAATAGTTATTGAACCAGACCGATTTCATGGCTTTAAAATACCACAACATATTGATTATTCTTAGAACTGCAGGCAAGGGCATAGTGGCTATGCATTCTAATTTCCACAGCCTTAGTTGAATATTTCATCAAGTAATTTAAACTGGTACAACGTGGCAATGATGCCAGCCTTTTGGCCAATTTTTATGTTAACAGCGATGCGGACGAATTTTTTGATGCCCTATCATTCTTTCCCCTCCTTTTTGTACATGTACATATTATTATTTTAATTCTGTTATCGTATATAATTATTATGTAAATAATTATTATCTTGTTTCAAAATAAAAGTAATTTAAACTTGAATTAAAGGGTTGGCGAACTATGCTTGAAGTCATTCAAAAGTTTTGATGATAAATCTTTTTTGTGCGCTTTCAAAATTATCTCATTGTAATTAACGAAGTTTTGGTTTCGGGTTATCAAACTAGTTATTGTTTAAGTTTAATTTGATGAATAATTTTCAAGTTCTTTGAATTTTAATTTGAAATTCTATTGCGAAGGTTTGTTACGTGTCTATGGTTAAGTTAACAACGCATTTTTATAAAACTTGGCAAAGAAATTACTTTAATTAATTACGTCTAAAGCCACAGCAGTCTATAATCGCCGGGTCACTGAAACAGACTTTAAAAGGGAGCTTAATTGTTTTATATTCTGTTGGGACCTTATGAGTATCGTAGTTGGAGAAGAAGAATAAATGTAATTCAGGTATTCAAAATATCAAAGAGCAGTGGTGGCCCAGCGGTAACGGCCGCGGCTTACGAGTTGTAGGTCGTAGGTTCGGACCCTGACAGGCGCTTTACTTTGTGTAAATAATTTCATCACCACTGGTCTCAAAACGGCGAAGGAAAACATTGTGAGGAAACCGGCATGTCTTAGAACCAACAATTCGAAGACATGTGACATCTACCGACCCGCACTGGGCCCGCGTGGTGGATTACGGCCCACTCCGTCTCATAGGAGGCCTGTGTCCCAGCAGTGGGAACATTAAAGGCTGATTATGTTATGTTATGTTAGGTATTCAAAATAAAGTCTATTCAGATGACCATGAACATTAGCACAGTGACGCTTCTTAGATTAGTTATACAGAACACAAGTTATTGCCACGACTCTAAGAAAACGACTGGCCGCTAAATCGCTAATCTCTATGCGCGGGGAACATTATATTTTGCACCGCAGGCATTATTGCTACCTGTATTCCCTACACATCCTTTTTAAAAGAAAGGCGATGGACTGGCATATCGCTTATCAAAGATATAATATTTTGTTGGACCTAGTTTTCGTATAATTATACCTACATGGTTATGTGCATGTCCGTCATTAAAAAATCTGGCAAAGTTGCCTCATTAATATTGGAACGTCTCCAAATCACTTTTAGGGAAATACAGGCATTAGGTACATGTTTTAAAGGTAATAAATTAAACTAAAACCAGCTATTGTTTCGAAGCCCTCTAACAATACAACAGTAGAGCCTTAATTCCCTTTAATTATTCGTATTTGTTCGCCGATCGTGACGCCGTTAGCTTCGACAAAGTTGGGCCATAACTTTTTAAACAAACTTGGTACTAATTCTCGCGATTCTACCAAAATGGCGACCCTCAAAATGTTACAATAAGTTCGTCTCAAAGAATCGCTTTTCGGATTATGGTAATGGGATATTTTTAGGGTTTCGTATCCAAAGGCTACCAAAGGGCCCTTATTCTTGAGGTTCCGCTGTCCGTCCGTCTGGCACAGGGCTGTATATTTTGAACCGTAATAGTAGACACTTGAAATTGTTGCAGAGTGTGTACTAATATGGCCATCATCTGCCTAGCCTTTTCCCAACTATGTTGGGGTCGGCTTCCAGTGTAACCGGATGCAGCTGAATACCAGTATTTTACATGGAGCGACTGCCTATCTGAACTCCACAACCCAATAACTGGGTAATACGATACCCCTTGGTAAGACTGGTTGTCAGACTTTCGAGCTTCTGACAACCCGTAACGACAGTCAAAGATCCACAAATGACAGCCGGGACCAACGGCTTAACGTGCTTTCTGAGGCACGGATGATTCGGTATGTTAAGATGCTTACCCATCCACGGACCAACCCCGGCAAGCATAGCTTAACCTGATGGATCGACCCGTGTGGCTGTTAGTACTTAGCCACGAGCTCCTCTTGTGTACTAATATGGCCGCCATAAAATAAGGGGATCCCCAAACAAGAAAAGTGTTATAGATATTTATGTAGTGTTCAATTGTACAGCGGTACGGAACCCTCAATTTGCGAGTCCGACTCGCACTTGGCCGCTTTTTTGAGTGAAATATGCTGTAATTTCTTTTTGATAATTTTTCTTTTCAGATTCCAAGCGGGGTGGCAGGTGCTAGCAATTTTGAACGAGTTGGGTGAAATAATGGTTCAGAAAGTAGAGAATAATTTGTCACGCTCTAAAAGGCTCGGTGATTTTTTTGTCTGCATTGCAGTAATTAATCTCAGACGTTTTACAGTATGATCTGGGGGCTTACCATGAACTCTTATAGCAGGTCAATTTTCGACGGAAAGTGAACTGTCGGGCTATTTTGTACCGTGAACATGTCAAATAACAGGCAAGCCAGCGATCACGTGACTAAAGCCGGTCAGTGGTCACGTGACAACATTTCACTGGTCTGACCTGGGTTAAGCTGTACCATCAAGTCCTTTTTGACATGTAAACACTCGACTACTGTAAAACTTACTTTTAGTGAACTGTTTTCTTTAATTTAAAATAAAATACGTAAGTACATGTTCATTTGTGAATATGTATATCTGATAATGATATTTAGATTACAGTGGTAGTAATAATTATACTTTGTCTAACGAGGTTACTGAGAAATACGATCATAACTTAAAAAAAATTGTTTAGTGAGTAGGCCAACCTACACTTCATCGGTATTGTAGTATAGTAAAATAGTGCACTGTCCCGTAATGTATAGTAGGAACCTAGGAACGTGGGAATGTATGAACGTAGGAATGTATAGTAGGAACGTAGGGTGTTTTAAATGGTTATTAAAAGCAAAAATCACAATAAGTAAACAAAGCATTTTTATTACTGTAAGTATCAATTTCAATGTCAGACGAATTAGAAGTAAATAACATTTCATCTAAAAAAGATGCAGGTTGCTCCACCAGGCTCCACCTCTCATCTTTATACGACGTGCATTTGATACAAAAGCGTTCACCGCACATCTATAGCTTCGGACTATGTCTTCGCACATTGCGTTGGAATCTCAAAGAACAAATAACACAACATCCATCTGGAGTAAATGCTGTACCATCTTGTAGATTCCATATTAATTATATTCCTTCAATAACACATAGGAAAAAAAGAAATATATGAAATTGATGCAATTCGAAAGACACTGAAAAAATAAATTATTGAAGTGTTGTTGTCCCTTGACTTGACTTGTCTTTCTGACAGTGTCAGATAGTGATGCGGCTAAATTTTGTTTAACTCGTTACTGCAGTGTATAAAATAAAAACTCGATTTCATTTTCTCTCAAGGTACCAAAATACTATGTTGTGTAGAGTCAAAGAATTTCAATAAGAGTGAAAATATATATATGTACTGTGGGTTAATGATTTCTGTTGATAACTTGTAATTTGTCATTAAAATCATCATTGTATCATCATTGATTATCAGATTGAGAGTGGAATGTGGAGAAAGCGCTTTTTACAAAGTCGAACAAAGCCGATCTTACCCGAATGTCACTGACTTAAACCCCAATGTACCAATATGGAACGGTTGCTGTATTTTGGAGCGAGCTATGATTCTTTTCTCTGTTTTTTTTTGTGTGCGTTTCAAACGTGCGAAGCTGTTGGAAACCTCCCTCTAGTACCTACCTTAGATTCAACTTGAATTAGATAATCGGAACAATCGAGTGCCTGACGGTTAGTGACTGAGTAACATCACTAGAGTCAAACTGACAAGCAATCAAAAACTATATTTTTTTATACTTAATGGCTAGGATAGTCGTTCGAAAATAGCAATAACTTTGGTAACTTTCAAGATTATTTTCATAAGTATCTAAAAGGGTCTCCAGTGTCATAATCGTGTTAAATAAGATATTTTGTTAAGAAAAATAGTTTTTTTTAGAATTCTCTTGATCATTATAAACTGTTATCAAATTAATTTAATCTAATTCTATAAAACCGTAAAACCGGTAACATTGCGAAAAAGTATTTCCGAACGTTTGTTTATAATATGGCCTACCGGTCAACGGTCACGTAGCAGGTCTGAAGTTGATACATTGCAGGTCAGACGGAAATGCTCATGGTACAAATAGAAAACCTGTCAGGTTAGCCTGCTAAGTTGACCTGTCATGTACTTGGCAAGTATTTTAAAAGTTGATGGTAGGGCCCCAGTTTAGATGTTGAACGTAACCATGATTTGCTAGACATTGGTGTGGAAATTGAGTATCAAAATGCCGCTTAGGCCACTGTTTTTTTTTCCTAGTCTACGCTGTCCCACTCCTGGGCAAAGGCCTCCCACCCACTCCTTCCATCTTTCGCGAGCCCGCGCGTCCTACTTCAAATTTTGACGGAAAGACGACGTTGTTATTATTAAAATCTATCTGCCTAGTCCTTTCCCAACTTTATTGGTGTCGGCTTCCAGTCTAACCGGATGCAGCTGAATACCAGTATTTTACATGGAGCGGCTGCCTAGGTATCTGACCTCCACAACCCAGTAACTGGGTAATGGTAAGACTGGTTGTCAGACTTTCGGGCGTCTGACGACCCGTAACGACTGTCAAAGATCCTCGAATGACAGCCGGGACCAACAGCTTAACGTGCTATTGTTATTATTAATTGGTTAATAATTACCCCAATAAGCCAATGTATTCATGATTTCGCATAAGGTAAGCGCAGGCCACACTGTGAATGAAGCGAAACGAAGATAAGTTCGTATAGCTTTCCTCCGCGTGTTTTCATTACAAGTCCGTTTTCGTTTGAATTACTACGCGGCGCGAACTGAATTAAGAAAAAACGCGGAGGAAAGCTAAACGAACATAACTTCGTTTCGCTTCGTTCCTAGTCTGGCCTACGCTTTAAGTACTTAAGTTTTTGGAAAATACTAGTTTACTTATCTTACCGACAATTGCTCATTCAACTTTTACTTAAGATAAGAGCAATATAAATACTCTTAATTAAGTTTATTTATTTATTTAAATTAGTTATGTGTCGTTTGTGAATTCGGTGGCCAAACTCATAAAGGCTCCATCGGCGCGACGCGATGCGAAGCCCCGACGCCACTGCCGGAACAATTTCTATGAAAAATTCACGGAAATTGTTTTACAGGTGTCGCGCCTGTTTGGTAGCCTTAATACAAGACGAAAATCGCTTTTCTAATAACTTATGTTACTAAACTCAGGTACTCAGGTATCAAACTAAAATCTTCAGTAGCAATAAAAACTAGAGGTGTCCTAAGAAGGCTTTCAAAGGAGGTAATAAAGGGTACCTACGTCTGCTCTGTACTTAATAGCACTCTAACTAAACTTACCCAGACATTGAGGTAATGATAATGAGTCATAATTAGCGCCGCTGATAACTAAGGGCTTGAAGGAATGTCTGGGATTTGTTGGTGAATCGAAACTGGGTTGGCAGGTTAGTATTTGAATCTAATAAGAGTGGGGAATATTTTTTGAATATCTTTTGTTACACGGCTTCAGTTCATACCTCATTATCAACGTTCTCTCGCCGTTATCCCAATAGAAAAGAATAGAATACTATTTAAAGTATACTGTATAAGTTACAGATATAAATGTATTTTTTTTACAAAGGGTGACATGGTTGGTTCCGTAGTGAAAATTGTTCATAATGATGAGTGCAATGATCCATTACGAGGATTAAAACGAATAAAATTTAACCCTGTATAAAAAAGGGGGAAATTATCATAGTGAATCAAAAAATTCGTCTGCATCACTGTCAACAGGAAAAGTGCCCAAAAGGCGGGCAGCATTGCCACGTTGTATGGCAATGCTTATTCTTTGGACAGGTTGCGACTTGAATTAGAATGTTTTTTGTAAGGACGAAAATTTTACAAATACCAGAGGTATACGTTTTTTATTCCATTCTAATACTAAAAACGAGTACTACTGGTATTTGTTAAAACTCATAATTTTTACCGACTGTACCTTATATCGTTGAACTTGTTTTGGTATTAGTTTAAACTGGTATCCGTTCGGAATAGAAAATAAATATGAGTTGAAACAAATACCAGTGGTATTCGTTTTTGGTATAAGAATGGAATAAATCGAAAACTGGCTTCAGATCTTGTAGTTGTAGTTTTGTGTGAGAACGAAGTCGAATTAAAAAACAAATGTCTGCTGAGCTCGGTTTCCATTAAGAAATTCTCAGTGACAGCTCGGAATACCGACGTGACGTTATGTATGCGAACGAAGTCACGTGCAACTCCTAGCAAATTACATTGAACGAGATGAAAATTAAAATTGTGCCTCTACAAAGAGTCTTAATTGGGCCTGTTACAGCCATTTTGATTTGTCGAGGATTTTTGATCAAAGATTTTTTTTTAAATTCATATTTTTTTAAATTTGAAAATGATAAAATGTGGTTGATGGGTTTTCTTTAATCTGCAGTTTGAATGGCGTTTAATAAAGATAATTGACATTATTGGATAATGGACCGCTTTTTCAATAGTCTTATATTCTGAAAGAAAATTAATATATCAAGCCGTAGAAAAAAGTTATTTTACGATTGAAAATTCAGCTTAAAGACTTACAGTAATTATTTTTTCGAGTACAATCGCACTTTTATATTAATACCTAGATATTAATCATTTCAAAAGTAAATCCGAACTATGTTAGGACATAATCCGCAATGAAAAAAAATTATTCGAAAATAAGCAGGAGGTCACTTGTGAAATAAAATGATTAATCATTTTATTTCTGTAAGTAGGTTTGTACAAACACTTGTACACGTCAGAAATAAATTATGTTTTAAATAGATGAGTTCGGTGTTTTCTATACTACTACTCTGAGAAGAAAGTCCGAAACAAACTCAGAGGTCACAGTCTTTTATAAAGTTCAGACATAATCTTAGCCAGATCATGACATGACCTTGTAGATTAGTATCTGGAATGGTCTTCTGAGGAAATACTGTTTTATTTAGAGCAATTTTACCAATGAAATTGAACGCGATCAGCACGTCTAAAACGCGTTCAAGAGCTGTCACTGTCATAATTTCATAGGGAGTATTGACACTGACAGCAGCTGAACGCGGTTTTGATGTCCTGATCGAGTTCAGTTTTATTGGTGAAATTGGTGCTTAATGTGATAACCTAATCGCCACTCACGTACGTAACGGCCAACTAGAAACGTTTACGTTTTCACAGATTCCTAATGTGTTTGTTCTAAAAGGCTATCCGACCCTGTTCTTAATCTTATGTCTTACGTAATAATACACACAATAAAATGCTAATTACCTACTTAGAACATAAAGTTAAGGGTCGTTAGTAACCGGCTCACTTGCCTTTATTGCTACTTGATTCCTTTTACTTGTTCTCGTATTTCTTGGAGACGTAAGCAAATATAAAACATTAACGTATTAAATATACACTAAACCAAGATTAGTCCAGCTTTCATGGTGTCATCAGATGGCATTTTTTTGGCAGCAGGATTGCTGTAGGCTGATGATGATTCATCAGTCCACTGCTGGATATAGGCCTCTCCAATTGCACGCTATTCAACTCGGTTCTCGGCAACTCTCATTCAGCTGCTACCAGCCACCCTGCAAAAATCGGTACTCCACCTAGCCTGAGGGCGTCCTACCTTACGTATGGGGATTCGTGGTCTCCTCACAAGAACACGTCTACCCCAACGGTCACCGGTTCTACGGCTAATACGGCCGGCCTGTTGCCACTTCTGAATGCGAAATATCCCCAAAAAAACCATGGAAAAAACTTACCTACACCGTTTCAAATGTATGTAGGTTTGAGCATCGAAAACTGACATTACTGCTTTGCAATAATAACTTTGGAGCTAAGAATCATTGCTATTACCAAAACCACAGAACCAACAAAACCATCAAACAATCTTGAATAAAGACATCTATCAGCTAAAACTGCCAATTGGGTTAATTAAAGGTTTATCCTAGCACAAACAAATACAGACAACGGTTAGTGGTCCCTTGTTATCCATTGTAACCGCCAATTATTTCTCGGACAAGTCGATTTGATAGCGAACGAGTTCTGTTGGTTTCACTTGGAATTGAGGATTTAATTCAAGTGTTTGATTGTGAATTGTCATTTTATGTCGAAGTATTTGATCTTTTGGTTAAGAAGACAAAGCTCATCGTACTGTGAGAGTGTGGGAAGAGAGAGTGCACTTGTGTCTGCGCACACACTTGTGCGCTATAATATCTCCCGTGTCAAAGGCTGGTCATCGCTGAGATGGCCGCCATGGCTGAAATTCGGTCTGTAGAACTATTAACTTATGAAGGCAAATGGAGTTTTATGGCATACATGAAATAATTATGAGTGACTGTGAAGATTCTTGCATAAGTATATGGCAGCAATTCCGAAGGTTTTCAATGATTAGAAGGAGGAAAACCTCGCTACTTTTTCGTATTAAGGGAACCCCATACGAGCCTACATAATATTTGAAGTAGCTTACTTGGAATATTAAGTACTATCTAAGTACTCACATAAGTAAAAATTGTTAAACTTCTAGGCTTTTACGGTGTTTAATAATGACTTCAATATATAATCTTTTCCAATAAAATAAAGCGAAGTATTAAAAAGAGATAATAGGTATGTATTTTTTTAACAAAAAGCCAATATAGATGGCTTAAAAATAAAATGTTACCTATAACAAACTTCGGAATCACGCGATCGCAAAAACGCAACGTAAAAATCACGCAACATTGGAACGACGAAAATGGTCCAAAACTTTTCTCCCTGAATGGAAATTGAAGGCAATTTTCCACCTTCAAAATTTTTCAGTTCCAGTTGCGTCGAACTTTTGTGGAACCGACGCCTTTTGAGTTCCATATCACTTTATGTGTCGTGTCGTGACGTCATGATTTCTTTGACGCCTCTGTTTTAAGTGATTGGCAAAAACACTATTTTTAGTTTCATTTGTTTGGACTTGATGTTCACTTCATCATACAAAGAGGGTTTATTTTAGGCAATTTCGACGTATCTTGTGTTCTTTTGACTGCTTCGTTTTCTGAATATTGTGCCCGGTTGATGGCGATAGATTCGCCCCCCGTAATTACATGAGATTTAAACATAACTGGCGAAATGTGGATGTACTATATGTACACCCTGCCTTACCCCAACCCTAATACTTATTTAAGACCATGGGCAGTTTTTTTCTTTTTTGTAGAATAGGAGGGTTTTTTTTTTAATTATCTTTAATTTAAAACCTTCGATTGAATAACACAACTATGAATTTATAATTATGTAGCTCGTATGATAGGTAAAAAAGCCCAAATTGTATAGCATAATCAATCCAATATAATCTAATAACAAAGGTTTATTATATAAAAACACTTTATGACATTGACACAACAAAAAAAATCTGCCTAGCCTTTTCCCAACTATGTTGGGGTCGGCTTCCAGTCTAACCGGATGCAACTGAATACCAGTATTTTACATGGAGCGACTGCCTATCTGGCCTCCACAACCCATTAAATGGGTACTACGATACCCCTTGGTAAGACTGGTTTTGTCAGAATGTTGACCCGTAACGACTGTTACAGATCCTCGAATGACAGCCGGCACCAACGGCTTAACGTGTTTTCCGAGGCACGGAGGAGTCTCGATATGTAAAGATGGTCACCCATCTACGGACCAATCCCGGCAAGCGTAGCTTAACCTGATGGATCGACCCGTGCGGCTGTTATTACTTAGCCACGAGCTCCTCACTTAGCCACGAGCTCATTGACATTGACGCAACAACAATCTTTAATTATAATTCCATCAATTAGTTTTCATTTACACTTGACATTCGCACAAGTTCGAAAGTATCAGTTACTAGTTGTTCGTTATCGATTACTTGGTATGTACCAATTTTAGCCGTCGTGTGTAATTTACAACTACATGTCAAGTTATTTAAAATATAGGCCTTATCAAACAGCAGGCGATAGGCGAATTGGCAACTTTATCATTTTGTTAATGTAAAATACTGGTATTCAGCTGCATCCTGTTAGACTCAACTATTTGGGAAAAGGCTACGTAGATGATTATGACCATTGTGAATGTGACAACGTTCTAGGCCTTTTTATAGGATCATAAGTGCTTCGATCTGTTGACCGTTTTTTAATTTTGTTTTACGTTTAGAGGTATGAGGAACAGGGTGTAAAGTTGACTCAACCTCTATTGAAAAAGGGGGATCCACCGACCAGACGGGTGTTATGTCTGGCGGGAAACTGCCCAACTGATTGGTTGATCGCTCGGTAAACTCTAATTGCGCGATGCAGGATTTTGTGTAACGTCATGATTTTTGTGCTATGTTAGGTTTTAGATGCGTAGTTCGCATGTGGCGATGTAGATGCCGCCACGTCCGTTTTTGTTTAGAAGGTAACTGGTATTTGTTTATAGACCTATCTTATCCTTCCATTAACACTTTTTAAAAGCCTACCCGGGGATTTTTTGGCCGAGGAAACAACCAATTGGCTTCCATCAATGGCAATCCGTGCACATAGCTTCTGACGTTTCATATGTGCCCATGTAGGTTTATTTGAAATAAAATATTTTGAATTTTAAAGTAAGTTCGAATCTCTGCGTAGCGAGACCGAACGTTTCAGCGATAGCTTTGATGCTGTATCTCGTTTTGATGACTCACTGCGTTTGAATGCGGTATCAAAATTCCGTATTTTCAATTTGTCGCTCTTCTGTAAGTCTCTATATCGAGCGACTAAATCGCTGATACTTATATACTAAATTGCTGATATATATATGCTACAAATATGCGGGGTTTAAGTTAGTCGCTGTATCAGTATCTGCTTAGCCTTTTCCTAACTATGTTGGAGTCGGTTTCCTGTATCCGGGTGCAGCTGAATACCAGTATTTTACACGGAACAACTGTTTCTGTCCTGTACAACCCAACAATTATCTCTTAACACGATACTCCTTGGTAAGATTAGTTGTTAGACTTTCTGACTTCTGACTGCCCGTAACGATTGTTAAAGATCCACGAATGTAAGCCGGCTTAATGTGTTTTCCGAGACCCGGTTGGGTCGCGGTATGTAATAGATGGTCATCCATCCACGGACTGACATTGGCAAGTGTAGCTTTACTTTGATCGATCCTTGCGGCTGTTATAACTTAGCCACGAGGTTCAGTCTTTGTACCATGCTTTAAAAAGCGTCTAAATCGCTGATCGCCGATGCTAGAAGCAGCATGTCTGCTGAGGCCCTAAGGTAAACAAACTTTCAATTAGAAAGTTCGAAAAACAAAGTTCCTTACACTCATGTCATGGATGTAATTACTGCTATAAACAGATACAAGCCGAGTTTGAAATACTACGAATTATGAATAAATCTTGAATGAATGTAATGTAACATTCATAGGTGAGGTACGGAATTTTAAACTAAATTATTTTACTGGAAATATGGCATAGCTTCATTAAGGCAGATTTTGGCTTTTTGGAACGTCGTCATTGTCACTCATATCTGAGTGACAGTGTATTCTTATTATATCTCGGAGAAATACTTATATATTTTGGAAAAATCATCGTTTGTTTTTCTCTCAAGATTACTTCGAATTTCGACCGGTGTAAATGAATCCGCGATGATTTCGTTTAGAAACAAATGAATTCGCTTTCGAATTTTGTGACGTTACTTGAGGTTTTCTTTTGTCTGTACATTCATTTTTCATTATACGGTACCAGCGACTCGCCCCAGATTCGCACAGTTTTTAGGACTTGACAAAACATCAAGATTTCTTTAATAATGTTAGTTTAATATGAATCTCATATACAGATAAACTTTCCGGAATACATTTTCAAAACTATAGTGAAAAGAAGAACATGGCGGTCACAAAGATAGACACTAAAAGCGACAAAGCGGCGAAGAAAAAAAAATTGCTTAATAAAACCATAAATTTTTGTCATATTTTAATTTCACCATGTTTTCATTACAGATTGTGGCTTCCAGCGCTGCGCCACCGTGTGCACGCAGCGCTGAATCCGCTTGAATTTCCGCTGAGGGAAATGGAGTGTGAAGATTATGAGCTTTTTCTCCGCTCTCAAGAATATAACGCCGTTATGTTAGAAATATTATTTCTGTTAATGTTTTAAAAATGACAGAAAAATATTAGGGGCTTATTTATGCCATTGAATTTGCCGGAACAGAATAATGTGAGAGAGTTTTTTTAAACATTACAAGTGGGTATTAAACATGATTTTTTAAATGTCAATTGTGCTTTCTTCATTTATTTTGAAAAAGAATAAAGTACTCTTATTATGTACACCGTATAAACTACAGAATTTAATGTAGACATTTTACATAGGCTGACACAATATCTTATCGCTGAAAACACCACTGATATTATAATGTTGTTCGTCAGACATAAAACTTATTGTTAATCGGAAATCAAACGATTGAGCAAGCGCGGTGATCAATGCTCGTAACTCCTCTCCATTGAACTCATCTATTGCCCCGACCCTTATGTACCCTTATGAGTGAGAGCGTGACAGCAGCGCGGCGGGGAGAAGTCTCCAAGGCGCCGATAGTTTACGTAATTTAGATTATTGTGAAAATAATGCTAATAAAAAAAATGAAATGCAATATTTATATAATATTTATAGTGAATATTTGAATGAGATATTATTTGCGGCCGTAACAAATATGGGTTTACAGAATTATAAACAAGAATCAGCAATACAACTCTCTAAGTTCATGAAAGTGCCAAATGACATGATTTCATTCAATGCACTAACATGAACTTGCAGAGTTGTATTGCTGATTTTAATGTTTATAATTCTGTAAACCCATATTTGATACGGCCGCAAATAATATTTAGATCAATATATAACCTGACACTGACCTGCAAATTGCAAAAAAACGTAAGAACATTTGAATTTAGCGGGCTACCTTGGTGCATCCACCTTAAGTGCCAGTAACATAATTTGGCTATTAAAACCTCTTTACAACTAAATGATTACCAATAATGTAGAAAAAACTGGCCATTTTTTTTAAAGGGGTGTATAAATCTATCTATCCCATCCCCAGTTGCGCACTTGCCTCCTTCAAACACAATACGTCATTGTAATTTAAAACTTGCCTGAGCAAACTTAGCCTCGTTTTCCAGTTTTCTTCATATTTTATGCATGATCTTTTCTTCTTAAGGTGAACAAAGTAGCTTCCTGTTATAAATGCAAAAGGAAGTTTGTCTGCCTGTTACATTTTGGAGGTAGGAAACTGTAATTTGGTGGAGGAAGTAATTTGTAACGCGGATAAGGATAATTTTGGTATCGCGGAAAATGGGATAAGAGACGGATCAAGTAGAGACGCGGTTAAAGGAGGAGAATTTTTCGACTTTTGAGAGCAGTCGTGGCCCCGTGGTAACGGCCTCGACTTACGAATTGTAGGTCATGTGTTAGAACCCAGAGAGGCGCTTTACTTTGTGTAAATAACTTCATTACCACTGCTCTCAAAACGGTGAAGGAAAATATCGTGAGGGAACCGGCATGTCCTAGAACCAAAAATTTGAAGACATGAATGTGACACGTGACATATACCAAACCGTACTGGGCTCGCGTGGTAGATTACAGCATTTACAGCTCACTCCCTCTCGAAGAGAGGAGACCTGTGTCCCAGCAGTGGGAACATTATAGGCTGATTATTATTTGTCAATATAATTTCTTTGACACAATTTCATAAATGTTTACAAATGGCTTCTATAAATGGCATCTAAGGTGCCAAATATGCTGTAGCACTCTATTTGATTTTTACAAAGATGACAAGAGTAATAAGTAATATCAACAAGATCAATTAATCTGCCTAACCTTTTCCCAATTATGTTGGGGTCGCCTTCCAGTCTATCCGGATGCAGCTGTATACCAGTATTTGATATAGACCAATGATATAGAGTGCCTATCTGACCTCCACAACCTAACAACTGGGTAACAAGGTACCCCTCGGTAATTCTGGTTGTCAGACTTGGGCTTCTGAATACCCGTAACGACTGTCAAAGATCTGTGAACGTCAGCTAGGATCGACCAATGGCTTAACGTGCGTTCCAAGGCACAGAGGGTTCTCAGTATGTAATGGATGGTCACCAATCCATAACCCGTCCGCGGCAAGCGTAGCTTACCTTCGATGGATCCATACGGCTGTTATTATTTAGCCACGAGAACACAAAAAATATAATGAAGTAAAAAAGAACAATAAAGAATCACTAGTAGCATATAAATGGAGTACCGACGTCGCTACAAGTCTACATTTATATTAGTAAGTCCAATCTTATTTCACAAAAACTTTGTCACAGGCTTAGAGGTATTTGAAAGAGATATAACATAAAATAGCCATTCAAATGCAGTCCTAACCACATTTATTTCAGATTGCCTTTAAAACAATTTCGCTTGCGGCAGCTATAAAGGCAACCTTTTGTAAAAAATACTTTTCAAAATTAACTCAAAGGGCATTAAATATTGGCTGCGGTTACAAAATATGAAAGTCACAACCATTTTGGTAAATTATTAAAATAGGAAGGCTTATTTAAGCCGATTGCTACTGCACTGGACCTGAAACCATTGTTTGGTTCGTGAGTTTGTTATTTGAATATTTAGTTATCACAGGCGGTAAAAGCTAGTTCGCTTCGTGTGAATAAATAATGTTTTAATGGCCAATTGTTGTTTGCAAGTCGATAATTTGGTTGTTTTAATTGTGTGTGCATTTTGTGCATAACGTTGTGTTGTGTGCTTTATTAAATTATATTGATCGGGTATGGCTTTAGCGTTATTGTACCGCATATTTTGTAGTATGTAGGGAATTTAATAGCCTTAGTTTTTTTTTTGGGAAAGCTGTCTGTCTACGTAATGACAAATCATGAATAATTTGATTAAGATCTAAAAACGAAGAAAATTGTTGTGACCTGCATGCGTGTATGAACGTAAACGAAGAAAAAAAAAATCAAGTAACAAAAACTAAAACCCAACTACGACTTAAAAGATATAAACAAGGCACCACAGACAGACAAATTAAAAATCCGGAGTCACACGTGTTAGGGCATAAATCGAACAGATTACGTGTGACTCCGGATTTTTAATTTGTCTGTCTGTGGTGCCTTGTTTATATCTTTTAAGTCGTAGTTGGGTTTTAGTTTTTGTTACTTGATTTTTTTTAAATACTTTTGGGGTTATAATATATATATTTTTGAAATGTGCTCATTAAGCCCTTTCATTTGATACCCAACATGGTACGAGTAAACCATATTTTTTTTTAAGTTCCTCACTTTATGTCCTCTAGAGGGCGCCAGTTTTAATTTAATGTGACTTCACATAGCCTATAACCAGCGGACAATCACGACGCTTCTAACGATACCTCATTTGTCAAATTGTGAAAAGTGGTTTGGAAGATAGGAGGGAACAGATGAACATACATACATACATACATACATACATACCGGTCAAAATCATAACCCTCCTTTTTCTTCGCCGTAGTCGGGTAAAAAGGAGTATGTTAGGGTCGTAGGGTGCTGTTATCAGCACCAGGACTCATCAGAATCCTAACTAATATTATAAATGTGAAAGTGAGATTGTTTGTTTGTTACGGTTTCACGCTAAAACGGCTGAACGGATTTAAATAAAATTTGGCACATGAGTAGATCATAGCCTGGAATAAGACATAGGATACTTTTTATCTCGATATTCCCACGGGATCGAGACTTACGCGGGTGAAACCGCGGGACATAGCTAATGATCTATAATTCATAGTAATTCTATGCAATGTAGCTCCAAGAATGGTACGTTTGATGAAGACTGAAGATAAGTTACGGAGTTTAAAAATATAATACTATCCTTCGACCGAATAAGTGACAGTCAAATTACCATTAACAAAACCTTCGAACACAAGACATTACTCTCTTACAGCCATTCAACTCACAAACCCAATAAAAATATAAAAGTCAGCCATTATGATGGATTCCGACAATCTTTCCCGATAAAACAGCCAACAAAAATAGATCAAATCCAACCCTGCCCTTGTGAATCAATATTTTTTAGAAATCGTCATCTTCGATAAAAAGACAGATTATAATTTAAACCTAACAAAACCTTCAAACACAAGACATAGCCCTCATACAGTCATTCAACTGACAAACCCCATAAAAATACATAAGTAAGCCATTATGGTGGAATCCGACAATCTTTCCCGTTAAAACGGCCATCAGAAATAGATCAATTGCAACTTTGCCCTTGTGAATCAAGGTTATTTCGGCCAAGGGCAGCCATGGCGTGTCGGTCGGGGGTAATTTCTCCAACCTTGCCACTTATGGGGGCCGATATTTTTTTTTCTTCAACTTTTTGATTACTCTGTTTAAGTTCGTGCATGCGATTGTTAAAATGTGTTGTGAGTTGATTTTTGATTTTTATGAACTTATCATCACGCCGGTTTTTCTAAGAAAAAATATTTTTTATTATAATTATTTCTCATTAAAAAAAAACTACAGTTTATTCGCCGTCTGTAGGTACGGTCGTTAGTGTTGTGCGTATCACTATGGAAGTTTGTTGACAATACGGTGGCATGACGGCACGGCGCCGTGCCGCCGCCGTATACCATATAACCGAGTAATATACAAGTTCATACGATTTTTCTTTAATCCTTATACGATTCTAGAAGTCTTTATTCTTCTTTCTGCCCAATTACTTGGGGTCGGCAAAACACGTTGGGGTCTGCACAACACGTTTTTTCTTCTATTCTCCCCTGTCCCCCAGAAGGAAGGTGGTGCTGCGATATTTTTCGAGAGTATGTATTCTTTGACACGCCTAGTAATGAGAAAATTCAAATAATTATTATACAAATATTAATAATACTAAAAAGCATGAAATAAACTTCCACGAGGCATGCCAGCCAATGGGTTATACGATACCCCTTGGTAAAACTGGTTGTGCGGGACCAACGGTCTAACATGCTTTCTAAGATACGGAAGAGTCTCGATTATGTAATCGATGATTATCCATCCACGGACTGACCTCGGCAAGCGTAGCTTAACCTTCCACCCGTGTGGCTGTTATTATTTAGCCACGAGCCCCTCCATCCTCCCTCTTCATCTATTAACATTATATTCATCACTCTTTTAGTTACATGCGTTTCAAAAGTTTTTTTTTTTTCAATGTTTTTATCAACGTAATAAGCCATGAACGTACACAGCTGAACACGCGTGCCTCTATAATTGCCTCAATGATATAAATACAGTAACTATGAACTATAAAGTGAAGCTTTATAGTTCATAATGGATATTATATTGATCTCTTACCTGAGTGCCTTTGTTCTTGTGCCTTATAAAGACTACATAAAGTTTTTCGTTGATAGAATATGGCAGTTAATGGCAGACATCATCGTGTACTTATTACAGGACCTCGTGGCTAAGTAATAACAGCCGTACGGGTCGATAGATCAGGTTAAGCTAAGCTTGCTGCGGTTGGTCCGTCGATGGGTGACCATCTTTACACACCAAGTCTGCTCCGTGACTCGGAAAGCACGTTAAGCCGTTGGTCCCGGCTGTCATTTGTAGATCTTTGACAGTTATTACGGGTCGTCAGAAGCCCGAAAGTCTGACAACCAGTCTTACCTAGTAACTGGGTTGTGGAGGTCAATTATGCAGTCGCTCCATGTAAAATACTGGTATTCAGCTGCATTTGGTTAGACTGGAAACCGACCCCAACATGGTTGGGAAAAGGCTAGACAGATGAGGCAGATAATGTTACAGGAGCTACCTAGCGTAGGTATTTTAAAAATACCCTCTATTCAGGGCAACTTTATATACATAGCTATAAATGGGTCATATTGTTTTTTTTTATACAATAGCAAGTTATTTTAAGAGTAGGCCCCAGTGGCAGGTAGAGGGGGAAGTCAATTTACCCTGTGCATCTATGATTAACTTTGTTTCCGACTGAAAATCATGCAGTTATCATTAACCGACTGCGACGAAGCCAAAAAAGGAGGCGGGAACAAACAAAAGGTTCACCATCATTTCATTTGCCTAGCCTTTTCCCAACTATGTTGGGGTCGGCTTCCAGTCTAACCGGATGCAGCTGAATACCAGTATTTTACATGGAGTGACTGCCTTTCTGACCTCCACAACCCATTTACTGGGTAACACGATACTCCTTGGTAAGACTGGTTATCAGACTTTCGGGCTTCTGACGACCCGTAACAACTGTCAAAGATCTACAAATGATAGCCGGGACCAACGGCTTAACATGCGTTCCGAGACACGGAGGGGTCTTGGTATGTAAAGATGGTCACCCATCCACGGACCAACCGCGGCAAGCGTAGCTTAACCTGATTGATCAACCCGTGCGACTGTTATTTCTTAGCCACAAGTCCCTCACAAAACAAAAGTTACACCATATTTCAGGATATTGGTTTTTCCCCGGCCTGTGATACCAAAATTCTATAAAATATAATACTTGTTTTTCTCTTTTCAGTTATGTGTTTTTGCAGTCGGGTTATTTGTTTTTTTAAATAAGTTTTTTGAACAAAATTAAATAAAGCTTGCGTTAACCAGTTACTGTTTTAGATAGGTACCTACTGATGCTAAGCGGTGAATCGGGTGGTGATGGTGCACGCTACACGCTACCCTAGTAGTAAGTTATTCGCTCATGACAAAAATACTTCAACAGTGCCTTAAAAACACAACAATGTTTTAAAAATAAAGGTTCACTGAATCTAGTATGATTTCTTACTATATTTTTATACACCAAAAAACGCTAATAAACCTTTTTCTAACATACCCGAACCACAGAAACGACAACCATTTCCCCGTTCCATAAAAACAAATAGTTTCCATTAATAATTTCTGAAACAAAATGCGTAAAATTCATAGAAGAACGAATGTATGAAGAAAATGAATGAACTTAATTTTGTCATGATGACTGGACGTTGTATAATAAATTGAGTTGTTGAATATTTAGGCTTTGTATACACTTACGTTTGTACAACGTTCATTGGTTCGGTCGCGTTAGATGAGGTGTAAAAATTCTAAAGACGTTGACAGACTACTCGAGCGTACTCACTCACTCTACTCAATATTTATGACGATATTTTTTGCAAGTCAGTTATTTCGGTTCAGGGTCTCGTTTACATTCATGTGTTTACACTGGTCAGAAATAAATGCGATAAACCTAATCATTTCATTGAAATCTTCCGCGCATCGAACAGAAACTCTTCTTCTGTAAACGAGGCTTTGTTTAATAGTTTATTGAGTCTTCACAATGAACTTGACATTTAAAATACGTCTGGGGGACGTCGGCTTCGCTATATTTCGAATCGCTGAATCTTTTAGCACGGCATGAGGTATTCTAGTAAAACTATCCAATGATACAGTCATATGAGGAACAGTGTGTAAAGTTCACTCATCCTCTATAGAAAAGGAAGGATTCTCCGTGTGTAGTGTCTGGTGGGCAACTGCCCGACGATTGATGTCGGGACGTTGTATATATAATGCTAGTACAATATGGCACCTCAATTAACTTAGAAATTACGTCCACTAGACTCGTTCGCGTGCATGTTAATGATTCGAATATTCTATTTGAATATTTGGCCGCCTCAATTACTTTAGAAATGACTGCGTAGAGGTACCTACTTAGTTGGTGGATATATTAACTTGTGAATTCGATTCTTCATGTTTCGTTCAGTATCCTGCTATAGTATCTTGAGATGGTTTAACTGTTAGACTGAAAGCAGACGTCAACATAATTGAAAAAATGTTAGGCAGGTGATGGTGACCTTTAGATGGCTTAAATGATAACTAATTTTACACATTATTAGTATTATTTTGTCTTAACAATCGACATTTAAAGCGGGTACGTCTGGCGGACGTCGGCCTCGGTTCATTTTGAATCGCTGAATCTTTTAGCACGGCAGAAAATATTTTTGTAAACTACTCAATGATATAGTCGCAAAGCGCCGACTCGTTCGCGTGCGTGTTAATTCGAATATTCTATTTGAATATTTGGCCGCCTCAATTTCATTAGAAATTACTGCGAAGAGGTACCTACTTAGGTAATGGAGGTATTCACTGTCTTGTGTGTTCGATTCTTCATGTTTGGTCAGTATCCTGTTAGTATCTTGAAAGCCGTTAGTGACGATCATTATTTTTTTGGCTCTGCTACAATTGAATACCGATACAAAGACATGAGATAAATCCAATACTTATAGACTAGTGTACCAATTTCTTACAGGTAAGCACATCATTCATTACTTATTTGTCGATTGATATTGAGAGCCTACATAAAATTGAGTTCACTTCACCGAACAAAATTATGCTTTCAACCTTTTTCCAATATCAATCAATCTGCCTAGCCTTTTCCCAACTATGTTGGGGTCGGCTTCCAGTCTAACCGGATGCAGCTGAATACCCGTATTTTACATGAAACGACTGCCTATCTGACCTCCACAACCCAGTAACTGGGTAGAACGATACCCCTTGGTAAGACTGGTAACCTTTTTCCAATATAAATATTTAAAAAAAATCATAAGATAAACAGAAATGTAATGTTGTTTCTCACTAAATCACTCTTTTAAATACAAAACCGTATCAACCATAGTTTCATCTAAAGCCATCTTTACGTACACGTAAAGTCAACAATATCTCACACGAGACAAGTTCCGACATGTTCCAACAGTAAGTGATGTGGGCCACTTATCTTGGCCCAGAGTTCACGTGGCCCACGTTAAGCTCGGCTTTTGAATTTACTGCTTTTATGGGATGCCTAACATTGAGTGCTTGGTTTAATTTCATGTGGTTTGTGAGTTGGTAACATTTTTTTGTGGCAAAAAATATCTAACGTTTCACTTTCAGAGAATTTTGTCACATAATTTTATATTTTTACATTGTTCTCATTTAGAGAAGCAAGAAGAATACTCGTAATGTACCCAGGATATCTTGATTTAAAACAGTGTCCTGGGACCTTCTTGCCCGTTCTCCTCCTAAAGATCCTTTTGGATTGGGCAATTAGTAGCTTCAACTTTCTGATTAGCTGACCGACTCCTTAAGAATTCAAAAGTGTCTGGTAATGGTCTACTTAAAAAAATTATGCTTTGAGTTTGAGTTTAGGTACTCGTGACATTTTTTTAAACTCTACGTGTCATATTTACGCCAGGATACTATACCACCGACTATATTTACTGAAAATCGAAAAAGCAATGAGTGAGAGCACCGTAAATTTCAAAGGTGTTTCCAAACTTAGAGCGGCAATCATGCGCGTCTGCCGCGCGCGTACGCGTCTGTCTACCTGCCGCGCGCGTACGTTTCTGCCTACCTGCCGCGCACAAACATTTTTACCTAACTAGAGCGCGCCAGGTGTCCTGCCCGCATGTTGCTGCCGCGCTCTTGCCACATACCTTAAATTCTCGTGGAGACAGGCGCGACTTGTCGCGCGATGCGACACCGGTAATTGTTCTACCGTGAAGTTTTCTCAGAAATTGTTTTGTTAAAGTCGCGTCGCGCCTGTTTGCGGGAAGCCTTAACGTTCTTTATTGTCAGTTCAAAGTTGACTGATCAAAGAAAGCGCAAAGAAAAGACGGTCAAGTGGCTTTTCTTTAGTACTTATTTAGGGATGTTTTTTTTTAATGATGTTGGTATATTTTAAAGATGAACATAAGACAATATCTTGTAAATCAATTCTTTCATCAATATTATTTGACTTTACAGGGGCGTGTGATAGGTCGATATGCAGGGGTATACCTATCTATCTTAGTCATATTAACATTGGTGCCGATTCTCTTGTCACAAATTCTCTAAACTAAACTAAAAATCACTAAAATTTAGTTTATTCCTGTCAAACGACGATTTCCCATTCTGAAAATAGACTAAAGTGACACAACTTAACTATAATTTAGTTTGACAGCACTAAGATGGCACTGAGTTTTAATTTAGTGAAAATGCTATTCTGAATTTGACGTTTTAACCAAAATTTTTGTTCTATATCTAAAATCCTCTAACTAACTCTGATTATTTTTAATCACGATTACAAATGTGTGGAATAAAATTAGATATCATGAACTAAAATTCAAACCAACACCTCGAATTCGGTTGCAAAACGGTACTGTACCTTTTTTTTATTTTCTTTTGCTTATATCTCAAAAATGATGTGTCCTATCGCAAAAATAATGAAAATGTTGACTCCCTTTGCAACCCGCAAACCCGTAATACTCTACATGTTGGTAATTTTTTTTTGTTTTCTTCCAAAAAAGTGAAAAATTCCATATAAAAATACGTCGAGACGGCCACATAGCGCGCTTCTCCGGCTTAAAAAAAATCACGTGGTAGGCAAACAAGTAGGTACCAAGTGGAGTCGCGATTGTCAAATTGAATTTTAGTTGTGTCAAAATATATTTTAAATTTAGATATTTTTGTTGCCAGAATAGCTCTAAGATTCTCATAGTAAAAAGTAAGGAATTTTAGTGATAGTTTAGTTCGGTGTACAAGAGAATCGGCACCATTGCCTTGCAAAGCAGTTTGCATACCTACTCATGTGATAAAAAAAAATACTAAACAATTAGCTGTAGGTACATGTTCATGTAATAATAAACGATGCCGCTATTGGACTCTTGTGGCTAAATAACAGCCGCACGCGTCGATCAAAGATTAAGCTTCGCTGCCCCGGTCGGTTCGTGGTTTTGTGATCATCCATTAAGGCTCCCACAAACAAGTGCGATATCGCGGGCGCGACAAGGGGAGCAGTGCCTGTCGTGCCCGCGATATCACGCAAGGTTGCACGAGCCTTTAAGCGAGACCCCTCCGTGTCTCGGAAAGAATGCTAGGCCGCTGGTCCCAGCTGATTCTTAGATCTTTGACAATCGTTTGTCAGAAGCCCAAAAGCCTGACAACCAGTGTTACCCAGGAACTGGGTTAAGGAGGTCAGATACGTTACGGTTAGACTGGAAGCCAACCCCGCCATAGTTGGGAAAAGGCTAGGCAGATTTAATTAATATTCCACTATTAATTTTCCAACGATTGATAAATGTAGGAAAATTAACGAAATCTATTGAAATACTTAAATAATTTTACCCATCTTAAAATATTTGTAATTTAATGAGTTATTCGGAACGATGTCATAACTAAGTTTGGCGCAGACATTATGCGAGTCTGTTATAATTTAATTTCTTTACTAATTATTTTCGTTCGTCGTACTAGCTAATTACGTTTAATAATTATGTTAGGAAGTTAGTTACTATAACTTTAGTTAATATGGTATGACTTTTTTGACTTGAGTAATTAATTTTCTTATATACAGGGTATATTTGTATAGTCGTTTAAATCCCCTTTTTCATTTAACTTGATCTTCAATTTCGATTTTCGATCTCAATTTCTTCATTTAACTCGATCCTCAGGTAGTCTCTAGTTATTACCAAGCCCGAGGGCGCCATATCTTACAATAACCGAGTCGCGTGCGCATCCTAAAATCTCTGGACACACTTAATTAATACCAATACCTCTGGAGGAACTGACCTAATTCCCCAGTAGTTTGCAAGATTAGTTCGTAGCTACATAATATATTACATACGGGCGGTTGTAAGGTCATCGTATAATATGCCGTGATTTATTAGTATGGCAACAAGCCAGTTACACTAATGAAATTCCTTTCACTCAGTGCCCTTGTTGAAGTTTTGACATGCTGTATAGTAATTTACATTGTTATTACAACGTAAACGTATATTAGTGTCACATTACTGAACATGAGTTTTGTTTATAAATTGCAATAGTAGTAGCAATCACGGTTTTCATCACGACATTTGCTACTAGATTGTTGAGTCTAGTCAGATATACAAAACAAAATCAATACTCTCAATAGATAATTTGCGGGGTTTATGACTTGTTTTTGAATAAGACAATAATATCAATCATTTGTAATGACAGAAAGCTGAATTTGACTTAAAATAAAATCAGAGTAGGTTGGCAATTTGAGGCCATGATAAGTCCAAAATCAGTCAGAGGATGTCTAAGGCACATTCAAACGAAGTTCCAACCCGCAATCTTGTGCTGCAGAAACGCATCCCCCAACCTCCACCTACCACCACCGCTTACAGCAGTATTATTTTTATCTTACTTCGTGGGGGAAAGAGATAGAGCTATACGTCCTGTGGAGCTTCATCTCTTTCCTACACTGAAGTAATCTAAACTTACTAATATTCTAATCTAATCTAATCTAACCTAACTAATATTATAAACGCGAAAGTTTGTAAGTATGGATGGATGGATGGTTGTTTCTTACTCTTTCACGTAAAAACTACTGAATGGATTTGGATGAAATTTGGCAAACAGATAGTTTATAACCTGGATTAACACATAGGATAGTTTTTATCTCGATATTCCCACGGGATCGAGACTTACGCGGGTGAAACCGCGGGACGCAGCTAGTATTAAAATAATGCTGCTGTAAGCGGTGGTGGTAGGCCCCCAGGCTATCCTTTCTCCTCCTAAATACCAAATCGTTTTATCTCCCAAAATACCCGAAAGATTTATATAAATAAGTTCCTTCTAATCATTAAATCTTAGGTCAACTCGCTGCTCGGCTCATTAGGGGCTCAATGGCTTGCAAATAATCTGCGCACCGAAGTTAGTTATCGAAGGCAGTGGTATCGTATCGTAGTTATGTTTAGATATTTTGTAATGTAAATTCGAAATATTGTACTGATTCTCTAAGAACTTATTGAGCTCCAAATGATGCACACTTTTTTTTAAATAAATGAGGCTCATACTCGTGAGGTAAATTTACGGACACAGCAAAAAGTAAAAATAAAATAAAATTCAGGATAAAAACAAAGCATTATTTTCTATTGTTTATAATTTTGAGGTGTTTTTTTTGCTGTACTGTAATGCCAATAAACGCATTTTTCTTTGTTTATTTTCTAAATAATTAATATTTTTTAGTTAATTATCTAATCATTATTAAATTTTTTGGCACGCTAGGCGCTTTTCTTAATGCTTTATACTGGAAAAAAACTCCCGACCAAGTCTTCCTATCCTAAATTACCTCTGATCTTGCCAAATTAACGTGGAAGGCTCTAATTTTGGTCCACAGCCAAAACCCGAAACAACATTGACACAAATTAATCTAATTACCACAACTTCACAAATAATTCCACCGACTGTCTTAATTCCGGTCACCCATCCAATTACCGGAGATACTAACTGGAGCTTAACTTTGTTATCCTAATGACGCGGGTTTCCAATTTAATTTTCACAATGTCTTGGACAGACATTGTGAAAATTAAAGGCAGGCTTATGCAAAGACAGGGAAATTAATTGATTAGCAAATTGACTATCAACTTTGTCCGTATATTGGAATCACAAATGTCATTTATTGACAGTTTGTATGAAATAGTTATAACACGGTCAATGAGGGTTTTGGGACGTCAGGTCCGGGCATCTGTCAAAAGTGTCAAAGCGCCTATATTTTCTTTAGTCTTGATTGAATTATGAACGAATGAATGAAATGAACCAAAAATTCGAAGACGTGACATATATCAACTCGCACAGTGCCCACTCCCTCTCACAGAGAGTAGGCCTGTGTCCCAGCAGTGGGAACAGTATAGGCTGATTATGTGAATGAAACGATAGATGAACGTCATCTAATATTTTTTATTTATTGTCAAAATAAGAATAATTTATTTAGCAAAAAGAAGAAATACAATGAAAGACAAAGTCAAAGTGGCGCCAACTGATGGCATGAATTTTTTTTTAAACAATTTATATCCCTGATGACGTATCAAGGTTGTCAATAATTGTGAAAGGAAAATAAACTGTAGGTATGTTTAAATATTTAAAAGCGACCAACTAAATTATAGGGCGGATGTTGATGGAAACACCGGAAGGGGGCGTTCTGGAAAGTTTGACAATAATGGTGATGTCCTTCGAAATGGTCTGGTGCGTTGTACTCGCAATCGGCATTATTTTGAACGCCGTCTTGAGTCATCTTGCCTTTTTTGGTGTAAAAGTACTTAATAAATTACTCATAATAGGTACTAGCAAAACCTTAATTTAGGGGTTTCAGTAAGAAATACCTATAATAATTTATAGGTAGGTACCAAGTTTTAGAAGAGTTACAAAAGGTGGTGGACCGTTCACTAAAAAACAAAAGCCAATCGTTCGATTTTTTGGTTTGTCCATTGAGACTTTTCTTTACACACCAAGACTTTGTATTTCGAATAGCAAGTTTAACCAAAGTACCAGATATTTTATAAAGCTTCGGTAGTAAAAAGTCAAAGAGTCTGCAAAGCCATCTAACCACAGAATATTCTGTGCTGCCGTGTAATTAGGTCGAGGAGGTCAGATGCTACTCACTCTGTGAATCATACTATTCCGTCGCATCTCGTTAGACTAAAAAGTAGCCTGAAAAAAGATTGGAAATAAAGAGCTACGCGATTCGCTTTCTGTGAAACAATTCAATTCTGACACGGAACAAATATATCGGTTTACAGAGAGTAACAAGTTAATAAAATTGTTTGCAAAGCAGAAATATTTCAATTCAAGATTTATCAATTTTCGGTTGTTGATATTTTTTTTCGATATTACAGATTTGGTTCGATAGCTGAAGTTTCCCAGGCGGTATAATACTCATATATGTATGTACTTACCTATATATCTCAATCTGCCTAACCTTTGCTCAGTCTCTCTAATTTGTCTCTGTGTGATGTCTTGTTTATATTATTTTGAGTTGATGTTTTTGTCGTAGTTGGGTTTTAGTTTTATAAATTTTATTTTTATTTAATATTTATAATCCTGTTATCTACTTTACTATTTATCTTGATATTATGTATCTACTTGTATTTTCATTTATCGAATCAAGCAGGGGTATATTTCGTTCGGATAATAATTGAATCCACATTCCAATTTTATTCACGTTTATAACGAATCTCACAAAGTGGGATCGGATCGGAACAAAATATTAATTTTATCCACGTTTCTAACGGATCCCACAATGTGAAATCTGATTGTGGGATCCGATCCGAATAAGCCTTATATACTGGGTAAAAATCAAATTAGCTATCGAAACTCCGCAAATGTGATGGATGTAGATAGACAGATAGTTAGATAATAACAAACTCATTTATGTAACCACTAGCTATTGCCTGCGACTTCATCTGCGGACCAAGATGAAAAGTAGCCTATGTCCTTCTCTACGTCATGGTCTACTACCCATGTGCCAAAGGAGATGTTTCAAAATGTATGGAGCCTGGGCCAGGTCCTTGTACACTATACAAAAAAATAGGGAAATTCATTTAAAACAGTTCTTAATTGTCCAATTACTTTAAAATGGCTTGGTTTGCTGGTAAACACAAGAAATTACACTTGAAATTGCAACACAACAAAAACCCGTCATGGCGGTAAGCTGTCAGTTTGATTGACGTTTGTCACGTTTGACATGACGAAAGTGACTGAAGTAACACTGTTGTGACAGCTGACAGTTCTGTTTCTATGATCTATGGTTTACTGTCAATGTTTTTAAGCATAGAGTAACTAAATCCGTGAGACGCCATATTGAAAGTCGATAAAAATTGATAATAAATATCAATTTACTACCACAACAGTAAACATTTAATTGAATTATCTGTATTTTTCCTGAATTCTACGGATTTTTCTCTTTTTTTTGAGATACTGTACATAGACCTGGCCCATTTTGAAACATCTCCTTTCATCCAAATCCGTTCAAACGTTTTAGCGTAAAAACAAACTCACTTTCGCATCTATAATATTACTAACATTTGCCCGCGGCTTCGCCCGCGTGGATGTTGGATATCGTCCCACAGGAACGTACTACCGGGATACTTATGAAATACTGACGGACAGAGTTAGTTTTGAATTTATAATATTAGTATGGAGCAGTGGTGGCCCAGTGGTAACGGCCGCGACTTACGAGTTGTAGGTCGTAGGTTCGAACACCGACAGGCGCTTTACTTTGTGTAAATAATTTCATCACCACTGCTCTCAAAACGGTGAAGGAAAACATCGTGAGGAAACCGGCATGTCTTAGAACCAAAAATTCGAAGACATGTGACATCTACCAACCCGCACTGGGCCCGCGTGGTGGATTACGGCCCAGTCCCTCTCATAGAGAGGAGGCCTGTGTCCCAGCAGTGGGAACATTATAGGCTGATTATGTGATGTGAATATGGAGTATGGATAGTAGGATTGTCCGATAAAAACTAAACTTTTATAAGATATTTCATTTCCAGCGGCCGTCAGTCAGCTGTATTTGAGGTTATTTTTTATTTAATTTACCCCCATGAAACTTCACAAGGCGTTCGAAGTCACCCTGTATATTCTACGTTCATTGAATCTAAACAATAAACATAAGCTCAACTGGCGTCAAAGCGTCATGTCATTGTCAATACATCAACCAACAATCAATGCGCATGACAGACGTACAATGCTGCTAATATCTGACATTCCGAGGCATATAATTATATATACCTAATAATTATTAGTTAATCGTATTGTGGTTTGTCACAAAGCTAGGAGCTCGTGTCTAAGTAATAACAGCCGCACGGGTAGATCCATCAGGTTAAGCTACGCTTGCCGGGGTTGGTTCGTGGATGGGTGACCATCTTTACGTACCGAGACTCTTCCGTATCTCGGAAAGCACGTTAAGCAATTGGTCCCGGCTGTCATTCGTAGATCTTTGACAGTCGTTACGGGTTGTCAGAATGCCGAAAGTCTGGCAACCAGTCTTACCAAGGGGTATCGTATTACCCAGTTACTGGGTTGTGGAGGTCAAAAAGGCAGTCGCTCCATGTAAAATACTGGTATTCAGCTGCATCCGGTTAGACTGGAAGCCGACCCCAACATGGTTGGGAAAAGGCTAAGCAGATTGATGCGTCACAAAGCTAATGCATGCGTTCTGTGTACCGTGTTTTCGAGGAAATTGCTTGTTTTACTTTTTGATTACAGGCTGCTTTTCCAGGAATCAAAACAAATACCTAACTATCTAGTTGGTGCAGTGGTCGCCAGCGTGACTTCGTGTAGAGTTGATGATTTCGATCCGGGCAGGCAAACGGTTGCGGGAAAGTCCGAAAGGGATACCGGGACCAGGCAACAGGCAACTGAAGGAACACGGGTGGGTTTTTGTCAGTATAAGTCTGACACCCGCTCCGCCCAGAGCGGGAGAAGTCATTTGATGATACAAATAAAAATAAAAAAATGGCGCACGGTTCAGCACCGCCAACAGTTTAATGCTTAACACACTTTTAATCACAAAGGTGACATCATCGAGAGTGTTCTTAGCTATAAAAAAAAATAGTTTATCTGATGCTTTGTTTTTGTCGGGGTTTAAAAAAAATAAAAAAAAGAACTTGTTTCAAAATGTATTTACCAATCTTGAGGATTGAAGGCTCGTGGCTAAATAAAAACATCGAGAAATACAGCTGTGATGATATGCAGTACTAGGAATCATTAAAAAATCCAAAATAAGTAGAAATACAAGTAAAGTAAAGCTTCTACATCCGTCCATAAAATGCCCAAGGGACGCAATATGTCCGTATCGGGTAGCCAAACAATAAAGATAACGTTATTATTGGTGGATAAACTTTATGAGTCATCAACTCATAAAATGTAACCTAATAAATATTGAAATTGGCGAACAAACAATGTTTATCTCCTTTGATTTCAAGGATTTTTATCTGCAATAAAAGAGGCACCACTATTTCGATGAGCCTACGGCTGGCGTACCGTAAGCAGTCAACCGCACTACCTGGGATCGTATTATAAAGTACTAGCCTCCGCCCGTGGCTTCGCCCGCTTGGTATGCCGATAAAAAGTAGCCTTAATTTCCTTCTCCGGGATACCATCTTTCTCCTTGCCAAATTTTATCGAAATCCGTTCAGTGTTTTACGCGTGAAACGGTAACATACCGACAGACAGACAGACAGAGTTACTTTCGAATTTATAATATTAGTATGGATAAAACGTATAGATAAAACGAAATATAGATAAAACGAAGTGCCCCCGCACGCGACAGACTCTGCCGGGGCCGCCAGCCGACCCCAAAACACGGACATGACCCACGACCGGCCTCGATCTAAACAAGCCAGGGGTAGGCGGGCTGGTTCCTCACGCCAGGCGTCGCTGGCAACCAACACCCTGCCTGGCACCTCCAAGCCGCAGCCAGGACCGAGTGGTACAGGGCCGGCGAAGAGGGAGCGCCCAAACGACACGGCTTCACCGAGTACGTTACAGGGGGACGCCAAGCGCGTGAGGACCCACTCCGCTCAGGGAGGTCAGAGAACCTACGCGCGGGCCACAAAGGATATTCCTGCGCGGCTTGCCGTAGCAATCTGCTTCCCCCCGCCTGGTAGAGACCTGACCAAGGAAGAGGCCGAGCACATCAAGACTGACCTAGAGAACCTGGTCATGGACACAGACTTGACGACACCACTCCCGGCCTTCCGCGGATACCCTCGGGTAGCGGAGGGCACAGTGCAGATATGGTGCGAGGACGAAAATGCCTTGACCTGGCTGACCCAGAACGTGCCCAAAATTGTACTCCCAGACACAGACCTGAAGCTGACAGTGATGAGACAGACAGACGTGCCCACCCGTGTCCGAGCCTCGCTCTTCGTCCCTCGCTACAGGGGTGACGTGGCCCGGCTCCACAGCATTCTGACCCGGCAGAATACTTGGTACGACATAGGCAGGTGGTCACTGTACAGGGCGACTACCGTCGGTGGTGACAATAACGGGACCTATCTCACGTTAGGGTTGCCACCGGAGGAAGCAGAAAGGGTCCTGGGACGGGAGCGACGGATATCGTACCTACTAGGGTCGATATACGTTCGCTTCTGGCCCACGACCCGACCCGCTGACACCCAGACTGACAGCACAGACGGGAAGACGACGATACTGACGGCGACACCGACAAATGACACGGACATGGACCGACTTGAGGAGGTCATGGCCCGAGCGGCAATGGCCGACGACGTCGACACCATACCGCCCACATCACCTGGCTGGAGCGAGCAACTGCTTGCCTCGTCGCCGGACGTTCAACATGGAGACCGATACAGAGTGGAGGAGGCGGAGAAACTGTCCGATGGATCTATCTCCGACTAACTCCACTCCACCGTCGTCATCGCCCCTCAACATCATCCAAACAAACCTCCAACATAGCCAGACTGCCACGGCTAGCTTACGCAGGGCGCTGGAGGTAAAGCCCCGAACCATCGCACTGATCCAAGAGCCGTGGATCAGGAACAATAGAGTATGTGGCCTTGGTAACATCGGAGGTAAGATAATCCTCAACACTCACACCTCAGACAAGCCAAGAACTTGCATCTATGTACCCAAAGAATTTCTTATCACACTACTCACCCAATTCTGTTCCAGAGACCTGACGGCTGTCAGGCTCCAAACCGCATGTAGCGTTCCGGATGTTGTACTGGCCTCGGTATACATGCCAGGCGAGGGCACAGACTGCCCGCCAAAGGAGATGGCCGACCTAGTGCAACACTGCGAGCGCACCGGTTTGGACCTGATCATCTGCACCGACTCGAACGCCCATCACCCGCTCTGGGGCAGCGTCACACCGAACCCTAGAGGAGAGGTACTATCCACCTATTTGTTCTCCACTAACCTTAACATTATTAACCGCGGCTCCGAACCCACTTGGGTCACAGTCCGAGGTCAAACGATCATAGATCTAACACTTGCTACGGAAAACGCGACAAACCTTATAACAAACTGGCACGTATCGGACGAGCCTTCTTGTTCAGACCACAGAAGAATACGTTTTACATTAACTGACAACACAAGGAAACCCGCACCGAGGCGTAACCCGCGACGTACAAACGTCCCCGAGTACAAACGCCTCCTGGCCTCACTTTTGGTGAGGCACCTATCGCGGGTTACCATACGGGACCAAGCACAATTGGAATACACGTTAACAAAGCTATCGGAATACCTCACAGAGGCATATCATGCATGCTGCAAGCTAAGAGCGCCGCGGACCAAGAGTGAAAGAAACCCCTGGTGGAACGCCGAACTTAGTAAACTCAGAGATACACTACGCAAACAATTTAACAGAGCGAAAAACACTAGACTTCCGGTTGACTGGGAGCAATACAAAGAGACCCAATATACATACAAGAAGAAAATCAGAACCGCCAGAAGAACAGCATGGCGGAAATTCTGTGAATCCATCGAGACAAATAACGAAGCAGCAAGGGTAAGGAAGGTTTTGTCAACCGACCAGGACAGAACCCTTGGCGCGCTGAAGAAACCTGACAACTCTTACACCCAAACCGACCAAGAAACCAGCAAAGTCCTCCTTGAGACCCACTTCCCAGACTGTACACTCCTAGAGGAACGGACATGGGAGGCGGTTCCAGAATGGAACTCAACGGATCAAGACTGGTCTAGAGCTCACAATATAGTAACAGAAGACCGAATAAAGTGGGCTATAAACACCTTTCAGCCATACAAGTCCGCAGGACTGGATGGCATCTTCCCAGCCCTACTGCAGTGGGGGGTAGATCACGTAACACCACACTTGGTGGAGATCTATCGAGCCTGCATAGCACTCAGATATATACCTGTCGCATGGCGCGAAGTGAAGGTTATCTTCATACCCAAGCCTGGCAAACCAGATTATACACAACCCAAGGCTTATAGGCCTATAAGCCTAACATCCTTCCTACTGAAAACCCTCGAGAGACTCTGCGACAGGCACATCCGGGATGGACCTCTCCGAGTTAAACCTCTCCACAGACAACAGCATGCGTACTCCACAGGTCGCTCAACAGAATCCGCGCTGCACAGCGTGGTCTCTAAGATCGAATGCGCAGTAGATCACAAATGCTCCGCACTAGCCGTTTTCATTGACATCGAGGGCGCTTTTGACAAAACCACGTTCAAAAGCATCAACATAGCCCTCGACAGACACAACATAGACGCGACTCTGAGAGGCTGGATCACCAACATGCTCAAACAAAGGGCGGTACAGGTCACAGTGAATGACACGACAAGGGCCATCGTGGCGAAGGGCTGCCCACAAGGGGGCGTCCTCTCGCCGCTACTATGGAACCTTGTGGTGGACAGCCTCATCAAAACACTTAACGACAAAGGATACTACACGGTAGGCTATGCCGACGACATAACCATAATAATCAATGGCACTCACGAAAACACTCTGTGCAACCTCATGCGCCAAGCCTTGAAGATAGTGGAGGAATGGTGTGACAGACACCAGCTTTCAGTAAACCCAGCAAAAACTGAACTGCTTCTCTTCACAAAAAAGAGAAAGTTAGCAACACTACAGTTACCACGATTCTTCGGAGTAAACCTAAGCCTATCTACTGAAACCAAATACCTGGGCATCTATTTGGATAAACAGCTGAACTGGGCAAAACACACCAACTATATCACTACAAAAGCCAGTATATCCCTGTGGCAATGTAAGCGACTGCTTGGCAGGAACTGGGGGATTAGTCCCAAGATCACCTACTGGCTATACACTACAGTCATCCGACCAATTATCACTTATGGCTCACTGGTCTGGTGGCCCAGGATGGACCTGAGCACAGCCCAAAAAGACCTCGAAAGACTGCAACGCTTCGCATGCGTGGCAATCACTAGCAGCATGAGAACCGCACCTACTGCTGCCCTACAGGCAATGCTTGGACTGCCGCCTCTACACCTCATCGTGAGGGAGGAGGCGGCCCTGGCCGCCTTTAGGCTCCATTTATCAGGTACCCTAAGTAAAGACTCCAGAGTAAAACACACAAGTATAAAGGAACATGCGATTAAGCGACGGCCAATGATGGCATCACCCTGCGACAAAGCCCCAAAAACACACCACTTCCAAAGGCACTACAGTATAGTACTCACAGAAGAACAGTGTGACTACTCAGGACCGAAGGAAATGAGAGTATACACGGACGGATCGAAGACCGACTCCGGTACCGGAGTCGGAGTCTTCTCACACGACCTCAACATAAATATATCCAGCCCGCTGGGGAGGCTCAACACCGTCTACCAGGTGGAGTGTGTGGGCATCATTCTAGCGGTCTACGCCCTAGAAGCCAGGAGAGTCACGGACAGCCAAATACGTATACTCTCTGACAGTGCCTCAGTTCTCCAATCCCTAAAAAGAAAATGCATCACCTCAAAGCTAATACTAGAATGTCACAATGCACTAGAGCGAGTATCAGTATCTAACCGCAACACGGTGACACTACAATGGATTAAAGGACACAGCGGATCCCTAGGTAACGACGCAGCTGACGAACTTGCCAGAAGAGGTTCTAGCACGGCAGTCTGTGGACCCGAACCTATTGTACCCATCCCCTTCAACCAAATACGCAGGTGGCTACAGGAGCTCACCCACACACAGGCAGGGAGCTGGTGGACCTCGGCACCGGGCTGCAGGCAGTCCAGGGAAGCTATGCCATCTTTGGATAGCAGGCTGACCAGGCGTTTATTACGCCTGGACAGGTACGGCCTGCGCCTGGTGTCGGGGACCATCACGGGGCACTGCTCGCTAAATAAACATTTCCACACAATAGGCATTACAGACAGTCCTCTGTGCAGGGCATGCATGGAGGCCGAGGAAACTGTCGCGCACGTGCTCTTCGAATGCACCGGTGTAACCCAGATCAGAACAGAAACCCTCGGGGCACCCAGATCCTTCACAGATGTTCTGAACAGACCAGGAGCTTTAATTAGCTTCTGGAGGGAGGTGGGCTGGTTGGAGTAACCACGATAGCCGCCATGGCTCACGCACAATGGTCCACCTTTTAAGGACTAAGTGCGGAAACCAAACCCCATAACGAACGAACGATGGATAAAACGTTTTGATTCCAGACCGAAAAAGGAATGGTGCTAGCTATGCTATAGCTCCATCTCTCTCTTGCACTGGAATCATGATGGCATTAAAAACGTACGGCATAATACGGGACCTGACTGGTTTTATTACCAAAGCTCGATCTAATATTCTTGTATAGCTTTTACCTGCTCATCATAATTAAAGAAAGAAAGAAAGAAAGAAAAATATTTTATTTGGAACACGCACAGGAAATATAACAATAGAAACAAACATTAAATCTATAAAATCAGTAAAACAAGTAATAGAATAAAATAAAACAACGTGAAACAGGAAAAGAAAACCTGTGCGATGCCAAAAAGGCTCCTATCTCAGCATAATGCTACGGTATTTGAGAAAGAGACAACAATGCCTTCGAAAGATGCTGGTATTTAAGTTCGTTATGCAATAAATTCTCCCTCTCACAGAGAGGACACCTTTGTTCCAGCAGTGGGAATATTATAGGCTGGTTATGCTAAAAAATCAATACTTGCCCAAAAAAATTATCTTCACACCCCAAAACAAACGAATTACCACCACCTTTATATTATAATAGGATATAAATAATATGTTTCGATCCTCCATTTACGAAAGAAAGATCCTGAATTATACTTTTTAGGGTTCCGTACTCAACTGTGCCAACGGGACCCTATTACCCGCTCCGCTGTTCGTGGGTCCTGTATCTTTTGAACCGTAATAGGTAGATACTTGAAATTACAAAGTGTGTACTACTGGTAGCAACATTAACAACAAAGGAAAAAATAATCAATCTGCCTAGCCTTTTCCCAAAGTAAAAATAATATAATATAATGTAATGTTTATTTCTAGTTTTACAAATGTTTTACAAATAAAAATTTAGGCTTGTTTTGAGAAGGTACAAATGATTTAAGCATCTGTAGCCGAACTAGGCAAAACTTGTATTTCAGCTAAATAATAATAAAGTTAAAAATTACCATACTAAAAACTTTTTTTTTTCGGCATTTTTTACAAAGAGGCGACAAATGTGATATGGAACCCTTCATGTGCGAGTCCGACTCGCATTTGGCCGCTTTTTTATTCTAATACCACACACTGTGTGCTCCTAAGGGATATTACACGGTAAGAATTTCAAATGAGCAACGTATGCGTATATCAAGATTACCAATATGGTGTTATAATAAAAAAGGTTTTTCGGCTTCCGTTTTTATTATTATTTAAGGAAGAATTATTTTGTTTGTTTAGCAGTTATTCGGTGTAAATACCTTGTTTGCCTAGTGATTATACCTTGCGCTAGCGCTACTGCTGAGCATGAGGTCCTGGGTTAGATTCCCAGGTCCGGCAGTGTTATTGGATTTTTCCATCAGGAATTTCTTGGCAGCCCGGAACCTGAATGTACGTAAATGATGAAATGTGGGTAAACCTTACCTGTACACCTACATTTTGGTGTCTCTAATCTCTTTGTAATCTAGTGATTTAAATCTTTGCCCGATCGTCGCTTTTGTATGGCTTAAATAACTCCTACGCTGACGTCGGTCGCGTACGCGCGGAGAATGTCAGCGTCGCAGTATGGTGCTGGTTTTTTTTTTTTTTTTTAATAAAATCTAGGGCGACGAGCCCTAGGGCGACGAATTTACGTCTCAACACTTACGTGACCTGACTGGCCGCGAGCGCGACCCCTATTGTGTATTTATTCATGTGGTGTGTAGGTAGGTAGGAGTGGCGGCGACCTCGGGCGCATATCCATGAATTTGCAGATGGTGTCGGATAGAAACTTTTAAAAATCTTCTAATAAAAATAATGTTTTTTTTTTTGTTATGACTCAGTCATTTATTTTTATATTTAGGTCAACTACCCATGGTTTGAGTGACAACGGTGTTTACCCTTACACCCTGTATAGGTACCTTACGCAATACGCGACCGACCCTCGCGACCGACATCAGCCTAGGAGGAATTCAAGACTTGGGACACGACTTGAAACCCATATATTATTATTATAATACACGCTAAATTATCAAGAGCCCATTAACGGTGCTGAAAGCAGTCAACAATTTCCAGTTATTGTTTAATTCTCAAACAAAGTCAACTGCTCATTAAATCAACTAGCAATCTATCAGAAACTGGACTTTTAGAGGACACAAATTGTTTCCAATTATTCTCAATTGGTGTTCAAAGATAAACGAGAACGAGATTCTGTTTTACAAGCTTTTTAGTTATGGTTTTGAATCGTTTTTTATACTCCAAACTCAATAGGTACTGTATTGCGTTTTAATAATGATCTGAAATATCATTAAGAAAGGAAGGTTCACGAAGGTTTTTTAACAAAAATGCTTCTCATTTCAACATACTCATTACAGCTATCTAATTGCGTAACTTAGTTTCGTGCCTGCTACATTTTGACAGTGCATCAACATAAGATTTTTTTTTTCCAACCTATGAAGCAATGGATTAGTAATTTGTTTCAAACCGATTCAGGTTCTGATTGATCGTGTATTACGTATAGGGTGCAGAATACACATACACACGCCTGTATACCCCGAAGGGTTAGGCAAAAGTGCACATAGAGTACACCCACATTTTGCCAGTTATGTTAAGTCCCATGTAATAGGGAATATGCATGTGATTCGAATATGGGTCAAATATTTTTTTTTATAAACTATATTACTTCAGAATTATGCCTCCATCAATATTTTTGAATAAAATTTATTTTTGAGCGAAAAATTAATTTTTAAAAAGTCCGAAAAAAATGTGGGTAATTCAAATACTTGAAAAGGCTAAGAGCGGATGTGACGTAACAATCCGGTCAATCAGCAAGTGTCAAGTCAATGTCAAACGCTCATAGACAAAGGAGTGTTTGACGTTGACTTGACAGTTGCTTGTCTGTTTTCACGGACTGTGACGTCACCAAACCAAGCGCGCCAAATGGAGGGCGTTTAAATAGCCCGGATGGATAGGATATTAAAAAAAAAAAATTTAAGTACTTTAAACTGCTTTTTTGGCGTCGAATTTTTTTAAACTATTATTTGACTATGTTAACTAAACATTCGAATAAAAATACTAAAAAAATACATGCATATTCCCTATTGGGGGCGAGCCTATTGTCATCAACCGCGGGCACAAACAACAAACAATAAAAGCCTAAAATACAATAAACGCAGATATATTTAGTAACCTATTCCGCTTGACTAAAGCGGGATAGGTTACTAAATATATCTGCGTCTATTGTATTTTATAATGGATTTCCGCAAAGTGACGCCTTTTTTTTTTTTTAGTTTGGGAAATCATCCAATGACTTCTCCCGCTCTGGGCGGAGTAGAAGGGCGTATCAGGAGCGCAGTCACGCCTGAATCAATTAACTAATAAAAGCCTAGTTCCTTAGTAATTAAAAAGTGGAATATACAATGAAGTAAATGAATCGTAAAATAAATACTAAATTATTGTGAAGTTAATCTGTCATTATTTCCCCCAGGGTAACATAACAATGCAATAATAAAACCAACTCAAGTATAATGTACGCAAATAAATTTCAATCCCAGCTTTCGCTAAAAGTAAGGAATAAAAATACGACGAATATCTCTTCATCTGAAGCAAGACCCCAAAATTAATCTTCGATTTTAATCTAACAAAGATATTACTTTTCCCTAGGCAACGATCTTCATTAAACACATTTTTATTGAACAAGTAAACAATCGGGGGAAATTACAAAATGGAGAGGAATTTTATTCTTTTTGCTTAAGACTTTCAGAGCATTGAATTTTGGAAGAATTTTGTATATTTGAGAAGAAAACATTACAACCTAACGTGTTGAAATTGTATAGTATTTGATAATTGTCATATAAAATTTATCAAATACTATATAATTATATCTGAAAATTGGTTATATTAAAGACATTTACACCTTAATCTCTCTCATCTCTCATATCTGTCTCTTTTTTTCTTCTTTTCTCCACGCGCGCCTCAAAGAGATGTCAGTACAATTGGCGGGGTCCGTTAGGACCGATGCCTGCCAGGGTTGCGGGTTAGTCCGAAAGGGATACCGGGACCTTGGCAACAGGCAACTGAAGGAACATGGGTGGCTTTTAGTCAGTAAAAGTCTGACTTACCCTGCCGCTCCGCTCCGCCCAGAGCGGGAGAAGTCACTGGAAGATTCACCCTCAAAAAAAAAAAATCTCTTTTAAGTCAAGACATAATCTTGGTCATGCCATAAACGGACCATGCAGATTAATGTCAGAGATTGTTTTTTGAGGAAAAAACCATACAGGTTAAGGAGGACTTATCCAGACAGTGCACGCATTTGTCAGTAATCGTGTAGCTCAACCAGAACTTGAGGAGCTCAACGCCTTTTTAAACTCATAATTGCATTTTATTAAGTTTTAAACATGAAATATAAATGTTGTCCGTACTAGCTGTAGACCTTTTGTATGCACTTCGTGTTCTAAGAGAGGGTATACAATAATAACAGATCTGAATAAGAGATCTTCTCAGCGTGTCGATGGCAATCTATATGAACTCGGCCCAGAATGCGGCTACGTGTTTGGCGCCATCACTCTAGCGCCCATCAGTTCCTGTAACGTGCAGCTGACAGGACACGCAGAACTTGATATTAAGTGTCTCATCGTTTGTGGAACAGGACCATATTTACACTCCAAGGTGGAGTCGTCTATGAATCTACACCTGAACATGTTTGCCTTTCTTCGGTGAGTCTGCGTGCGGAGTCTGTTTAAAGACTTTCAGAGATCCTAGACAAAGTGACATTATATCAGTGATAATGATGATGGAAAAGGCAAACATGTATAGGACTGACATAAGTATAGTCGTTGTAGAAAAACGAAACGCTTTCGAAGCGATTGTCACTTATCTAGGTCCCCAGGGGGCCTAGACAAAATCCCTTTTCTGTAAGCGTTAACGCCAACGGAAAGATAAAATTGTATGGAATTGACAGCAGCAGTCACGTGACATCTCTAAAGCTAATATCAACTCCATACAATTTGAACTTTCCGTTGGCGTTAACGCTTACAGAAAAGGGATTTTGTCTATAGCCTCAGGTTATCCAAGGCAACTCATGTCCAGATGGGAACAAAATCATACCATAGCAAGAGAGATCGCTGCTTGATGAAAATAAAAGTTCCAAAATCGACTTCCTTATTGATGTATGGCAGCTTTAACAAAGAAGATAATACAAAAAAACAAACGACTTTACAAAAGAAAAGAAAATATATCTCGTTCCAAAACAAATCAACTACAAATCACACCTTGAGGAGTTATAATACTTTTCTTGTCTTTGGGTATCGAGGGACCAAACTGGAGTGGCGGACGAAAATGTCGGACCTTCATCTGTCAGAGATCGACTGGGCGAAGTGGGTCGTTATTTTTGTATAGAGAGGGAATAAATTACGAAAGAAACTTTTTTGAGGACTGACAAAGTAACATTTTAGTGTCAATGGAAATAAGATTAACAGAAGTTGATAGTGGACAAGGAAATGATTAAAATGAAGTGGCGTCAAGAAAATATTTAGAACTAGCTGCGTCCCGCGGTTTCACCCGCGTAAGTCTCGATTCTGTGGGTGTATCGGGATAAAAAGTATCCTATGTCCTATTTCAGGTTATGGTTTACCCAAAATCCGTTCAACCGTTTTAGCGTGAAAACGTAACAATGAACAAATAAACTCATTTTCGCATTTATAATTTATATAAGTTAGGATTAGAATTGTAATTATGTTTATACCTATGTTTCAATGTATGGAAAATGGGGTATCGTTAACTGAATGAATAAGGAGCATTGAATACTTCCTCTACTGCTTTACTAACATAACATAACATTAAACCTTGTTCACCCAAAGGGTTGGGCAGGGGTATACGAGTACCTATAGTCCGTATAAATTCTCAAGTTATGTTTAAGACAAGTAACAGGGGGCGATCGTCTTGCCAGGAAACGGGCACAAATCCAAACTCCGGGCTGTTACTGAGAAATTTCAGATGGAAAATCCCAATTCCCGAACCGGGAATCGAACCCAGTATTTCACGCTCAGCAGTAGGGCTTGCAACCACTAGACCGAGGAGGCAGTCGAGCCGAGTGTTACTAACAAATTAAAATATTATTTATGATAAGTTTATATTTATTGTTGCTAGACGATGAAGGATAGGCAAAGGAACTTAACGGGTTGATTGCAACTTGGTTAGCAAAATACAATAGACGTAGATATAATTATTTAGTGACCTATTCCTCTTAACTAATCTTCAAGAGCACTCTAGAACTTCAACTTTTTCTCATTTTTTTAACTATGTCTCAACATTGTAGTTAGTAACCCAAGGGAAGTTGCGAGGTAACCCTATAACAAGTATACTTATAACTAACCGGGGTTGCCTCAATTCTGTGCTGTATACTAATTGTATGAGAAACAATAAAAACTTCATATTTTATTTTATTTTTAAGAGCCGTAAAAAACCCTGTAAGAAGTCGCCACGCGTTTCACTTCTCAACGAAGCATCCTCAGGATGACGATTGACCAGTCGCAAACCAGAACACGACGTGTTGCCACCGAGCAGAGAAAGCGTAGCGTAACTAATTGCATTTCACCGTATGTACCTAATTAATAGGTACCTTCGCATACTCACATTTCAATTACCTTAATCCTCCTTCATCAATTTTGATGAATTCCCTTACAATTTGCTAAGGATTAAACGCGATGACATAATTACGTTAACATCTTAACTTAAACCTAAGTGGTATCATCGACATAAAGCCGTCAATGGTGTGTGCATTGACGGGTTCACCATCTTCAATAGATCTGATCTAAACAATGAGGTTATTGAAGGCTGTCGAAAACATAATACTCATAGTCACCTACCTAAAGGTACATGAAGAATAAACTGCTTTGTTTAACAATAACGCAGCGAATGAACCAAACGTACGTGAGTAAGAAGAAGGAAAACAAAGAAAGGAGGAAAAGAGACAAAAAAGGAATGGAGAAAGGAGTATGTCAGGATAGAAAAAGGTGGCGTTCAAAAAAAAATTATTATGTTACCCTTGTACGCCTAAACCACTAAACGGATTTTGATAAAATTTGGCAAGGAGATAGATGGCATCCTGGGGAAGGTCATAGGCTACTTTTTATCGACATACCACGCGGGCGAAGATGCAGGCGGAAGCTAGTTTCAAATAAACCAATTACAGGCACTTTCGAATTGTCAAGGCCTATTACTGAATTGCCAAAACTATTTTTTCTGACTATCTTTTAAATCCACTTCTCAACTTCTCAAGTACGGACAGCTTTTGTCAGGTGTTCAGTGCGAAGGAAATAATTTTTGACCATTTATTCCAATCAATACTTTTACAGATGACTAGACTTCTTTATCCTGAACTCAATCCATTTAATTATACAGTAATAACCTTCCTTTTGAACTAAAAAACTCGTTTAACCAAAGACCCAAATTGCGGTTCCCCTTGAAATAGCTTTACCCCGAATCGCGCTAATTTTCCCCCATGACATCTGTCATAGGACTTGACATCAGGTAAAATTATCAGACCTTATCCCCTTGTCATAAGAGCTATATCAGCTTGACACCCCAATTGGAGTGGGGTAAAAAGGTCATGATTTATTATGTTCGAGAGTAGCCAAGTGTGAATGAGGAGGGTGCACCTATTTTGATGGAGTAGGTATATAGAAATTTAATTTAATGGTACTCGATTTTCGTGTTAGGAAAAGGAAATTAATTCGAATAACTTTGTACTTGTGAAGTATTCATAATTTTGCGTATTCTACGTTCTTAGAAGGAAAGTTTATTCTGAACGTGTTGTCGTTTGACGACAGAGACATTTGTACGCTCAACTGGACTGGAAGAGTTTTGTGAACTCATTATGATTACGTCTCAACTTAGCATTTAAGTACTTAATTATTTCTTCTAAACTAATTCTGTCATATAAATTGACTTTATAGGTTATAGGAAGATCGTCTGATCCAGATTTTATCGTTTGAACCAAAAGTTAAGACGGAAAAAATCTTTTGATACTGAACAATAAAAAATATACCCTATTTCCTGTAGATAGGGTATATTTTTTGTTGTTGTATCAGGAAGGTGTGGTCAAATTTAAGGGTGTGGTTCAAACCATAAAAATGAACAAGTTTCTCCATGGGGTTGGTCCCATGGAGACCGTAACCGAGAAAAAAATCACCACAGACTAAACTTTTCTATTATACCTTGTATAATATTATGTAGGTTCCCAAAAACCATTGACGGTTTATACAATATAATAAAACATGATAACCTCCTCGTTTTAGAAGTCGGTTACAAACGACCCCAAATAGATATGGAGAATGATAATCTAGTGAAACGTTTTGCAATAAGTAATGTCATACAGGCTGTAAGGGTAAACAGTCTTGTCATTCAAACCATGGGTAGTTGACTTAAATACAAAAATAAATGACCGAACACAACAAAAAAAAAACGTCATTTTCATTAAAAGATTTTAAAAAGTTTCTATCGGACACCGTGCTCTCTAGTGAAACAGCTGACTGACTGAGGGAGGGGTCGCGCTCGCGGCCGGTCAGTTCACATCCCGTACCTCCCGCCCGTGTTGAGACGCAAGTTCGTTGCCCTAGCGCATAGGACAACGAACTTGCGTCTCTTGTGGTAAAATGTAGAATAAAAAAAAAAAAAAAAAAGTTGTAATTTTCCATTGATTTTACGTTCTATAAATTAAATCAAACCACTGGTTGCAAGGATAACGGTGTTTACCCTAACACCCTGTATAATTACGAAAAAGCTTTCAAGTCCAGCAACAGACGTCACAGCGTGCCAAAATTGATGATGACAGTAATATTATACCATGGCGATATCATTTCCTTAAGGAAAAAGAAAAAAAAAATCTGCCTTCACTTTCCCCAACTATGTTGAGGTCGGCTTCCAATATAACCGGATGCTGTTGAATACCAGTATTTTACATGAAGCAACTGCCTACCTAACAGCCACAACCCAGTTACTGGGTGACACGATACCCCTTGGTAAGACTGGTCGTCAGACTTTTGGGCTTCTGACTACCCGTAACGACTGTCAAAGATCTAGTGAGAGGGTGTGGGCCCAGTGCGTGTTGGTAGATGTCACATGGCTTAAGCTCCTCTATTGAAAAAGCTCCTGTCAGGATTCGAACCTACAACCTACAGCTCGTAAGTCGCGACCGTATCCACTGGGCCACCACTGCTCGTATTAAAGACTATTATGACGAAATATTTTATTAAATTTTTTAGACACGTCATTACTAGCTTCTTTTCGATATTTCAATAGCGTTGACAGCAATTTGTTTATCGATGTATCAATTCTGCTTGACAGCAAACACTTTGAAGATATTTTGTTGTAATTTTCGCTTGTTAACACGACAGGTCCTACCTTTTAACTTTGTGGTTTAGTGTTTTTTTCAAGTAGTGAAAGCTTTTTAAAATATTTTGATGGATTGGTTTTAATTTATGCAGCATGTAACAAAGACCCGTCTGATCCAAAAGAGGGCGCCTAGGTACCGCAATAACATTACAAAAAGTAAACTTTTTTTTTTTTTTTAATAAAAATAAGAATATTTATAAATCACATTTTTACTACCAAAATCACCCCAATTTCATTATAAATTATCAAATTTTCTACAGAGGTCATAAGTTATGACTTGTAGACACCCGCTAAATGACGACTGCCCTCGCCCCATGTAATAACCCAGTAAATTTCTCCATTGGCGGGTTCGGTTGAAAACCTGCGTCAGGCACTAGTCGTCTGGCATTTTTGCTGAACTGGGCTTTTTTGGCGCAGCCGTGAGGCACACTCCCTTGATAATGTCCTACATCGTAATTTTACACTCTTTATTTGTTTATTTTTTATTTTATTTTGTTATCTGATGTATATTGTGTGCCTTTTAGTTAGTGCTGAATAAATGTATTTTCCTTCTTTCTTTCTTTTTTTCATTGAAAAAAAAAAAACTCATGAATACACTCTCAGTATGATTCTTAACAACACTCTCACGCATTGGACAGGGTATTTCTCACGCTGTATAAGGTCTCGTGTATAGGGTTGGCAAATTGGCTTACCTGATGATACTAGGCTGCCACTTAAAGACACAGTAAGTGGGCCCATATAGCATAAAAAAGCGATGAGAAAAGAAAAATCTCGTTATTTCTAGCGCAGAATAACCAAATGATCGAACGACAATTTCCAAAGGATTGCTGATTTCACCACAAAAAATCACTAGTAACAAAAGACAGTTCTTACCAGAATTATTATTCTTCTTGTAGCTGTCATCGACGACCTTCAGCGACTCAGCCAGAAACTGCGTCACACGATCCTTCTCGATCAAATTCGATAACTTCAGAACAGAACTTGAACAGACAGCTGTGCTGCTGGGGAGTTTGTTGCGCCACTTCTTCTTCCCAGCTAAAGCACTAGGTAGTGGTGAAGGGTGGGCGTTTTGGGGGGACTGTCTTATGTAATTTTGACGTTCGAAAAGTGCTGATTCTCAGTCTAGTTTGAATAAATGACTTTTGATTTGATTTGATTTGATTCACATTAATTACAAATGCCCATTTATTTTCTCCAAAAATAAAACACGATCCAAATTATAATCCTTCACAAGTCTACATAATAATTTAAAAAATTCATTCATCCACTGACGGACAACGCACAGCCCACGCCTCTGGGTCTAGAAACATGAATTTTGCACAATTTTTCTTTATATAGGCTCATAATTCAAGTAACCAGAACTTTTTGACTCCAAAAAAAAAGACATTAAATTATTTTATTTCTTGTTTATCAATGTTTAGATATAGATATCCATCATGTTTGCGGGGTTTCACTAGTTATTTTAATTTGTATAGCGAAAGTTGCACTATGGTTTGAAACACACAGGTTTGAAAATTCATCCCCGTAAATAGAGGATGAGGCTTGGCACTAACTAAAACCTTTGTGTATTAAACACGCTGAATACTTCATAAAACGCGGCGCACACACGACTGCGACAGCTCGGCGACTAGACGCAACGACAAGCTGCGGCCGACAAATTTCATATAATAATATTTTGTTCAAAGCTCCGCATATTTGCCGTCAAGTTGCAGACTCGCAACGACAGGCAAGGGCAGTCGTACGCTCTCGCGTCACGTAGACCCACGGTGCACATGCACACCTGACAACAGTCACATGTAACGAGTCAGCGTCAGTATTGCGATGTGCGCTAAGGACGGTGCGCGTGAGTTTGTATTTCGAATCTTAACTCGACGAGGAACCGCATCGAAAACAGTAAAGTATAGTTCTTTATTTGCACAGAAAGTAGTTACAAGTTACAGATGTTAAGTTTAATAAACGATCCTTATACTAACTAGTATTAACTTAACATCTTACCAAATTATGAAGTGAGTCTTTAGTATTATAGCCCAAAACAATTTGCATGCCTTAGCTAAGGTAACTACCTTAACTAAGACAAAGAAAATGATCAACAACTACACACAAACGACAGCGCTGCGTCTAGTCGCAGCGACTAGACGCAGTGACAAGGCGCACAGTTTCCGCTGGCACTAATTTAGACATAAAATCTCTACAGTCTGCTAATTGACGTGAAATGTTTGCATATGACGTCATACGATTAGCTCAGTATAAACTGATTTGCTTCGGTGTTAATTAAGTTGAATCCTATGCAAACATGGCGTTTCCTTGCTGGCTTAATGTTAGAATATTAAACTGTGCAGTCTGAATTACTGCTGATTAACGAGTTGATTCTTCGTTAGTTTTATGAGATAAACTTTTTCAATTGATTTAAACAAGTAAAACAAGATGCAAATAATAGCCGCACGAGTCAATCCATCAGATTAAGCTGCGCTTGCCGGTGTTGGTCCCTGGATGGGTTACCAACTTATCAAGCCGTTGGTCCCAGCTGTCATTCTTGGATCTTTGACAGTCGTACTGGGTCGTCAGAAACCCAAAAAAGTCTGGCAACCTGTCTCATCAAGGGGATCGTATTACCCAGTGACTGGGTTGTAGAATTCAGATAGGCAGTCACTCCATGTAAAATAGTAGTAGAAACTCAGCTGCATCCGGTTAGATTAGAAGCCCACCCCAACATAGTTGAGAAAAGGCTAAGCAGATGATGATGATTTTGAATAGAAAGTCTGTAAGTATAGATTTTTATTGGCTAGTCAACTTCAAAATTAAGCTTTGCAATCACAAAGCAAAGCAAAGTATTGCAAAGCATAATTTTTAAGTGTACAGAAGTGTACAGTGTTTCATTAGTGAAATATAAAATTGATAAACATTTTTCAAACAGTTATTATCTTCAGAGTATCATACATTTTCATACCCGAAAGTACAGTCGCAAAGATAACACTTAGACACCAATAAAATGGTATATTTTACCAGACAATAAATGTACGCAATCAGTTTTTGAATCTTGGTATTAATTTCGTTTTAATGCCATATAAGAGAAGTTGGCTTAGTATCTAAAGTTCATTCAAAACGCTTATCTCTGAACTTAGTACATTTAATGGTTCTACGTTTTAAAGGTTGGAGGATTGAGAAGACGATATTTTATATAGTATAAAGGAGCATTCGTGGCCCAGGAGAAACGGCTGTGACTTTACGAGTTAAAGGTCGTAGGTTTGAACCCAGGTAGGCATTTTACTTTCTGTAAATTATTCTATCACCGCTGCTCTCAAAATGGTGATGGAAAACATCGCGAGGAAACCGGCATGTCCTAGACCCAAAAATTCGAAGACATGTGACATCAACTAACCCGCACTGGCCCCGCGTGGTGTATTTTAGCCCACTCCCTCTCTCAGAGGAAGCCTGTGTCCCAAAAGTGGGAACATTATATATAGGCTGATTACCGCCCACCTAAACGGTCTTTAAGAGCTGTCAGTGTCAATATTCCGTAACAAAGATTACACTGAGAGCTCTCGAGGACCGTTTAGAAGAAGAAGAAGCTCTCCCTTTATCCAGAGAAGAAATGAGATTAGATAAAACTATGCGCTTGCGTTGTCCAATTTATAGAATGTCTTGGAAACAATTTTTTCATGTGCGTTATAGCACTGTCTGTATTTATTTAGTTCATAATTAGTGTTTAAAAGTTATTTTGTTTCCGGCTGGTCATAATTTCAGCTGAAAGTCGTGCACTGCTGGACATAGGCCTCCCCCAAGCACCGCCACTTCGACCGGTTCTGTACTTCTCGCATCCTTCTCGCATTCCTGCGGTCTTCACAAAGTCATCAGTCCACCTCGTGGGGGGCCTTTCAACGCTACGTCTTCGGGTACGCAGTCGCCACTCCAGAACCTTTCGGCCCCATCGGCCATCTGGATCCTGTACACACGGCTTCACTTCAAGCTAAGCTGGCTGGTATAAGCTGGCCTCGCATTGAAAGGAAATCCTATACAATGCGAGATCAGCATAAACTGGAAATGTATAGCTTGATGTGTAGCCATGTGTACATATGCGATCTTAGCGATAGTAATTAGAATTAATTAACCGAATTAATTATGTCTAATTGCTGGATTTCTTCATGTCTTTGACTAAAATAAAACTATAATAATAAAAACAAAGACAATCAAGTCTATTGTATCATTAAAATAATGGAACATTAAACCTTACAAAGGATTGATACATTAAAAGCCATTAAGGCTTCATTTCTAATTAATTACCAGATAAGCAAGCACATTACTTTTAACTAATTAAAACTAAAAAGAGATATCTACGAACCAAATTAAAAAGTTAAAAGACAATTAGTTATAAACATAAGTTTATATTTCTATGGTTATATCAAGCAAGTTGGGTGTTCGTCAAAGAGGACGCTTCGAAATGTTGCCACTACGCAAAACGAAAACCGTAACACGGAGGATATTCTCATTTTGCCCATTTCTTTTATTTATTTTTATTTTTATCTTTTTTATGTATAGTTTATGTATAGTATATTCTATTAGATAATAATATATTATAATATATTTTTTATAATTAATTTACCGAGAATCGAGCTGTATGGCGTGCAATTGGAGAGGCCTATGTCCAGCAGTGGACTGCTATAGGCTGATGATGATGATGATGATGATAATAAATTTTTTATTTTTTATTACAGTGCGCTGTACTGGTACAGCGTCCTAATAATAGTTTATCCGTGCCGCACCGGTCGACGTCATTACGTCAGCGCCGGCTGTCGCTGAAAACCTGCGCTGGGCTCTGTCTTGCATAGGGTCGCAGCATAATGCTGAGCGATAGCCGTTTTGTGTGGATGTGACGCATGTGTCATGTTTACCGCAAATAAACGTATTTTCTTTCTTTCTTTTCTTTCTAAACTACCACAAATTAACACAACTGTGCTTTAAATTAATCTTGTTCGTTAAATAAAATAAATTGACAAGTTTTCACTGGCGAAGAAGTTAGTTGGTGAGAAAGTAAAGATGCTATCTTAATAAAATTAAGATATTGTAGCACTTTTGTGTACAACTGTCTATTAAAGTTTTCTTTCAAAAATATTGATTGGGGTGTTGTGCGTAAATAATAATATGAAACACTAGCGACCTACCCATGCATCGCACGGTTTTTATGACTTAATAAAACATCGAGATTTTTAAATTAAATATTGGTTCAATATTAATTTATTACACACAGACGTTCTTAAATAAATGATCTAATTGATTGTGAAATCATTGTGTAACCTAGCTATAGGTAATATTGTAACCTACAAACCTGTTAGATATTGTAACCTTGTAAAGTCTTGCTTATAGGTAATATTGTGTAACCTGTAAACCTGCTGACTGTATTACCTGGACAATAAACAATTTTCTATTTCTATTTTTTCTACCAGCATCAAAATCCGTTGCGAAGTTTAGAAGAATAACGCGGTTACACAGACAGACATGAAAAGATGATGGATGCGGTATTTACAATGTCTAGCTGTGCTGTGAAAATGTGTGGGGGTTTCCACCAAAGCTGTGCGATGAAAATGTGCCTACGAGGATGTGTAGTGGAGCTGTGAAAATGCGCATTAATGTGTGGTGCGAGGATGGATGGACTGGCTGGTACAGTATGCGCAAACCTCGCAACACATCCTTCTCAACACACATTCCTCGCAACACATCCCTCGCACACATCCCTCGCTTGTTTTGTATGCGCAAAAATCTAGCTGCGCTGAGCCGTTTCCACCAGAGATGTGCTGACCGAGGCGAGGTAAATGAAGCGATTCTATTGGTTCTTTACAAACACATCCCTCGCTACGCATCCTCGCACATCTCTGGTGGAAACGCAGCCCAAATCCAGTACTACGCCGTAGCATAATTGCTACGACGTAGCGCATTGGCTACGGTAGCTACGAAAATGAAAGCGTTTTATTATCCATAATTCTTAAGAAACTTGCTATTGAGTTTTGGTAAGTAAATTATTTTTTTAGCCCTTGACTATTATTTACTAGGATCCATGTAAAAATTTAAAGTAAAGATTTTTTACAAAATTGAGCGATCAAGCCTTTGGAACAAAATTGTGTCAAGCCAAATACTTCACTTTATCAAAGTAGTACTTCGATAGTACTTCGGTAGAATTATTTTGATACTTTTTTTCTTACGCCATTAAATCACAGACATTACCATTATTACCTACCTGACTTTGCAGACTAATGAATTGATGGTCGTAATTTAAAAGTGGAGTGCAATGGCCTCTACGAGTGGCAACACCATAAATGAACGTCCGGCGAAGTCTGGGCAGTTAATCTCACTTTCCCTAGCTGACTGGCTAATATTTGTTATCTCGGAAAGAACTACTTATTCTCAAAACAAAAAAAGTACGTCAGAGCAAATAAAAAATAAAAAAAATAAACCCTTTTGGCCTTATTACAAAACAATGTTTATACCATGCCCCCTCTAAAAAGCTTATTTTATTCACTGAAAACAGTGAATAAAAAGCACTTTTAATCACTGTTTTGGTGTTTGAATTTAGAACACCAATTTGTTCGAACTCCATCTCAATGATATACAAACTCCTATTTGATTTGATTTTCGAACAGGAGTTTAGCATTAGAATTAAAACTGTTTTGTGTTCTTTGCTGTCATTAGTAAATGGGCGCTATTTTAAATATTGTAAGTTGTACGAACAAAAAGTTTAGGGTTACTTAATAATAAATTGATTGAAAACGTTTTCAAGTGATGAAGATGTGTTAACACCTGAGTGTATGAAAGAGAGGGCGGCCGATATAGTAGAAAGCTTGCTAACCAACAAATCACGGCTGGTTTACATCAAAGCTACGATGAGTTTGAGTGTGAGTTTGTTTGTTTGTTTGAGTTAATGGAAAAATGAAAATCAAGCTGACCACATTTTCAAAGTCTGTTTTCCTAACTTATTTTAATGAGTTGTCTAAGAAAAAGAAGTCATCGACCTTATGGAGTAGGTATGTATTCTATGCTACGGTGTAGGTACTATAAAAACAAGGCATAAAATTGACATAACAACATACTCGAAGTTGCATGTTCTTTTTCTCGTAGTCATGGTATAAAGTATAGTATGCAACTCTTGAATAAAACGGATTTATATCGAGGGCCATGAATCGCTCGCGTCGTTCAGGATTCTAACACTTGAATCACTCCCTACGCTCGTGATTCAATCATCATGAATCACTCCCTACGGTCGTGATTCAGTCGTTAGAATCCTTCACTTGCTCGTGATTCACCTATGGCCCTCGCTTTAAATCCATCCTTTATTCACTAATTGCATAATATACTATTATTTTTTTAAGCTCAGGTAAAAATCATCGAACCATTTTTGAATTTCGAATTTTATTCATACAATGTTAGAGATCTAATTACAAAAAATTACGCTAAGTCCGAGTCTAAGTTGTGAATTTTGTATTATTGTTAACTTAGGTTTATCAGAAAAAACGTTCAAAATACTAGGTTTTACCTTTAACTTTTAGTCTAGGGACTAAAAGTTAGAACACGTTTTGTAATGAGACGGGAATATTTCACAAAAAAAAAACTACGACAATGCTGCCCAGTCTTTTTTTCCATCTTGTTTCGTAATAAACGGTGGTATATTCCTCTCCATAAAAACCACATGGGACCTTTATAATTAAGACTTTCCGCATAGTTCTATTTAGTTTATACGGACGTTTTAATAAAGGCAGAACTGAAAATGCTACCGCCAGCCGGTGCAAGTAATAAACATGAAACTGTATGAGCAAAGTTCTGTTGTGTTAAATGTATTAAAACTAACTTTTGTTACTCCGTTTCTGTAAACGAATTTTGTTGCAATTTAGACATGGTTTTCTGTTTTTGTTTATGTTAGTTTGACGTTGTGATAATTGTTTGAAAATATGTTTAGGTTTTAAGCTGTATGTATCGTTTTTTTTCGCTCGTGGCCACGTTAAATGGCAAAGCTAATTCTTTGGCCAAAGAACGAGCCAGCCTTCTGGTCACGTGAAATGTGGACCAGTCGGCGAGAATTTTTCTTATAAACTCCTTAAGTAATTTCATTCATATCATCCCATCACGTAATCCATTCATCTTTTCTTTGGTATTTCTTTCCTCTCCATCCAACAAAATTTATAATTAATCACTCTATCAGTCAGATGCATTGAATACTACCTACTCATCATCTTCCTGCCCTTGTCACATGTTACTTGGGGTCGGCGCAACACGTTTTCTTTTTCCACTCTCCCCTGTCAACCGTCACGCTATCGGTCACTCCCTTCTCTTTCATATCATTCCTCACACAATCCATCCATCTTTTCTTTGGCCTTCCTCTCCTGCTCCATCCATCAACATTTATATTCATCACTCTTTTAGTCACATGCGTTTCCTCCCTCCTCATCACATGCCCATAACAGGCCAAACGATTACTTTTCAACTTTGTCACTGGCGCCACTTTTAAACTTCCCCTTATGTACTCATTTCTTACTTTATCCATTTTCGTCACTCCACACATACATCTCAACATTCTCATCTCCGCTACATGCATTCTTTGCATTGAATACAACCTACTAAGATCAGTAATTTTTCTCACTCACCCAACCCTAGTACAATAGATACTGTTTTACTTCCAACTTCCCACCCCACAAATTATCATTCAAATAAAATAGAAAATCGCGCTGAAAGTTCACTCCATTCATATTCCCAACTATTGAAGATATTAATATCTTCAATAGTTGGGAATTTAAAATGTACGACAGTAGTGCCTTTTCACGGATACTTTCAATAGATATGCTTGGAAAACTTTTGACTTTGAAGTTAAACGATGACTTGGAGTTACTTTGTTAGTTTGGAAGGTCCAATTACATTCTAACTAATATTATAAATGCGAAAGTGAGTTTGTTTGTTTGTTACGCTTTCATGCTAAAACGGCTGAGCGTATTTGCATGAAATTTGGCACAGGGGTAGACCATGATCTGGAATAGGACATAAGATACTTTTTATCCCGAGATTCCCGCGTTCGAGACTTACGCGGGTGAACCCGCGTGGCGCAGCTAGTTAGCTATAATTTGTACTTGGATCCTTCTATTAGGAATTTTTTCAAAAGGTATTTGAAAAAAATCTAAAAGAAGATAAATCACCTTATAGCTTATTTCAATCATGACCAGCACATTTAAGCCGTGTTTAAGAGCTGTCACTGTCAATAATCAACAAAAATGCACTCCTGAGGCCCTAGACAAAGTGAAATACTATCAGCAATAACGATGATGGAAAAGTCAAAATGTGTAGGGTAGATATTACTAGATCAACGAGGCAGGCGGGGTATATTGTGTCATTGTATTGTATAAAGACCTCAAAAGACCATTTCAGACTCTAATCTACATGGTCCTCATATGGCTTGACCAAGATTATGTCTCGACTGAGACGGTGACCTCTGAGTTTGTTTCGTCATTTCTTCTCAGATTAGTCAGATAGGTAACGCCGACCTCATCTAGCTTATTTTTACAACTTTTTAATATGACGTGTAAAAGTGATTCCAATATCCTATTTACAGAATAAACAATTTCATTTCATTTCAATAGAAATGTCAGTGGCCTCTGTGTATTATTTATTTATATTTATTTATTTATTTTAGGGGAATTGCTTTTTAGGGGAATTTAGGGGAATTTTAAAGAACTTGCATTTTTCATACTAACATTTTCTTAATTTATATTATTATAACAACCATGAACAATTATGCTTTAAAACTTTTATGCACTAATGTTTAAAAACTAAGATGACGTATGCCACTTAGATTAACAAAAAAAAATAACAAATCGGTCTAGTCATTTTGGAGTTTTTTCGAGACCAATGCACGGCAAGCGACAAAAATAAGTTATAACAGTAACATAAAAAATGAGGAGTCATTTTTAAGGTATTTTTTATGTTTAGAAAACTATAAGTAATAAGGTTTTTTTACTGTTGGTAGTTGTTTATGATGGTCAGTATTCGATATAATACCAAGCAATTGATGAATATTTTAAATCATAGAAGTGATTAGGTTCTCTTTTTGTGAGAAAAAGTCACCAATTTCATAGGACCCAATAGAACACCACTTTATTTGTGTTCGGTTGGGTGGCAGTCCAAGCCCATTGAGGCTTGAACCACCAAACTCATGATGCCGATGATGGTGGGTTGTTTCGTCAGGTTGGATTGGCAGCATAATATGGAATTCCATATTATGGAATCAGGCATTACATTGCAGAAAGTCATGACAGTATTATGCGTCATAATATCAGTTTTGGGAGGGCTGCATTCTGCATCCAAGCCTGGGGGCTTAAAACGGTCACTTTAGCAGAATCATAATATATTATTATGAAAATATTATGAATCATCGTAAAATGTCACAAAGTGACATTATGGAATATGCATGTGATTCAAATATGGGTCAAATATTTTTTTTTTATAAACTATATTACTTAAGAATTATGCCTCCATCAATATTTTTGAATAAAATTTCTTTTTGAGCGAGAAATTAATTATTAAAAAGTCCCGAAAAACTGTGGGTAATTCAAATACTTGAAAAGGCTAAGAGCGGATGTCAAAAAATCAAAATCAAAATCAAAATATTTTATTTCATATAAACCTATATGGGCACTTATGAAACGTCAGAAGCTAGGTGCACGTGCAGATGTGACGTAACAATCCGGGATAACAATCAAAATGTCAATGTCAAGTCAATCAACAAGTGTCAAGTCAATGTCAAACGCTCATAGAAAAAGGAGTGTTTGACGTTGACTTGACAGTTGCTTGTCTGTTTTCACGGACTGTGACGTCACCACACCAAGCGCGCCAAATGGTTGGAATGGAGTGCGTTTAAATAGCCCGGATCGGTTGGATATTTTTAAACAGTTTTTTAACTACTTTAAATTGCTTTTTTGCCGTCGAATTTTTTTAACTATTATTTGACGATGTAAACTATCGAATAAAAATATTTAAAAAATACATGCATATTCCATAATCATAATATGATCTGCGTGTAATTCATATTACGAAGTATATCTGTGTGACAGTTTTCTATGGAGATTCGTAAAATGGTCCACAAATTATGAATTGCTTTTATGTCAAATTAAATCAATTGTTAATGACAGCTGGGATTCAGGAAATGAACTGCTTTTAAAGGAATTGCCAATGTGGCTGGTTTAGGCCCCCTGGTTTAAGTTATTGTTGAATTAAAACTAAACATTTACTGATTTAAGGACTTACATGATACAACATGTGTACCTATTTGCTAGGCAGGAAGAATACGTGATCGGTCATTGCAGAATAATTTATTGATGGCGTTCCATTTCCATTCACTCGATAACATTACAATGCACCCTTTCGGCCACCCACGGAAAAAGGGGCCAGTTAAATTGGGACTATGTCCACGTTCCATATGTAAAAAATACCATTTTCAACATGAGCCCGTCTATTTATATCCTAATCTGTTATATTGAAAGCCATCTGCTCACGCAACGATAATAATTCAGTAACAGTATTAAACGATTAAGGGAAAAAGCTAAATTGGCAATAATTCTACTTGAGGGTTCGCGTGACCGAAATGTCACGGGAGCGCTAACCGTAGGATTACGTAAAGTAGAAGCAGAAGGTTGAGTTTTAGGCGCTGTTCTAGTCTCCTAATCCTAACTTCCTAACTATAATTATATTCGAACTTATTTTATATTTATTATTTATTTATATTTATATTTTATAACTTATCTAATAATTATTATAAATGCGAAAAGGAGTTCGTTTGTTTGTTACGCTTTCACGCAAAAACAGCCGTTTTTGCGTGAAAGCGTAACAAACAGACGGATTTAGATGAAATTTGGCACATGGGTAGACCATGACCTGGAATAGGACATAGGATACCTTTTATCCCGCTATTCCTACAGGACCGACACTTATGAGAGTGAAACCGCGGGGCCCAGCTAGTAGGCTTATCATAAAACCGCGTAGGTCTCGATCCCGTAAGTAGCAAATTTTAAATTTTCGCTCTCTCTGCAATTAGATCACAATTCTTTAGGTAGGAGACTAATACCCGGTTTCTGATTTGAGAAAAGTAGCAAATCTCAACTGATTATTCTCAAATACATAAGTATGCGCTTTTAAAATCGAATTTCGTTTCTGAATTAAGATTTTTTATCTCTAATCAAGACTGGACCTTGTTTGCATAGATCAGGAATACGCAAATAAATGATCAGTTGATTATGGTTTAACAAAATTCGATTTTAAAAGCGCATACTTATGTATTTGAGAATAATCAGTTGAGATTTGCTACTTTTCTCAAATGAGAAACCGGTTGTGACTCGTCACACCATCTCCTTCTGGACCTAGCGCGTCTCCTCTGCCCTGCAGTGAGCTCATACTAATAATATTAAATAACTAACAAACTTCAAACATTAATCCATTTGCCAAGCGGGAGGTAGGCATTATTATTTCCCGTCGACTGGTCCACATAAAGGCACTAGCTTCGCTGTGAATTACATTCGCAGTAATATATTTCAAATAATCACAGAAGGTTTATAATTATGTAACTAGCGACCCGCTCATGTTTCAAACAGGTTTTTATGTAACTTTAATATCAACAAAAAATCTAAATCTCAATAATAAAATAAGTGATAGACATAATTTTAACACAAGAAATAAAGATAAAATAGATCAACCATTTTTTAAATTAGCTGAAATACAAACATCTTTTATGGGGTACTGCGTTAAATGCTATAACAAAATACCTAGTGATATATTGCAATTAAATTAAAGAAAATTTAAAACCCATATTAAAAGTACACTTTGTAAACAATCATATTACAAATTAGAGGATTATATCCAAGATAAGAATGCTTGGAAACATGCTGGTCTTGCCCCATAGGACAAATTCAAGTCTGGACAAAATCAAACTGGTTGCTAATTTAGTTGTATAATTTATTATTTGTATATCATAGATTTTTTTACATTTTATGATTATTAAACTCACATACTGTCCTATTAGTATTACTTGTAAGTTTGTAGGAATATTGTGATATCGTATACTTTAACAATGTTTGTAAATATGTGAGCACCCTGTATCTATCACATACTTAATTAATTTATTTGTCATTGCTCCATTTTTAATTCTTTTTTACCTATTGTGGTACAGTAATTGTATTCTCGGTGCATCGTCTTCACAAGTAATTATATAATTGATGTATACCAAATATTGTAAAACATTTTTTTTTAAAGAGTAACGTTGGAGTTTCTATCCCATTCTTCTCCATACGAAAACTACCTTTTGGAAGGGGCAACTAGAATCAGTTCTATTTCTATGTATTTGACGTTCAAAAGTGCCTTTAATGTGCCTACTTGAAATAAATTATTTGACTTTGACTTTTGACTTTGACTGTTGACTTTGACTTTTGACTTTGACTTTTGACTTTGACTTTTGACTTTGACTTTTTACTTTGACTTTTTATTTTGACTTTTGACTTTGACTTTGAACGTATTATACACAAAACCTTCCGGAATAAAATCTATACAATGTTGGAAATCTCATCAAAATCTGTTGCGTGGTTTAGAAGAACAACGCGGACATAGACAAACACGAAAAGCGACTTTAATTTATAATTAAGTATAGTTGTTTTACTTTAACCGACTTCCAAAAAGGAGGAGGTTCTGTGTTGGTATGTATGTTTATTTTTTTGTATTTTCATCGGTATTTTCGCCAATTGCATTTTTAATTTTTTAGTCTGCACATTATAAAAAAATATAAACAAAATAATATGTGACACACTAATTACAAAGTAGCAAAAAGCCTAGTATTAAAATTTAAAAGTTTGACAATGTTATTCATTGCTGATGTCGGGGCAGGTCAACATTTTCATGGTCTACACCGTAGACAGAGGCTGTCTACGGCCAAGACCAGAGACAATAAATGCGCATGCTGAGTCCGCCGTTTTGTTGCCACAATAAAAAAATCAATCTTTCAAGGTTTGGATCTTCTGAACTTTACCTCAATATGATTAAAATCGGATCATCGGGTTCCGCATTTAATTATCGAAATGACCTGGTTTGCGGTTTTTGATAGTTCACTGTACATGTTGTTTAGCGTAATAAAGTTTTTGGGTACGAACCGTTTACCACGAATAGATTCTCAGTAAACGGTAATTAAATTAGTTTGGATTTTGTTGAAATTGAAACCTGTGGATGAAACAAATGATGTGGGTTTGGCTTATCTTCATCATTTGCCTAAACTACTTTGGAATCTGATTCAAATCCTAGCCTAACCGGATGCAACTCAATACCTACTGGTATTCTAATTTACATGGAGCAATTTACAGTTTGTTTGAATATTATTTGAAGAATTTGCGAATCTTTATTTGTTTGAGGTATTGTTTGGTGTAAATGACTTTTGTTAAATTTTGGTGTACCTGCCGTAAGATGGTTGAAGTCGTGATTTAGTTGTATCTAAGGATATAGCTATACAGGCTGAAAGGGTAAACACTCTTGTCATTCAAACCATGGGTAGTTGACTTAAATATATAAATAAATGACCGAACACAACAAAAAAAAAACGTTATTTTCATTAAAAGATTTTAAAAAGTTTCTATCCGACACCGTGCTCTCTAGCGAAACAGCTGACTGACTGAGAGAGGGGTCGCGCTCGCGGCCGGTCAGGTCACATCCTGCACCCCCCGCCTGTGTTGAGACGCAAGTTCGTTGCCCTAGCGCATAGGGCAACGAACTTGCGTCTCTTGTGGTAAAATGTAGATATAAAAAAAAGAAAAAAAAAGTTGTAATTTTCCATTGATTTTACGTTCTATAAATGAAACCAAACCACTGGTTGCAAGGATAACGGTGTTTACACTAACACCCTGTATAACGTAATATAATTATATGAAAGCGGTTTATAACTGTTTGACTAGCAATATAACTATCAGGCCAATCCGACTAAATAGGTTAGGTTAGGTTAGGACTGTGACAACTGTCGACCAATTGGTCGCAGTGACAAAATTAGGGCACTCCGACAGTAAACCGCTTTCATTTTACTATATTCCTAGGGATATAACTATAGCACGACTTCAACCATCTTACTGCGACATACCTACACTATAGTATATTCTGTGTTTATAGCGTTTCTCAAGCAATGGCTTATCAAATGCAAAAATATATATTTTTTAATCCGTATATTATAATATAGACAGGCCCAATATCTAACCACAACATCATGCAACTGCCTAGCCTTTTCCCAACCATATTGGGGTCAGGTCCAGTCTAACTGGATGCAGCTGAATACAAGTATTTTACATTGAGTGACAACCTATCTGAGCACAACAAATTGAAATATTTTTGGAATGTTAAAAATACTTTGTTTAGACATTGTCTCACCTCTTGACCGCAATAGGCGTGCCTGAACTTCGCCGCTGAGCCGATCGATCTGCGCGATATAGCCACGAGCCACTCTAGTTTTCTTAGAGTATTAATATATCGTAAATAACTATATCGTCTTCATTTTATTTTTTGTGTGTTGTTTATATTTTGTTTTTTTTTATTCGTCGTCATCTTTTTGTGGATTTTCGACAGTCGTTACGAGTCGGCAGGAGCTCGAAAATCGGACAACCAGTCTTACCAAGGGGTAAAAAATATGGGTTTAAAGAATTATAAACATTAGAATCAGTAATACAACTCTCCAAGTTCATGAAAGTGAGTTTAGGTAATTTAGATTATTGTGAAAATAATGGTAATAAAAAAAATGAAATGCAATATTTATATAATATTTATAGTGTATATTTGAATGAAATATTATTTACGGCCGTAACAAATATGGGTTTACAGAATTATAAACAAGAATCATCAATACAACTCTCTAAGTTCATGAAAGTGCCAACATGACATTTGGCACTTACATACATGAACTTAGAGAGTTGTATTGCTGATTACAATGTTTATAATTCTGTAAACTCATATTTGTTACAGCCGCAAATAATATTTAGAACAACATAAAACCTGACACTGATCTGTAAATTGCAGAAAACTTAAGAAAATTTGAATTTCGCGGGCTACCCTAGCGTATCCACCTTAATAAGATAATATTAAGATTAATTATTATTAACATTGATTTAATATTTTAAATAATTACAGTAAAGAAATAAGCATGCGAGCGCCACCAGTCGTGCGCAGACTTACCTTGCGCGCACTTTACCAGCAATATTATTAGGCGGAACTTCGTTTCGGAAATAACGCCTCCTAATTATTTTATAACATTGGCAAGCCCGCTCCCTTGCCCGATGAAATTTCCCGTCGGTAAAAATGAAGAATTTTCATACAAACTTTGATCTCTATTGAACCCATTAAGCTAAATTGAAAAAAATCCTTCCTTAATGCTCATCTTCGATATTGGAATTATTTAAAAAAAATCATTCTTCTAGACAGTGAATATAAGATTTTTTGAAGTAGAAAATTGATTGTTTTTTTTATGATTCGAACGTCCATGTTTTCGGTTTTACTCTATGCTATTTAGGGATTGCTGAAACACTTTGAAAGGCAAATGAAGTCCATGAAATAAATTCATCACGGAGTGAGGTTTCATCTCCACTCGCTCATGAATAAGGGTTCTGTTTGGGTCCGAAACTAGTCGCGAGCACAATGCAAAATAATTCTTTGGAAAGCTTTAAATATTTGACATGCATACGTACTATCATGTCTATTTGTCTATGGCCTTAGTTGGCCTGACTTACTTACCAGCCCTGACATCAAGCAATAGACAATACTGTAAAACTTTTTAAGTTCTCTTTTGATTTATCGAATACTAATGGTTTTGGCTTCTTGTATTAGTGTGTATCCCAGACTGCTACTGAAAAACCCAATAACACTTTGCCCGAGGAGTCTCGACATTTAAAGATGGTCACCCATCCACGGACCAATCCCGGCAAGCGTAGCTTAACCTGATGGATCGATCCGTGCGGCTGTTATTACTTAGCCACGAGCTCCTCTCAAATATCTATACATGTGAGTTCTTATACATAAGAAAACAGTAACTTGTGGTCCACCTACTTATGTATAACCAGGATAGTTATGCATTTTATGATGAGTCATACAACTTAAATAACTAAGTAACAGCTGCTACGAAGCCCATAACTTCCATTTTATCTAGTCTCCACTTAGTAAAGGCATTTATTATTAATTCACGACGACAGTTATTACTTTCCTAAATAACATTTTTTTATAAAATAATGTTAGGTAATTTGGGGCTTACCCGAATGGTGTTTAGATACAGCAATAAATGCTTCAATTTCGCGGTTAAAGCACGTAATTATTGTTATTTAAAGGCGATCAAATTATGCATCATTTTATGGTTTAGGGAGCTCGCGCACTAGGCTGCCACGACCAAGGCCAGTGGCCGCGCAGACCTGTGGGCTAGGTAATTACGTAAGGTCGGACACAGTCACATATTTGAACACTTATTTCAACACTTGTGAGGTCCTCGCATGATGTGTTCAAACAAGTGTTCAAATATTGTTGCTATAACTAGCGCCGGCTTTACACACTTAAATTGTGTTCAGTCAGCCTTTTGAGATCTCCGTACATACCTACGCGTCTACGTGCGCGCGCCTGTTTTTTTTTTTTTGTTGGGCTAATTGAACTTCTTTGTCTACCTTTATTGTGATAAATGTGCCTATTCTGTATCTAAGCTAAATACGATCAGTCGATGCGTCACGGTCGAGTTTATTGTGTCGACGCACGAATCGCGTTTCCCTTTAAGGGTTACGTAAATGGGATACAAAAGCCGCTTATAATGTTTTGTTGTGGTTATTATTATTAATTTTGTTTTTAATTTTTCATGTTAGCCTTCAATGTCCCACTGCTGAGCAAAGGCCTCCCCCGTATCCTTCCAAACATCCTTTTCCAGGGCCACCTCGATCCGGGTCTAGATCGTCTCGCCACCTCGGCAGCGCCTTTCCATCTTCAGGCACCTACCGTGTGGAGACTGTTGCCCAGCGGTCACTATGTCGCTATAATTTTATGTTTGGGTAGTTAATTTATTCGTTCGAATAAGAGTCGAGTTGGGCTTATGTGTATTTATTTTGGAACGAAGATCCTTATCACACGGTAAACTGCACACTTGGCGAACGAGAGCTGGATCGAAAAAAGTATACCATTTTGAACGTCACGACCCTTGATACGTATGTATGATCTGTGCTAGTTTGGTGATAAAGGCAATCAAAGAAAGATGTGTATCAGAAAAAGGTTCTTGTACTATATAACTTGTACTGTAAATTATTGAAAACAGAAACAAAATCAAAAAAGTCTATACTGAACCACTTCACATCATGCATAGTACAATCAAGCGCATGTCATCTGTGGTAAAAATTTACAGCACCTTTATTGCGAAGCACTACGGACGGTATTCGAAGTTCAAGTGACGTGTGGTTGACCATACTAATTGTGTCATAATTATTTTTTATTGCTTACCATATACACGAACACATATTTAATAAACCTGCGGCTTGATTCATAGCGGAGATAGTAATTCCCTTGTTACCATTTGCACGGTACATTAATGTTTTTCATAAAAACACATAGGTAGGTTTTAATTGTTTAGATTTCTTGGAATTTAGTTAGTTAGGTGTTACGTAAATGTGATTTTATGTAGGAAAAAATATTTGGGTTTTATAAGCTTTTAATTTTTTATCATACATGTTAAGTTTAATAATTTATATTAAATAGTTTAATATTAAAACATAAAAAAATAAATATTTTTTCTAGTTACTAGATGGCTCAGTATTAAAAACAAAAAATACACTTGAAACTGATATTTTCGGGCGTAACGCTTTTTCGTTACGTGATGATTTCTACCATTTTACTCCTACTGCAAGCCGAGTTAAAGAACTTCATTCGAAAAATATCACGGTATGTTTAAGATTAAGATTATGAAAACCAAATAAAGTTATTTCTCTTGCCTTGCAAATAAAAAGTGACAGAAAAAAATCTCTTTATAAAGAAAGAAAAGAAATATCCATGTTTATTATTAAGGACAACAACTTGTTAGAGTTTTATTTTGATGTTTATCTTGTAAATCAAGTCCGTGATAAGTCGAGCGTTTTATTGGCACTGGCAACATTTTTTGCTGTCGAATTTATTTACTTATATTTTCATGAGATATATTTTTTAAATACCTACTGGAAATGATTAACGTAGGTACTATATTTTGCAAGCACGCAGTTATCGGTTCGTATAAATTTTGTTTAATTTTGAACATATTTTCGGATTTGAAAAAAAACTATTAAAACATACATACTTCTAAAATAAATATCACTTAAAAATATATTATTACAATATAATTTAAAATAACTATGCAACTATGACGAAATGGCACCGATAAAGTAATGCTGTTAAAGTACTTAAGGAATAAAAAATTGAAAGCTTATATATTATTCTAAGAATATTAACAAAATAAAAAATAGAGAATAAATGCATTGTAATTAGTATATAATAATAATAGTAATAAAGTTTCCTATCTCTGCAGCCCTAACCACTGGTAGCTCCCGACACCAGAGGACCTCTATTTTTTATTATTTCTAAATGCTTTTTTAGTAATTTTATTTTAAGAAGTATTTTACAATGCAAATAAGTAAGAAAAAAACACACATAGTTATAAAATAAGAATAAAGAAACCGATACCTTGAGGAAACTGGCATGCCTGAGAGATATTTCTCGTAGGCATGTGAAACCTATTTCAAAACAATGTATTTCTAGCTATTAAACGTTTGACTAGATTTGGTATCAGAAACTTCACTCGCGTGAAGGTTCATTTTTTTCGTTTTATCCCACCTTCACAAGAAACCGACAAAACAACAAAGGAATGAACGTTCATCTTCTCTTTGGATTTAATTTTTAGATCATTCGGTAGGCGTGTGAGAGATGTCGAGTGCCGAAATCCTACATCGTTAGATCGGAATTCAATTTTCAGATTTGATTCATTTTGTGTTCAGACATTTCTCTTCGAGTGAAGATGCCGAAAGGTTAAAATGAACAAAAAGTGAAGCGGCATGTTAAAGGATTTATAAAAAATAAAAACTAAACATCAGAAAACAAAAAAGAAGTTAACATTGAACCATTGCTTGATGCAACGAAGTCACTGAAACGTTATGCTACGGTTACACTTCGCGATATCGCGAATTTATATATAGTTACTTTTCTTCGTGCGCTCTCTGTTGCTCAGCGAGTAATCGAGGGGTGTGCGAGAGAGAGCACACGAAGAAAAGTTCGCGATAACGCGAAGTGTAGCCGTAGCATTATTGATGAAAGTGAGTTGGTGTGTTTTCCTAGGGAGCGTTTTTTGACAGCGTAAAGTCCATCCCCGCTGCCATCATTTTAAGGACAGCCGTCACTGCGATCGTTAAGTAGCGGCCGCCGCTCCTCTAGGAAACTGTAGCTTAAGCAGTAAGTAATTATTTACGTACAACACCTTTTCATCAAACTTCCGTTTTCAGTCCAGTTTACTCGACGTTTAACCGTACATAATAAACAAGACGGGTAACCTTTTTAAAACGTAACACGCCAATTAAACCGCGCTTTTAATTTTAAACCACCCGTGTTTAAACTGTTAAATATTCATTCGCGGTTATTACCGGCTGTCTTGTACCTTCCGGCACTTAAATCGTGCTTCATTAACTAATTTGTTACTTAAATTTTAATTGGTGATGCTAATTGGGACTTTATTTTCATGCACACAGATCACGACAGATATATAATGTTTACACATTTAAAAGCGGTATCATTTTAATATCATGTTAAGTATATTTAATGATTTCATTATTAACAACTGAATGCGGTAATATCAAACGTGGGATACAGTTATTCCATAATTACATTGTTTATTTACTCATTAGCATAAAATAATAATTATGTAGGTGTAGGTGCTCTAAATAAATATTCTGTAAACTTCATTACTTAATCATTAATATTTAAAAAAGATAATTATTACAAAATTCTGGGTACTTAAATTATTCTCGTTGTAAAAAGATAACAACAATTCAAAATATAAGTTTAAAATTAAGCCCTGGCAGATAAGAGATGACCATTCTCAACTGACGGGGCCCGTTCACAAACATGACGCGTGGATCACCACCATCCAGCTCAACTATTTTCTAGGGAACCGAATGATCCAACATACGCGCCACCATCAGCGAGAAGTGAGCATGACATACTCTCATCTGCCACGCTATTTCAAGTCAACATACATCATTATAACTTATTAAATGGCTCCATGGTACACACATTTACAGAAATTGAAAATCACATGCCCATACTAAGCTAAACGATTTCCATTCAAGTTTTCTGTCCAAAAATTCCACGATATTCTGCAAAAGGTGAACTACACAATTCTTTCTGGTAAGTACTCTTGCCATCACGGCTACAGTCTCTGAGAGTTCCATTTATATTATTCAGCGGCCACAGGACTTTTGCCGGCTGACTTATTTCAAAATATGTATCTCATGGAAGATTTTCCTCTAATGTTTGCTGCACATTGTGTGTGGAAGTAGTGACGGTGGTGCAGAGAATACATTTTGCATTCTAAGATGTATAATTGTTACTGCTTGCGTTCACATAAATACGTGAAAGTGCGTTTTTATAGGTAAAGAGAGAGAAAGTCCGTTTGTTTTATGCTAGTGGCTAGCTCGTAAATTGTGATTTGTGGATAAGGAAAATCTCCTTTTTCGCTTTTTTTTAAGAGACAGAAGAAGAATATTTAGTTATTTATGAGTAGACATTTTGTGAACAAGATGTGTAGGCCAGTGAAATTAATCATTTATCGATTTGACACACTACCGCAACTTGCCGTGATAGCCATTTAATACAACTGTCAAATAATGACAGTTCTGTTGTGATTTGAATTTAAGGACAATTAATTTACCTGATTTATCGCAAGCTACAAAATCTTATATAAAATAAAATATTAATGAATCGTTTATTCTTCTGGCGAGTATGGCAATTATATAAATTACTTACGTGGAAAATAATTTAAAAGGCGACAAAACGTTTGTGACGTCAAAGATGTGCGAGTAAATACTTTGTTTGCTTGAATTATTTTCTTGCAAATACAAACTAAACAGTCTTACGTAAACCTTAGTTTACATTGCTACTACATTTTATTCATCTCAGTAGCTTCTTCCACTAGCACAGAGCATTTAAATATTGGCTCATACTAAACGTTCCCAGTAGACTACCGGCAGTACTCGCCTATTTGCTCTCCCAAAGTAAACGGGCACAAAAGACAAACAGACCGTACCGTAATAGTGCGCTATGTTTTGTACATAGGATAGTAGAGTAATTTGTAACTGTGACATATATTGTACAGTGTGTATACGCCTAATTTATCATACGGGATGAACAGAGGACACGTAAATTAAGTAAATTTTTAACATAGAGAAAGATAAATTGTGTGTAAATTTATCATTCTGCATACTTTTTGCAAGATTGCGACACTTTTTTCTTTTTAAAGCGGAAAATAAATTAGTTATAAACATTAGTATTGTGACGATGCTATGATGTTTATTTGAGAGCGATAGAAATATACTATACAGAAAGTTAGTTTTTCCATCCTTTTAAATAAATTGTCGATCGGTTCGACAAAATTTGAGTCGAATCGATACTTAAAGAAGAATATTCAATCACGCGGGAAGTATTAAAGCAACGGTTTTAAAACCGGCGATAAAATGATAGCGGGGTTTGATTTTCGGATATAAAAAAACACTCTATAGGAAAACATATCGATTCAGTGGCGTCATTAGCCGGTAAATTGCGGACACTGTGTGGTGACCACCCCGTTTGGCGACCGCTTCCCTTGGAAATCCTAGCTTATGGATGCGCCAAGGTAGCCCGCGAAATTCAAATTTACACTGACACACACATTTCACAGATTTGAAATGATCGCAGTCAAAAAATTCACAAAAATGCCTGCTATATTTCACTGCGTGCGCCAAAATAATTTAAATTTTAATTTATGCGACGATCGAAAATCTGGCTGGCTAAAATGCAAATAATTAAATAGATGTAAAAAATTGTACAAAATGGCCGGAACCCTCTGTTTGTTTTCGCGTCTATTTGGACTAAATATTGTGAGGTCTATCTTTACCACATCATCATCTGCCTAGCCTTTTCCCAACTATATTGGGGTCGGCTTCCAGTCTAACCGGATGTAGCTGAATACCAGTATCTTACATGGAGCGACTACCTATCTGACCATCACAACCCAGTAACTGGGTAATACGATACCCCTTGTTAAGAATGGTTGTCAGACTTTCGGGCTTCTGACAACCCGTAACGACTGTCAAAGATCCACGAATGAGAGCCGGGACCAACGGCCTAACGTACTATGCAAGGTGCGGAGGAGTATCGATATATTATTATTATGTAAAGATGATCACCTATCCACGGACCGACCCCAGCAAGCGTAGCTTAAACTGATGGATCGACCACATGTCATCAAAAATTAGGGTTTTCTGGGTATTGAAATGATTGTTTAACGTTTTCATGTTCTTAATTTAAAAAACTTGAGGTGTTGATACTCTACTGTCCTACTAATTATGAACTAGCTGGTGTCCGCGGCTTCGCCCGCATGGACGATAATTCTTTTTCTAAAATAAAAGTAGATCAAGTTACTCCTTATAACACCAGCTAGCTGCCAGTGAAAGTCCCGTCAAAATTAAGTCCAGCTGTTTCAGAGATCAGCCAGAACAAGCAGAAAAACAGTTTGTTTTAATTGTTTTATTTTGTTATAAGTACTGTTTTTACCCCGTATTTACTTTCATATGCATTTTTGACGTGACAAACAGACACTTCAATTTATTATAATTGTGAAAGTTTATATGTTTTTAGATGTTTGTTACTCACACGCAAAAACGGCTGAACGGATTTAGAGATCTGGCACACGGATTGACCATGACGTGGCTTAAGACATAGGATATTTATATAGGATTTTTATCAAGGTAAAACGTTCTCCTGGGATAATTTCCGATAACCACGCGGACGAAACCGCAGGCCAAAGCTAGTATGATATAGATAACTGCTTTTGGCCATGTATTTGTTAAACCCATGTTGCATATCATGAATAAGCGCACAATAACCATTTACTTCAATACCAGCTAGTATTTGTATTGAACATAATGAAAACGTACTCAATGGTTCTAAGCCTCTTGCATGGTAATAGAGCCGTGAATGGGTACCAATCGATGCATCCATCGGCACGTTACACCAGAGCCTATCACGCATATTCCGCTGTGATAGGCCCTATCTTTGATCTGTATAGGATTTAGTTTGTTTATGTTTTAGACTCGATTTCCGTCATCCGGGGAGGAGCTCGTAGCTAAGTAATAATAGCCGCACGAGTCGATCCATCAGGTTAAGCTACGCTTGCCGGGGTTGGTCCGTGGATGGGTTGACATCTTTACATACTGAGACTCCTCCATGTCTCTTGGTCCCAACTGTCATTTGTAGACCTTTGACAGTTGTTACGGGCCGTCAGAAGCCCGAAAGTCTGACAACCAATCTTTCCTAGGGGTATCGTGTTTTCCTGTAACTGGGTTGTGGAGGTCAGATAGGCAGTCGCTCTTTCTAAAATACTGGTATTTAGCTGTATCCGGTTAGACTGCGAGTCGACCTCAACATAGTTGGGAAAAGGCTAGGCAGATGATGAGGCCCTATCGTCGATCTGTATGGGGTTAAGTTTGTTTATGTTTTAGACTCGATTTTCGTCATTTTATTAGGGATGTTACATAACCTACCTTGTACAGATCTACACTAATCTATCCATTATTATAAATTAAAGTCGCTTTTCGCGTTGTCTTTTCTGTATGTCCACGTTGTTCTTTTAAATCACGTAATAGATTTTGATGAGGTTTTCATCATCGCATAGAGAATTTATTCCGGAAGGTTTATGTATGTAATGTAATACGTTAATATTAAAGTTACATATAACTAAGAAATCTCGATGTTTTGGCAAGTCGTAAACACGTCCGTGCGAAGCAGGAGCGGGTGTAATTCTTACGATGTCTGTCAGTGAGTAATTTAAGAATTTTATTAAATAAATCTGGGGTTAATAAGAAAAACGGAACGTTTTATTATCCCTCTCGTGTCCGAAGTAGCCCTACATAGGAATTTGGTATTGACAGACTAGGCGAAAAGTTAAGCTGAAAAGAAAAATACTTATTTAGGTTTCGTACAGAATGTTTCCCATTCTAATACCGAAATCCGACGGTGCGCCATATTGCGGACGGACACAGACGAGCCCGCACGACGCACCGTGGGAAGGTGTACGCGCGGGGTATCGCAGACATCTGAAGTTCGTCGGTGCGCGGTGCGTTGCGGTCTGTGGTCGTCTGCCGTGCGTGTCCGTCCCCAAAATCACGGATCGTCGGCATGAGACTTAATTCAATACACGGTCAATTCCGATCGCGATACCCGGCCTCTCTCTATTAAGCCGTGATCCGACGGTGCGCCATATTGCGGACGGACACAGACGAGCCCGCACGACGCACCGTGGGAAGGTGTACGTGCAGGGTATTGCAGACATCGGTAGTTCCTCGGTGCGTGGTGCGTGGCGGTCTGTGGTCGTCTGCCGTGCGTGTCCGTCCGCAAAATCGCGGATCGTCGGATCTCGGCATAATGCCGGCATTACATGGGACTTAAATGTAATACCAGGAAGGCTAGTAAGACGAAGCGTTGGAAGACCCCCCACAAAGTGTACCGATGACCTTGTGAAGGCCGCAGGCATCCGCTGGATGCGAGAAGCACAGAACCGGTCGAATTAGTGGTGCTTGGGGGAGGCCTATGCCAGCAGTGGACGTCTTTTGGCTGAAATGATGATGATGAAATCTAACAAGCGAAATGTGTACTAACTCTGCCTACTCTTTTGGAAAATACAGGCTTTATTTTATATCTTAATAATTCATCAATATAAAAAAAAAACTCCCAATCTAAAATGTTCTTACTTGCGGAAAAAAATAGGCAAGAGACGCCACAGTTAGGGATCTCGCACACTAGACAGCCACGACCACGACCGGTAAACTATAGACACCTATACGAATCCCGCACTTGGTCGCAATGACGAACTAGCCGTAGAACACATAAAACCACTAGGCTTTCACGACTGGCCGGAGTCTAGTGCACGAGATCTCTTTCTTTCCTAAAAATCATTTTACAATATTAAACCATAATAGAATATCAGTCTGCCATCTTATAATGGTTTCCAATCGATGCACCCACATCGGCACGGCATTTCATATTCTACATTGACAACCCTCTCCGGTGAAAGGCGTTGTCGTATACAGGGTGAAGGTTTGAATTGGAATTGAAATAACCATAAGTTAGAAAGAAAGAATAACGTTTATTAGGACACAATTCGTGAAACACAAATAACAAAAAACAAATTATTTTAAACACAAAAAACCCGCCTGTAAAAATCTAGAACCGAAAAGAGAAAAACAAGCAATGAATTTTATTTTTTGTAAGGTATTGCAGGCGGGGACAAACAAAAGTTAAGTACAACATATTTCAGGTTATTGGTTTGTCCCTATATATTTCAGGTTATTGGTTTGTCCCTATATATTTGGAATTAACTCATTACTAGCTTTTATTTGATACCAATAAAGTTGTAATTTTTGTTTTTTAAAGCCTCCTCCGTTTTTTTGTATTTGCAGATGAAATATATTAAAAAAATATAGCCTATGTCACTCCCACAATTAAGACGAACCTAACGACATCTCGTTTGTTAAAATCCATCAAGCCGTTTAGGCTACAGAGCTTGCCAAAGAACATTATAGCTATACAAACATATATACATACATACTCTCGAAAAACATTACCCTCCTTCTAGGGCCGTCGGGTAAAAATAATGATAACAATAGTGTGTGCCTCACGGCTGCGCCAAAAAGGTTCATTTCAGCATTAATGCCAGACAGATACTGTCTGACGCTTGTTTTCTAATGAACCCTAAGGGACAAGTGTCGGGTAGTACAAACAGTTATTAATTAGAACTTATGGCTATTATAATTCTGCTATCCAAAAGTCCTTTTTACCCGACTGCCCCAGAAGGAGGGAAATGTTTTTCGAGAGTATGTATGTATGTATGTATGTATGTTTGTATGTATGTCTATTTCTTTGGCACGCTCTGTAGCCTAAATGGCTTGATGGATTTTAACTTTTGAGGTGTCGTTAGATTTTTCTTAATTGTGCGAGTGACATAGGCTATATAAAATTTATATATTGCAGCTACAAATACAAAAAAAAAGAGAGAAAGTTTAAAAAAAAAAAATTACAGCAATAATCAAATAAAAACTAGTAATGACTCAATCCCAAATCGAGTGAAACCGCGGGGCACAGCTAGTAATCTATATCTATACTATCTATACTAATATTATAAAGCTGAAGAGTTTGTTTGTTTGTTTGAACGCGCTAATCTTAGGAACTACTGGTTGGAATTGAAAAAATATTTTTGTGTTAGATAGTCCATTTATCGAGGAAGGTTATAGGCTATATAACATCACGCTACGACCAATAAGTGCGGAGCATAAATGGAAAATGTTGTAAAAACGGGAAAAATTATTCCTTTTTGAGAGCTTCCGTTGCGTGCGCTGCGTAAACGGTTAAAGTTACGCAAATATCATGTATCATGGAATTCTTCCTCTTTAAAATTACTAAAAAAAAGTCCGCGACAGCATATGTCTATCTTTTATGATAGACTCACTATAACCTTTTTTATGGTAATCAAATTTGTTCGAAATTATTGCATTATATTTGCGAATGGGTTTTATCAACATAGTATTAATTCTTATTCAAATAAATAGTTTTAACACCAAGGGTATTTATGTAGCAGTAAAATACTTTTTAATTCATTGGAATTGGACATTTAATTTCGAAGTTATTACGAGTATAAAAATGCAATAAGCGAACCGATCGACGCCGGCGCCGCGCCTCCACGACTTTCCCTACTTTAGAGAGGAGAGGATGGGCACACGGATAGACCATGATCTGGAATAGGACATAGGATACGTTTTATCCCTACATTCCCACGGGATCGAGACCTACGCGGTTGAAACCGCGGGGCACAGCTGAAGTGCTTAATCATCGATACCAATTGAATGAGCCGAAACAGATACATCTGCTGTTAGTTGTCTCGTAATTGGGTTGTCTGCAGATTGTCCTGGTTGTATAATAATATTGCAGTGTTATTGGATTAATATAGGGTACAAAATTTCAAGTTGATCGGACGAGAGGAAGTGTTAATTAATTTCCATTTTATCAGCTAATTATCCTCAACCAGCTGAACTGATTTTTACCAAACATAGCTAAGACCCATCCCGTTTAAACCTGTATTTAATAAAAAAAGCTGCATTGACACCTACACGCTCACACAGAACACCATAGGCATCAAACTTATTACCGTACTTTCTTCATTTTATTCATGGGGTAGGTTAAAAAAAGATTAACTAGTTATTAGTTAATAATATTTTTAGTAGGTTGTAAAAGCCCACCGAGTATCTGGTTGAACGCGTTACAAGCACGTAGTTAGTTACATGCAATTAGCAAAAGCATGCAATTAACTACATGCTCAATAGATGGCGTTGAGCTAATGACGTTAATTTCTGAATCGCGGTGTTAAGACTTTCCGTGTAATAATGACCGTCACACATTTTTGTGTACAGATTGTCGTTAGTTTGATGAATTTTGGTCAGTCACCTGTTTAAATATAGGTTTCTTAAAAATATCTTCACTTGGTTATTATAGAGATGGGTCGGATTAGGTAAAAACGATACCTAATCCACCTAATCCTAGTACAAAAAAATACCTAATCCGAATATTATTCAATACAGCCGCTCTGGCTTGGTACCGATATTAAGTATCGTATGTGGATTAGGTAAGAAATATTCAGCATTGAGTATGGACGTTCCGTTTCTGATATGTTGTGGAACGGTGGATTATATTTCGTTTTTTATGGGCAAACGCAACGGTAATTAAGGTAACGTGAATACTTTTGTTGAATACTTTTGTTTTAACGTCTAATTTGATGATCAAAATTACCCTTCATACTTAGAGTGCGCTTTACGGTTTTTTTCATTTTTTTTTTTTTTTCATTTTTTTTTTCTTATTTTTTTTTTTTTTTTATTATTAATATATTTATTATTATTTTGAATTTTGCTGCAAAAACATGATGGCGCTGGCAGCAGTGCTAATTAAACTTGAACCTTAACTCCTTAATTTTAAGGTACGGAATATCTTATGTGTAGACTGTGTACGAATATTTTGTGCCATACCTAATCCTCGACGCTTTGGATTAGGTACGGACTAGTATCGAAAAATACCTAATCCACATACCTAATCTAATATTTATGCCTCACCTCTAGGTTATTATTAATTTCGTTATTCGTTAGGTTTTTCGGTCGAGTCGTAGGTAACACTCGTTACTAATACATACTACATAGCGTAGTCGAGTCCGTTATCCATAATATCCATCCATTCGAAGTTGCGAAGCAAAGTAGCAAACCATTTTCGGGTGTTTGTTTTCTTCATTCAAATTCATTTTTATTACCCGAATGCCCCAGAAGGAGGGTAATGTTTTTCGAGAGTATGTATGTATGTATGTATGTTTGTATGTATGTATGTATGTTTATTTCTTTGGCACGCTCTGTAGCCTAAACGGATTGACGGATTTTAACATACGAGGTGTCGTAAGGTTCGTCTTAATTGTGGGAGTGACATAGGCTATAGATTTTTTTAAATTTCATCTGCAATCAAAAAAAAAAGGGAGGAGAAGGTATTTAAAAAAAAAAAAATTCATTCTTTGTATCAAATAAAAGCTAGTACTGAGTTAATTCCAAATATATAAATTAATAAAACTAAAAATCTTGAAATAAAACAAATTATTTAAAAAACCCGCCTGCAAAAACGCATAACTTAAAAGAGAAAAACAAGCATTATAATCTGTAGAATTTTGGTATTACAGGCGGGGAACAAACAAAAGTTACACCATATTTCAGGTTATTGGTTGTTCCCCGCCCCGCAGGCGGGTTTTTTGTTTTTTAAATAATTTGTTTTATTAGTAGAAAATTATTCTATTATTAGGATTAGGACATTTTTGAGAGCAACGAAACTACCATTTGGAAGGGACATCTAGAATCAATTAGGTACATAATAATATTTCCTTGTACATTTTGACGTTCAAAAGTGCATAAGACTTATTTGAAATAAATTATTTGACTTTGACAAATTGAAGTAGCTACCGTGAATATGAAACTACTTTTTCCGGATAAAGATATAAAAATAATTGGATTAGAAACCACAAAACTGCATTACAACAAACGTGATTTTTTTGCCATTTTTATATAGATAATAGGGAAACCTTCGTGCGCGAGTCCTACTCGCTCTTGGCCGTTTTTTTTAATATAAACTAAAACTAGTAAAGTTCACTCAGCCACCATAGAAAAGGGAGGATCCTCTGACCAGATGGTTGTTATGTCTGGCGGGCAAATGCTTAACGATTGATGTCGGGTTCTTGTATATATTATGTCCATTGCACGGTAAACTTTAATTGCGCGATGCAGACGCGATGCATTTATGAGACGTCAGGATTTTTGTGTGACGTCAGGTCTTTGATGCGTAGTTCGCATGTGGCGATGTAGATACCGCCACATATTAACTATCTCATATTATCAGATAGCTTCGAAAGCTTCGAGCCTCCGTGCCTCGGAAAACACATTAAGCCGTTGGTCCCGGCTGTCATTCACTGATCTTTGACAGTCGTTACGGGTCGTCAGAAGCTCGAAAGTCTGACAACTAGTCTTACCCTAACTAACCTAACCTAACTGGGTACAGTTACTGGGTTGTGGAGGTCAGATAGGCAGTCGCTCCATGTAAAATACTGGTATTCAGCTACATCCGGTTAGACTGGAAGCCGACCCCAATATAGTTGGGAAAAGGCTAGGCAGATTGATTATCAGATAGCTTCGAAACTGATTTTCTATTAGAAACCTCAGCCTGTATACCTCTAGGTAGAATTCTCACCACTAAAGCAGTTAATATCGCTTCGATATTGGACGGGGATTCCATATCCGTTGTGTGGTAGAAATGAGGGAAAGTTGAACTCCATCTCTGAATGTGTGGTTTTTAGGAGATCTACCGATATGAGTTGCATATAACCGTATTACTCTGAGCCCTTCCAATTTTAACTTAAAATTACTTATGTAATTATCTTAACAGATAAGTATTCCTAAAATTGCACCTTTTGAATTTAATTGTTTCTTAGTAGTCCCCATCGCATATTTTATTCTTATCCTAGTTATACAACTACTTACAACATAGTAGATGTATCGCTGTTCGTGTTGCTTTAAAGAAAATAAAATAAAAAAATGCCACGCTAGGTGAGAAGCGTAGCTCGAACAAGTGACAAATTAGTCATGCACTGTGGCATTTGTGGCACCAAGCATCAGGCAACTGTCGCACCACCGACGAGGAAGCGAATGGAATAATTTTCTCGCTCAAGAAATGCACAAAAATTGGAGGACTCGTGTAAGTAAAATTGATACATAAGGCCAGAGCCACGACTATTCTACTAAAGAAAACGATGATGGAAAAGTCAATAAAAACTTTTAACAAAAAAAAAACAATCGATATCCAAAATAAAAAATATGTTTCACTTTTTTGTGTTTTTTTTTGCAAGTCGGTAGTTTTTTTTTGTTAAAATATTTTAATTTACACTTATTAGTTGTGGTACCTACCCGTTGGTCGTTGGTCCCGGCCGTCATTTGTGGATCTTTGACAGTCGTTACGGGTCGTCAGAAGCTCGAAAGTCTGACAACCAGTCTTACCAAGGGGTATCGTATTACCCAGTTACTGGGTTGTGGAGGTCAGATAGGCAGTCGCTCCATGTAAAATACTGGTATTCAGCTGCATCCGGTTAGACTGGAAGCCGACCCCAACATAGTTGGGAAAAGGCTAGGCATATTGATTGAGTTATGGTACCTACCCACACAAATTCGAATACCAAAGTCTGCTATGTAAATAAACGTGACGGAGTCACTTAAAACGTAGTCTCGTCGTATGTAATAAGAGGGAAAAATACGTAATATTGAACTTAAATCGATTCATAATTAGCGGAGTAATCGCGTAACATACACACAAAAAAAAAACCTATAGACGAATTGAGAACCTCCTCCTTTTTGAAGAAGGCGGTTAAAAAGAAAGAACACAAAAACAAACCAAAAAAATATTTATGTAGAGGGCCTGCATTTATGCTCCGAAAAAATTATTATTAGCTATGTAAAATTTCTAATTGATGTCTGTAATTTTTATGGTGTACATAATAAAGAGTATTCTATCTATCTATCTGTCTATTATTGTGTCAATCTTTTCGAAAGTCGTTGTATAAAAACGAAACGTTTTGAAAGCAATTGCCGCTTGTCTAGGCCCTTAAGTCTATCCCTACTACACTATTAAACGTTATTCTTTCTTTCTTTCTTTACTAGTCATCACTACACAATAGGGGGTTCAGATGAATGCGCACAAGCGAGAATAATCAATAATAATATTTTCCGTCAAATAAAGATTTTGGTTGCGAACTTCCTTGATAAGGGTCACTCATTATGACAAGAACATTATTATAGCTCTTAATTATCGTCTGATGTTATCGAATGTCGATGGGTTATAAGGGATTTTCTTTGTGGTAGTTAGTAAGAATATTATGGATGAAATTTCAGATCTGTATAAAAATAACATTACCCGGTGTAGGATACGGTTACGGTTAGGAAATTATATCAGATTATCCGTTAGTTTCGGATAGTTTTTGTTACGGATTTTTAAGAAATTGTAAGAGTACAAAACAAATAGCAAATAAAAAAACATACAAGTGACGCGAGCGGCGAGTGTGTCGGCTCGGTTGAGCAGAAAAACCTGACATAACGTTTCTCATTTAGACTCCGCCCCTATCCGAAACTTTTATATCGAATTCGGTTGCGGTTATCGACTTTTATTTCGGTTATCCGATAGTTTCGGTTACGGTTACGGAGCTCCTTAACATCCCTGGTAGATAATAGTACCAGTACCGAGCATTTTTGTTGCTTTGAAATCTACTCAGGTAGAAGAAAAACATAGATAATTATTATAATAAAGTTGATTGATTCAAAATAAGCAAAAACTATAAACTTAAATAATTGTCAGTAACATAAATTATGGTAGAAAAATTTATTAAAGTTTTAAGAGTCTAGCACCTGACATGAACGATGTAAGGACTTGTCAGTAACATAAATTAATGGTAGAAAAAAAGTTATTAAAGTTTTAAGGGTCCAGCGCCTGACATGAACCCTAAGGGCACAGCAATTTTTACAACATTAAATGAAAATTAATAGGTATTCATTTTAAATTCAGTCACACCACGGAATCACACTGTCATTCTTTGACAGTCGCATGAAATGGCTTTATCAAGGCAAATAAAATTGTGCTTATGATAAAAAACACTTTTTAAAACAAGTAGGTACTGCATTGGCTTCTCCAGTTGCACGTCATTCAGCTCAATTCTCGGCAACTGTCATTCAGCTGCTACCACCCTGCGAAGATCGTTGCTCCTCGTAGCCTGATAGCGTCCTACCTTACGTTTGCCGATTCGCTTTCTTCACTCAAGAACACGTCTACCCCAACGATCATCGCTTCTACAGCTAATATAGCCGGTCCATTGCCACTTCAGCTTGCTTATTCTGTGAGATATTTATGTCCACAAACGTTTAGCAGAGCAGAACTTTTAATATTTCGTTTCATTTCATCGATTCTAATTCCAAAACCGCATTATTAATTCTGAAGTACCCATAAATATAACTCTACATACCCCATTATTTATGACAAACGTAAATTGCTTTAAATTATTTTGTTTCGGAAGTAGAAATGTCATAAATTACCCTTAGTTGAACCGTTAGCGAGATCGTGTTCTATTTCGGACTTAAATTAGCATTTACAATTAGAAGTTTGGAAAGTAGAATTATTTCCTTTCTGTATTTGATTATTATTTTGTACTGAAGCTGTGACATTTATAATGTAAATGATTCATGATTGTATAAATGGGATTTTAAACAAATACAGGTTAATTTTAGCGACTAAATGAAATTGGAGGCACACCTGTCGAAAACTATACGACGCAAATTCCGCATGCTTAGTGAAAACTATGATAATCACGCGACGTAATTTTGGCTTGATGTGTCGTAGTTATGTCAAAATCAAATCATTTATTTCAAATAGGCACGCAGTTTCGAACGCCAAAATATAAAAGAAATGTATACTATGTAATTATCATTGCTGGCTGGTATAAGCACGCTGTATCGCTACACTAGGCCCGTATTTTGAAATTATGCACAATTACAATAAATATAATATAACATTACGCCTGTTATCCCTGAAGGGTTAGTCAGAGGTACCTATAGTACACCCACCCATTACAGCCTCGATTTATTATTGTCAGATTTCATATAAATCTCTAATAAAATCTTGTTTAAACCGAGATTTTTGCTTGAACAACATTATCTTGGAATACGGGCTTTATAATTATATGTAAAATTAGAAAAAATATAATAAGGGCTCACAAAAAGGTGTACATTTGTCACTTTATAACGAACAGCTAACTTATTTTTTTTATAAAACTTCAGTCCATATTAAGAATCCAAGTCGACGGCCATATTGCGCTCCCGTCTTTACGTGACACTGGCAGAATTGTCGACACCGGCTCAATTGCCAAGAAGAAAAAAAAAAAGAAAAAAAAACCAAGGAAGCAGCTTAAAACCTTTTTGTCACAGAGCCCCATCTTAAACAAGGATTAAATTAGTAAGACTAATTGCAACAATTTAGCGAAAAAGACCCTTAACAAAAAATAAAAGGAATTGATCTTCACAATGAGAACGCGAGAATTTTAATTGGATTTAGACAAAGGGCGGGTTTAATTAATCTTTAGGTTAATCTTAATATAAACAAGGTACCGGAATCTTTTTGATGTTGTTTAGCTTAAATTTGCTATTTGTTAAAGCGAAGTAAGGGATTTCATTAAATGTTACGCAATTTCTGATGAGAGTGATTCATTTTGAAGATTTTTTTTTTTTAATATGAAAACTTCTTTAATCTCGTTGAGCGATTTTTGGTAGGGGCCAATCTTATGGGCACACGTCACTGTTATGCTAAAGATAATGGTATATCTGTAGCTTGCGCTCGGCCAGCAGCGAAAGCATATACCTATATTTTAATTTATAATTTTATTAATTTAAAAAAATATGTTATATCCCCACCAGCTGTGCCTAACCCTTTGGGGAAAGAAGGCGTGATGTTATGTTTTGTTAATAATAATTTTCATTTACAAATAAAAAAATCTTGGTAATAGAATTCATTTCAAAATGTTAAAAAAAAAACATTTTTATTTCATAGTTCTAAGTTTTCACTTCTATTTTTAAGATTCATTAGTTATGAACGGGTTAATTTAATAATTATTATCATTTATCATCTATGTTTATACGCCGTTTAGGTATATAACCTTTGCCAAATGCTTAATAATTCGATGACCTGTCAAAGACCGTAAATAAAAAAAAAAGGAATCTTTTGTTACCATTATGCAGATCCAAATAAAGTAATTAAATCATCTTCCATCGCTGCTTACCTTAGTTGAGAGATAAAATCAAATTCGCTTCAAAGCGATTTTGTGCTGTAAAGGTAAATAATAAAAGAGCAAATGTCAAGCCTTTCATTTATTATGTAAATTACAAGCACGTGAGGTAACAATTTGAAATATTCTATTTCAAACTTTTACCCCGAACATTTTGGTATTTATCGGTTTGGAGTTTTAAGTATCGGTAAAGTCATATTTTTTTTTATTTATAATCACTACCTTTTATTTTTTTAATTTGGATTATTTTATAATTATTATATGAAAACCTATTATATATATTTTAGGTTAAGAAGAAAATGATTAAAAGTTACCGTGAAATATTTTTCTTTTGAATGTGAGAACCAACAGAAAGTTCCTACATTCAGAATTATAAAGCCCGATTAAACTTTAGCACAATGGAAGTCAAAACCAATTCAACTATGTCGGAAAACAAGAGATTTCAATACACAGTTATACATAACACACGAGTCCACATTTAAAATATTTCTAGCTTCCTGAAAAAAAGTACATAACTAAAAAAAAATATACGGAAATAAACTAAAATAAAGTTTAAAAAAATGCATTTCATACCGTCGTCCAATCCGTACAAGCCGCTACCATTCGCTTTCACAATTATATTGTACGTTGAACTATCAGACAAAAACTTATCCACTTTTTACATAACAATATTACACACAATGAAAAACTGAACGCTTGCTACGCACACAAACATAATTCCTTACTATATTACTGTATGAAGAATTTACGAAAGTTGCTCTACTACGTAGGCGCGCTACGACAGGAGTCTACGAGCGAACTGCCGTAGCTTTCAGCCCGCTACGAAGCTACGACATCTTATGTCACCCGTCCTGCTCACACGGTATTGTTTGTCTATACCTGTCCTTGTCACTAAATACGGTATCTCAAATAAGAGTAGACTGTATGGTGAAGGCTTGAACTAAAATCATTGTTGCCGTTTTAAACGGTAGGAATTTTTCTTTTTTATTTCAATGTGTGTGTGACTTTAGAGTTGATTCTTATATGCGCTAGGTGTGAAAAGGGTGTATGTAAATTGACAATGTAAAAGGGTTCGTTTGAGGGTATTTTGGTTTTAATACATCATGGTTTTATCGTTCGGTGGGATTAGTCTGAAATATTCAAAACAAAGGTGGGTTTTAGATCTTTTAAGGGAATTATTGTCTGGTTGAAGATTACCATATTTTGTGATCTAAATATTCGTTATAATATTTCGATCTTTTATGAGGGTCATGTTGGGACGGTAGAATTATTTTTATTGATGCCAACTTGCTGAAAATGTTTGAATAGGAATTGGTAATAGGGCTATAACTTTTAGGCCTCCATTTTGGATTTAGGTTTGAAAATAAGGTTGGTATAAAAAAGTTTCTTGCCTTTAGTGTATTAAAACAAACGGCATTTTTTTAAGCATGGAACTCAGCTGTTCCTAATGAAATTCTAGCACTTCTCGCAATATTTGCTATTGATTAACTGGTCGAACGGCAGTATCCATATCCTTACATATTATAAAACAAAATTAATTTTCGTGTTTGCCTGTATGTCCACGTTGTTCTTCTAAACCGCGTAATAGATTTTGATGACGTTTTCACCATCGTTTAGAGTATTTATTACAGAAGGTTTATAATACTATCAAATAATATTATGTAAGTATAATACGTTAAAATTAAAGGTCCCGGCTATCATTCATGCATCTTTGACATTCATTACGGGTCGTCAGAAGCCCGAAAGTCTGACTAACCAAGTGGTATCGTATTGCTAAGTTACTGAGTTGTGGAGGTCAGATAAGCATTCGCTCCATGTAAAATACTGGTATTCAGCTGCATCCGGTTAGACTGGAAGCCGACCCCAATATAGTTGGGAAAAGGCAGATTAATTTGATTAAAGTATATTTATTTATTTTATTTACAACTTACATCTATCATTACAGGGTAACCTATTGCGATAGTGTACTTGTCTAACTCTTATCCTATAACATTTTGTAACGTATTACAAATAAAGCATTCTTTGTGAACTCACTCAGAGAACAACAGTATAAGTCCGAGTTACATACCTATAACTAAGAAATCTCGATGTTTTGTTATTGTAAAAATCATTCGAAGCAGGGGCGGGTCGCTAGATAGATATAAATATTATTTAAATGAAATAAAAGAAAGAAAATACATTTATTCAGCACAGACTAAAAGGCACACAATAAAAAATGATACCTTTAATAACTGCAATAACTCGTTGGACACCGCTAAATGAAATATTTTTTCCGCATTACGTTCAATGCCTAGAGGCGAAGTTGAAAACTCATCCGCCAGTATATCACCGGCACCCGTGTTCTATACAGGGTGTAAGGGTAAACACTCTTGTCATTCAAACCATGGGTAGTTGACTTAGGGCGAATTTCACCAAACTTTTATACCGAGTATAAGTCTTATCCTGCGAATAAATTTTGAATTTTTGACAGTTTTTCTATACAAAAACTGTCAGACGATAATTTTATTCCATGGATAACAGATCTGAGTTTTATGAAATCAGCCCTTAAATTATAAAAAAAACGCATAACTTAAAAGAGAAAAACAAGCATTATAATCTGTAGAATTTTGGTATTACAGGCGGGGAACAAACAAAAGTTACACCATATTTCAGGTTATTGGTTTGTTCCCCGCCTGTAATACCAAAATTCTACAGATTATAATGCTTGTTTTTCTCTTTTAAGTTATGCGTTTTTGCAGGCGGGTTTTTTGTTTTTTAAATAATTTGTTTTATTTCAAGCTTTTTAGTTTTATTAATTTATATAATTGGAATTAAGTTATTACTAGCTTTTATTTGATACCAATAATGTAATTTTTTTTTTAAAAAAACCTTCCCCTCCTTTTTTTTTTTTGATTGCAGATTAAATTTAAAAAAACCTATAGCCTATGTCACTCCCACAATTAAGACGAACCTTACGACACCTCGTATGTTAAAATCCGTCAAGCCGATTAGGCTACAGAGCGTGCCAAAGAAATAGACATACATATATACATACAAACATACATACATACATACTCTCGAAAAACATTACCCTCCTTCTGGGGCAGTCGGGTAATAAACTAGTAGTTCTACGAACAGTAGACCTCGCGACCACAAACTTTGATAGGGAGTAGGAATCGCCCGTAACTTCAGCCACGGATGTTCGTTTACGTATCATACAAATTCGTGTCTAAGCACGAAAATATTTTTATACCATGCCCCCTCTAAAAAGCTTATTTTATTCACTGAAAACAGTGAATAAAAAGCACTTTTAATCACTGTTTTGGTGTTTGAATTTAGAACACCAATTTGTTCGAACTCCATCTCAATGATATCCAAACTCCTATTTGATTTGATTTTCGAACAGGAGTTTAGCATTAGAATAAAGACTGTTTTGTGTTCTTTGCTGTCATTAGTAAATGGGCGCTATTTTAAATATTGTAAGTTGTACGGACAAAAAGTTTAGGGTTACTTAATAATAAATCGATTGAAAATGTTTTCAAGTGATGAAGATGTGTTAACACCTGAGTTTATGAAAGAGAGGGCGGCTGATATAGTAGAAAGCTTGCTAACCAACAAATCACGGCTGGTTTACATCAAAGCCTACGATGAGTTTGAGTGTGAGTTTGTTTGTTTGTTTGAGTAAATGGAAAAATGAAAATCAAGCTGACCACATTTTCAGAGTCTGTTTTCCTAACTTATTTTAATGAGTTGTCGAAGAAAAAGAAGTCATCGACCTTATGGAGTATGTATTCTATGCTACGGTGTAGGTACTATAAAAACAAGGCATAACATTGACATAACAACATACTCGAAGTTGCATGTTCTTTTTCTCGTAGTTATGGTATAAAGTATAGTATGCAACTCTTGAATAAAACGGATTTATATCGAGGGCCATGAATCGCTCGCGTCGTTCAGGATTCTAACACTTGAATCACTCCCTACGGTCGTGATTCAATCATCATGAATCACTCCCTACGGTCGTGATTCAGTCGTTAGAATCATTCACTTGCTCGTGATTCACCTATGGCCCTCGCTTTAAATCCGTCCTTTATTCACTAATTGCATAATATACTATATACCATGCCCCCTCTAAAAACCTTATTTTTTTCACTTATAAAAAGCACTTTTAATCACTGTTTTGGTGTTTGAATTTAGAACACCAATTTGTTCGAATTCCATCTCAATGATATACAAACACCTATTTCATTTGATTTTCGAACATGAGATTTTGCATTAGAATTAAAACTGTTTTGTGTTCTTTGCTGTCATTAGTAAATGGGCGCTATTTTAGATATTGTAAGTTGTACGAACAAAAAGTTTAATGTTTTCAAGTGATGAAGAAGATGTGCTTAACACCTGAGTTTATGAAAGAGAGGGCGGCCGATATAGTAGAACATTTGCTACCTAACAAATCACAGCTGGTTTACATCAAAGCCTACGATGAGTTTTGCAAATGGAAAAATGAAAATCAAGCTGAGCACATTTTCAAGAGTCTGTTTTCCTAACTTATTTTAATGAGTTGTCGAAAAATAAGTCATCGACTGATCGACATTATGGAGTATGTATTCTATGCTTCGGTGTAGGTACTATAAAACCAAGGCATAACATTGACATAACAACATACTCAAAGTTCTTTTTCACGTAGTCATGGTATAAAGTATAGTATGCAACTCTTGAATAAAACGGATTTATATCGAGGGCCATGGTCGTGATTCAGTCGTTAGAATCCTTCACTTGCTCGTGATTCACCTATGGCCCTCGCTTTAAATCCGTCTTTTATTCGCTAATTGCATAATATACTATTATTGTAGCAACGCTCTCATGATTTTATTTTGACTTACATATTTTCCTGTCACAAATATGACATCGATATCAATACGTCAAATTCAAATTAAAAAAAACCGGCCAAATGCGTGGATCACGCACAATGAAGGGTTCCGTAGTTGGGTTAAATGTACCCCAAGAACAAACTTTCAACGTTGTAGCTGAAAAACTTGCTCTCCCATACATTCCAACTCTAAATGTAAGTTAGTCGATTATTACTCGTTAACTTGTAAAGCATATAGCTATGATAGTTTTCCTTTTAATTTCGTTATTGCCGTGATTTTTTTCACATATCCAAAAATAACCATTTAGATGGCAGGGGAACTTGACTCTAACAAAAATGATCACTTTAAAGCTTAATGTTACGCAAACGGATCCCTGAATCAAAAAAATGGTTTTCACACACCCACCCACCCCCGCACATGGGACAGTTGAGAAAAAAAAACAAAAAGAATATGTAGCATGATTTTATTTTACCACTTTGTGTGTTTACACCCATGCCAAATTACAGCTTTCTAGTACTAAAATTCTCTGAGGTAACCCGCGGATAGACATACAGACATGGCAAAACTATATCGGTTCGTTGTTGACTACTACAGAACCATAAAAGACAGAAAAATTATGAGTAAAAATTTGTGGCCAGCTAGAAAAAATAACAAATAGGTTTTAATAAATAGTGAGCCATTTACTGCATTTTTAGAAGCTATTCTGCTCATCATGCCGAAGATCCCTCATCAGACCTTCTCCAATTGTGAGACCTACTTAAATTTACCACCTTTCAAATAAAAAAAGAACCATCGTCATCGGATCTCATTAGGCGGAGATATCTAGTAGCCCCCTTCTTGCCCCATTTTGGAGGAATTAGCCCTCCAATCAAATATCCCCGACGACAAAAAATTACAAAAAATACGTTATACATGTACAGTCAAGGACTTTAATTGATGAGCCACGTTCAAACTTTTCAATTTTGCAGTTTCATACATTCACGAGATTACACGATTAAACACGAACTCAAATCGCAAGCTCGTAAACAAGATAACAAATAAAATACTTTTAATCGGAAATATCCATAGAGGTTGACTAATAAGTTCTCAATGATAAAAATAAATACAATGTTGCATTAAGTTTATCCAATCTATTTGATACCGACCTCCTTTGAATCATAGCTCATTAACTCGATAATTATGAAAACATAACTGAAGGCAGTGACAGTTAAAATATCAAGATGACAAATAAATTACTTTTAATCGGAAATAGTCTTATCCATAGAGGTTGACTAATAAGTTCTTAATGATAAAAATAAATAAAATGTTGCATTAAGCTTATCCAATCTATTTGATACTGACCTCCTTTGAATCATAGCTCATTAACTCAATAATTCTGAAAACTTAACTGAAGACAGTGACAGTTGAAATATCGACGTCAGAGAATTTCTCCGTACGCTAACGTTACTATCGCAACAGTCACATAGCAACAATTGTTTATCGTTGCTAGGTTACTGTTGCCAGACCTGCAATTGGTTGACTTTGAGTAGTCACTCTGCTGTCAAGTTTGTAGTTCTGGCTCTCAGGTTAGCCAACCGGTAAAGATATGAAATATAATTTTCTTCTTATATTACGAAGACATATGACTTTGCATGTCGGGAACCGAATAAACCCGATTTGCATTACACGACTAAAATACGAACAGTGCCAGGTGGCTCGTCAATTAAAGTCCGTGAGTGTACACCAAATTTTGTCCAGATCGGTTGTAAAATACGACCTGTAGACGAACTCGTACAAACTGACAAACTTTTTTTAACTGACAAGCCGATTTTCATTAAAAGATTTTAAAAAGTTTCTATCCGACACCGTGCTCGCTAGCGAAACAGCTGACTGACTGAGGGAGGGGTCGCGCTCGCGGCCGATCAGGTCACATCCCGCACCCCTCGCCCGTGTTGAGACGTAAGTTCGTTGTCCTAGCGCATAGGGCAACGAACGTGCGTCTCTTGTGGTAAAATTAAAAAAAAAGTTGTAATTTTCCATTGATTTTACGTTCTATAAATGAAACCAAACCACTGGTTGCAAGGATAACGGTGTTTACCCTAACACCCTGTATACCGGAACACAGCAATGCTACTCTTGGTGGTAGACATTCTTTCACAGGAATTCTACAACTTTTTTATTACTTACCTACTAGCTGAAGCCCGCGGTTTCACTCACATTGAGGATATCTCCCCAACCTTCCTTTTTTTCTGACATAAGTAAAAAGTCGACCTTTGCCCAGCAGTGGGACAATAAAGTTAATTAAAAAAATAAACCTGGAAAGGACTTGCAATTCTAGTTCACTAGTTAGCGATATTACTAGTTACGACCTACAACTCGTAAGTCGCGGTCGCCACTGGGCCGTGATGTGCGATGTAATCGTACATAATCCTGGTAGTCAGAAGCCAAAAAATGCCGACAAACGGTCTTACCAAGGGCTATCGTATTACCCAGTAACTGGGTTGTGGAGGTCAGATAGGTATTCGCTCCATGTAAACTACTGGTATTCAGCTTCATCTGGTTAGACTGCAAGCCAACCCTAACATAGTTGAGAAAAGGTTAGGTAGATTGATTGATTAAATATGATGGATAGGTAAAAATATAAATGGAAAAGTAGTACCAGTATGCATAAGTTATAAGTTTTTAGAGCCTTTGTTGCTATCATTATCTCAATGTCGCTATAAATATAGCAATTCACAATTCTATAGAAAAATTGCCATAAACCGCCCTTGTGCTAAAACAAGCCAACGATGTATGCAGTCTGCTAGACCTCTGAAGGTTTTCATAAAAAAGTCAAAGTTAAAATCTTGACCGTGACACAGATACGTCACAAAGATGTAGCGTGTGTCGACACGACGTCGTTCTGAAGATTTGGCACTAAAAGATAAAAACAAACATTGAATATGGTCAGTGAAAGGGTGCTCTTTAGTTTATGTGTGAGTAATCTTGGCAACATGAAATGCATTTTGGATAGGATAGGAATACTCACACACACATACACACATAGTAGAAGGTAATAAAGCCACGCGGGAGGTCGCCGATGAGAAGGACCGATCAAATTAAATCCGTAGTTGGAGGTCTTGTTAATGAATGCGCCAGACTGATAACTAGCAGAGCCAGATTGAGAGAGATCGAGCGAGCAACGAGCACACTGCGAATTGACTCAATCCACTGTGACCACGACCGCTCTGTTAAAACATAGGGTCAAATAGAGCTGCGCGCGCGCTACATCGCTAGAGTCCCGCTCGAAATTCCTAGAGTCGCGTTCTTTTAATTTTTACACGTTTTGGGCACGAGGTTTTATCATCTTTTATGGTATATATTGTTTACAAATGTAGTATGTGGTTTATATGGTATGTATATAATACCACAGGTCCCAAGACCACGGTTAACAGTGTAGGAAAAAAATCAGCGTCAATTAAATCGATTATTTGTTAGGCAAAAATATTTTTTGCCGGGGTGTGGCACACGGCTCCTAGAGTGGCCAGTAGGTGTTAAGGCAAGGAGCGCGTAGAGTGACAGTATATACTGCCAGTTAGGCCTTTAGTGAAGAAAAGAAGAAATAATACTCTCAAATTCGTAAAGACTGGCATGTTTCAGAAACAGTGCGGTGCAAGTTTTGTTTACCAGAAATACATACATAATCAGCCTATAATGTTCTCACTGCTGGGACACAGGCCTCCTCTCTGTGAGAGGGAGTGGGCCGTAATCCACCACGCGGGCCCACTGCGGGATGGTAGATGTCACATGTCTTCAAAATTTTTGGTTCTAGGACATGCCGGTTTCCTCACGATGTTTCCTTCACCGTTTTGAGAGCAGTGACCAGAAACATTTATGCAAAAGTAAAGTGAGGGTGATTGTCTCTTCAGTACACCTAAATTAAAAGACAGGATGATTCATTTATTTCCGTTTTCCCAGCAAAGTCATTCACCTACGGACATTTCGCTGACAGAACCTTTCATCTACGTCGCTTTCGACGACAGGCCTTTCCAGCTACAGATTGTTTCACCGACACGACGATAAAATATAACTCTTTTAACTAAAAATAAAAGTTTGACAAATTTTGTCTATTGCTTGATGAGAGCCACTACTTACAGACTTTTCCATCTACGCTACGGAGAATTCGGCGTCGATCTTAAGCCAAGCCATATTTAAAAAATAATCATATCTAAAGCTTATTTAATCCGCGTTCAAGACCTGTCAGTGCCCATATGTCACAGCAATGAAAAAAAAGCAAATACATAAAACATTATGTTCGATGCTAGGGATTGACACTATTGCAGCTCACTTTAAGCTCACTTCACCTCAATTTTCAAGGTTCAATTTTTACAGAATAGGAGGAGCTCGTGGTTAAGTAATAACAGCCGCACGGGTCGATCCATCAGGTTAAGCTACGCTTGCCGGGGTTGGTCTGAGGATGGATGATGATGTCTTTACATACCGAGACTCCTCCGTGCCTCGGAAAGCACGGTAAGCCGTTGGTCCCGGCTGTCATTCGGGGATCTTTAACAGTCGTTACGGGTCGTCAGAAGCACGAAAGTCTCACAACCAGTCTTACCAAGGGATATCGTATTGCCTCGTTACTGGATTGTGGTCAGATAGGCAGTCGCTCCATGTAAAATACTGGTATTCAGCTGCATCCGGTTGGACTGGAAGCCAACCCCAACATAGTTGGGAAAAGGCTAGGCAGATGATGAGATCTGCAGCTTTTACCCTTCAAGGGCGTCAGTGGCTGTAACGGGCTGTCAGTTTAGTCACTGACAGCTCTTGAACGCGGTTTGATATAAGATAAGATAAGGTAATATTTATTTGCTTAAACATGTGTCATACATACATGAAAATACATGCATGTAAGATGGTAACAACGATGCAAGATGCAAGATGGTAATGTTTGCCACATCATGATGTGACGTGCAAATGTCAAGAAATATTAATATTTAATTAAACATTCTCTTAGAATAACAATACATTAAGTACTTAATCAAACATAAATACCTAATAATAAAATCAAACAGAACATTAAAACAAAATAAGATAAGAGAACCGATAAACAATAATCATGTCAACGATAAAAAATAGTATAAAGATCCAAAAAATTATCAACAAAAAAATTATCCTCTAGGAACTCGTTAATGTATGAAATGTATAGTCGAAAATGTATAGTCGACGACACGGTTGGCGCAGTGGCTGAGCGAAGGACTGCTGCGCAACGTGTCGCGGGTTCAATCCCCGCACGGAACAGATATTTGTATGATCTGCAAGTAGTTGTTCCGGGTCTGGGTGTTAGTGTATGTGATTTTCTATGTTTGTAAACGCACCCACGATATAGGAAGAAATTCTTAGTGTGGGGCAACGTTTTTTTTAAAAAAAAAAAAAAAAAAAAAAAATTGTATGCTTTATTTACTAAATGTGACTTCAGTTTTTTTTCAAGTGTGCATTATTAAGCTCCTTCCGATTTAGATGTTCTGATTGTCTTCATTTTATTGATGAAATTCTCCGTATGAAGCACAACTGCAATGGGACATAGAAAAGGGTCCTTTTAAGGTAAAAACTCACAAGATCAGCTATCGCTCCTCAAAAGTATTTCCTTTGTATCTAGTCCTTGGATCGATCAGACTTCTTCGGAATAATTTTAATTAAAAAATTGCTGAAGAATATAAAACTTTTTAAGTGCAAATTGAAGTGCCCTGCGACTTTGTTAACAGGCTGTCTCCACGACATCGGTGAGTCTGTTTATTTCGTGATCTGGGGGCTGACTATGAAGTACTAATGCCATCATTATTCCACTGCGAAAAAAGGACCAACCTTGAGGCTTATCTTCAGGTTTAGTGTAAGAAGGACATTTACGCCTCAAGCTTTTAAGAAAATATTAAAGTTCTATGTTTACCACAGTTTTATTTAGTACTTTTTAGTTAATTAAAAGCTTGTTTTTAAAAAGATTTTAACTTATATTTTATTTTCTGCTTTTTTGCATTACGATTTATTTAAAAATCTGTTCTATCACCTCCACAAATCCAATGAATTAGGTTTTCCCATGGCCACCTTCCGGCTCCATCATCAGACCCTGAACACTACCTAGTGTCAAAGCACTTGTTAATACATAACCAACGAGTCCAAACACGATGGTGCTGTCTTGTTTGATTGAGGAGTTCCCATGGCCACCTTCCGGCTCCATCATCAGACCCTGAACACTACCTAGTGTCAAAGCACTTGTTAATACATAACCAACGAGTCCAAACACGATGGTGCTGTCTTGTTTGATTGAGGAGTTCCCATGGCCACCTTCCGGCTTCATCATCAGACTCTGAACACTACCTAGTGTCAAAGCACTTGTTAATACATGACCAATGAGTCCAAACACGATAGTGCTATCTTGTTTGATTGAGGAGTTCCCATGGCCACCTTCCGGCTTCATCATCAGACCCTGAACACCACCTAGTGTCAAAGCACTTGTCAATACATAACCAACGAGTCCAAACACGATGGTGCTATCTTGTTTGATTTATGTTTTCCCATGGCCACCTTCCGACTCCATCATCAGGCCCTGAACACCACTTTGTGTTAAATCACCTGTCAGTACATAACCAACGAGTCCAAACACGATGGTGCTATCTTGTTTGATTGAGGAGTTCCTATGGCCAACTTCCGGCTCTATCATTAGACCAGCAACATGGTATCATTTTTTTTAAATGTCTCGATAGTTGTATAAGTATGCCAAGTTACAGCCCAATAAGATGCCAAGAAGTGCTTGAAAAATGGATGACAATTGGAGTAACTAGAAACACATATGGCCACCTTCCGGCTCATCGTCAGACCTTGAACACCACCCACTGTCAAAGAACTTGTTAATACGTAACCAATGAGTCCAAACACAATGGTGCTATCTTGTTTGATTGAGGAGTTCCTATGCCCAACTTCCGGCTCCATCATCAGACCAGCTCCATGATATCATTTTTTCAAAATGTCTCGGTAGTTGTATAAGTATGCCAAGTTTCAGCTCAATTGGATGCCAGAAAGTGCTTGAAAAATTGATGACAAAAGGAGTAACCGGAAACACATACGAACAGAGCAAGCTAATATAAAGCTTGTAATAATCATGAGTACCCACTTATTTCGTTGTTTCTGGGTTATTTTTAACCGACTCCAAAAAGAGGAAGACATTATGAATTTGGTGATTTCTCCATGATTACTGGGCTGGTTAACGTGATTCTTTTTAATTTTGTAGAGGAAGCTATCTCATTGATCCCTTATAAATTTTATTAACTTTGCTAGGGTAGTTTTTGAGTTAGCTTAAATAATACAGATTTTTCGACTTTGAATGTTGGTGGTGTTTTCTTGTCACTGTTATTTACATAGCAAGTAATGGTATACGAATTTGTGTGGGGTAGGTACCTCAGACAAAAACTGAAACAATAAAAAACTGTTTATGCAAAAAACACAGCAAAGTGAAAAATATATTTAATTTCGAAAATCGTTTTTTTTTAGAATAAATGTGTTTTTAAAAGATTCTGGTAAACAGATTTCCTTTACAGATTATATTTTACACCACAAGGCAAACTGAGTTCTATAGCCTGGAAATTGAACGCGATTTTTCCGTTCCAAGCTAATCTAAAGACAGTTTTTATATATTCTATAAATGCCAATAAATAGAGTATTTAATACTTTTACTTTTATTATGAAGAGATCCGTAGGAGAACCAAGGTGACCGACATAGCCCGAAGTATTGCCAAACTTAAGTGGCAGTGGGCAAGGCACATTGCTCGCAGAACAGATGGCCGATGGGGCCGAAAGGTTCTGGAGTGGCGACCGCGTACCGGAAGACGTAGCGTTGGAAGGCCCCCCACAAGGTTGACCGATGACCTAGTGAAGGCCGCGGGAATGCGCTGGATGCGAGAAGCACAGAACCAGTCGAAGTGGCGGTGCTTGGGGGAGGCCTATGTCCAGCAGTGGACGTCTTTCGGCTGAAATGATGATGATGATGATGCCTTTTATTATGAAATAATGAGGAATGATATTTTTTTTATTTTTTATTTTACAACCCTATCTATTTTTACAATAGTTTAATATTTTTAATTAATTAGGTATCTCCTTTACAAACACAATGAAAAAAGATAAATAAAGCGTGTCGATATTCCATTATCCTATACATTGTGAGCGTCAGGGACTATATGAAAATTCTCCTGTCTCACAATATAACCTTTGGCTTGAAGGAGTTAATATTATTCATGTCGCTAGAGCTACCTACACGTGAGACACACGGGCTTATAAGATGAACAACAATCCATGTTTTAATTATCTTATGTTATAGTAACGTTTGCTCGTGGCTTTGCCTGTGTGGACATTGGATATTATTCTACCGGAACGAACTACTGGGATAATAAAAGTATCCTATGTTCCCAGGTGGTTCCTGTGCCACATTTAATCGAAATCCGGTCAGTCGTTAAGGCGTGAAAAGATAACAGACAGACAGAGTTACTTTTGCATTTTCAATATTAAGTATGGAAGTATGGATTCCCACAATGTGAGTTGAAACGCGAGGAGGGGCATTTTTCATTCATTTCGGACGGTTCTCGTTACCTAACTGGTTTCAGAATCAAATGGAGCCGTTTTAATGAGTTCATCTTGTAGCGAGGTTGCTACTCGCTATTCTCTAGTTCATCATCATCATCATCATTTGCCTGCCTTTTCCCAACTATGTTGGGGTTGGCTTCCAGTCTAACCGAACGCAGCTGAATACCAGTATTTTACATGGAGCGACTACCTATCTGACCTCTACAACCCCATACCCTTCGTGTTACTGTGTAACTCGATACCCCTTGGTATGACTGTTTGCCAGACTTTCGGGCTTCTGACGACTTGAATCAACTGTCACAGATCCAGGAATAACAGCCGGGACCAACGGCTTAACGTGCTCTCTGATGCACGGAGGAGTCTCAGTATCTAAAGATGGTCACCCATCCACAGACGCACCCCGGCAAGCGTAGCTGAACCTGATGGACTGATCCGCGCGGCTGTTATTTTTTAGCACGAGCTCCTCCACAATACAATATTACAATGTCTAATTCATAGAACAACTTATTCTTTAACATTAATTAAAAACAAATAAATTTCTTCTAAGAACAAGAACGCCTAAGGATGTAACTTGCTACTCGCTAATCTCTTACTCATATAACAACTAATTCTATTACATTAATTAAAAACAAATAAATTCCTTCTAAGAACAAGAACGCCTAAGTATGACACTTACTACTCGCTTATCTCTTACTCATAAAACAATTTATTCTATAATATTAATTAAAAACAAATAAATTCCTTCTAAAAACAACAGCACCTAAGGATGTAACTTGCTACTCGCTAATCTCTTACTCATATAACAACTAATTCAACATTAATTAAAAACAAATAAATTCCTTCTAAGAACAAGAACGCCTAAGTATGACACTTGCTACTCGCTTATCTCTTACTCATAAAACAACTTATTCTATAATATTAATTAAAAACAAATAAATTCCTTCTAAAAACAACAGCACCTAAGGATGTAACTTGCTACTCACTAATCTCTTACTCATATTACAACTAATTCTATAACATTAATTAAAAACAAATAAATTCCTTCTAAAAACAACAACACCTAACTATGTTACCGTTGATTAAAAACCTTTCCAAACTGAATAATGTAAACAAAACTCGGTCAACAACATCTCTCGACCGATCTCTGTGTATCTGGTACCAACAGACATACACAAAATAATTAGTACTGGATTAATAATGACCCGAGGCGCCAAATTCCCGATAATTCGTAATTGAAACTAATGTAATACGATCAACACTGTAATTGATCAATTAGAAAACGTGTTAGCTATGCGGAAGCTTCATAGGGTGGAAGATTTGTTGGGGAGAGCTATCTCTAAGTAATTATGTAGCGATCGGCCATTTGCAATCGGCATTTTGTTTTTTGTTGTTTGTTTTTTTTTTATGCATTACTAGCTGCGCTCCGCGGTTTCACCCGCGTAATTCTTAATCCCGTCGGAATATCGTGATAAAAAGTATCCTATGTGTTAATCCAGGTTATAAACTATCTGTTTGCCAAATTTCATTCAAATCCATTCAGCAGTTTTTGCGTGATTGAGTAACAAACATCCAAACATACAAACTTTCACATTTATAATATTAGTAGGATTTTGCAGTCTTTCTTGACCTCAATCTCACCGAGATTTTACTCGCCATCGTACATTTATTTACAGCAGGAATTATAAACTACTGCTACTAACTAAGCTGTGCCCCGCGGTTTCACCTGCGTAAGTCTCGATCCCGTGGGAATATCGGGATAAAAAGTATCCTATGTGTTAATCCAGGTTATAAATCTGTTTGCCAAATTACATCCAAATCCATTCAGCCGTTTTTGCGTGATTGAGTAACAAACATCCAAACACACAAACTTTCACATTTATAATATTAGTAGGATAGTTGGATAATAACCGGCTAAGTGCGAGTCGGACTCGCGCACGAAGGGGTCCGTACCATTATCTATGAAAACGGCAAAAAAATCACGTTTATCACCCTTAAATATTTTTAGCAGGTATTTGTGGTAGCAACTGAAATACATCATCTGTGAAAATTTAAACTGTCTAAATATCACGGTACATGAGATCACCCTAGTGACAGACGGACAGACAGACAGACAGACAGGCAGACAGACAGACGAGACGGACGGACGGACAGCGGAGTCTTAACAATAGGGTCCCGTTTTACCCTTTGGGTACGGAACCCTAAAAAGTAGAACTAGTCTAAAATTATGCTAGGTTATTATAAATCTGAATCGTTTTAGATGCATTTACCTTCTTCTCCTTTTCTATCTTCTTCTTCCTTCTTGTAGGATCCGAAAATCCTAAAAAATAACCTTTTTTAGGTATTACTCAAAGCCAGACTACACAACTACACATACAAACAGCCCACTCTGTGTAGTAAAAGGGAAAGTCAACCTAGTCCTAACCTCCTAACTTAATAATAATATTATAAATGAGAAAGTGAGCTGGTTTGTTTGTTACGCTTTCAAGCTAAAACGGCTGAACGGATTTGGATGAAATATGGCTCAAGGGTAGACCATGACCTGGATTAGGACATAGAATACTTTTTATCCCGGTAGTACGTTCCCGTGGGATAATTTTCGACGTTCACGTGGACGAAGTACTATAATACTTTGTAAAGTATTATATTATTTTTAATTACTGTGAATGTGAAGATTATGTGGATCTTTCTTTTCTTTTTTATTATTTATTTTTTCTTAATTTTAATTAATCATAGTTTGGCAGTTTGAGTAATTTATGCGGCCTAACCAAATGTCCTTTCTTTGGTATTGTTCGTCAAATCGTTGAGCTCCTTAAATTCGGAGTTGAGCTGCACGATTACTGACAAATGCGTGCACTGACTGGACAGGTCCACTCAATCTGTGTGGTTCTTTCCTCAAAAGACCATTTCAGACACCAATCTACATGGTCTTCACATAATCTGACCAAGATTATGTCTGGACTTTAAAAGAGACTGTGACCTCTGAGTTTGTTTCGGTCTTTCTTCTCAGAGTAGTCAGATAGGAAACGCCGACCTCATCTAGTTTTAAAAATGTGATTGACGTGTAAAAGTGTTTGTACAAACCTACTTACAGAAATAAAATCATTTATCATTTATCATAGAAGCCGCGGGCAGAAACTAATGCTGTATAATTAACAAAGTAGCAAAAATGAAAATTTTGAATAGTACTTGTAACTCTTTCAGCAGATAGGTCCTTCATTTTTCCTTTTACTATTTTCCCGCATTCGGTATTCAAAAGCTCTTTAAACTTTTTCAGCCAAAACGATCCATAAACTTTGGTTTTTATTCAGCATTCATCTGACTTCTATTCAGTCAAAAGTTTCGTACCTATTTGTATGAACAAATATTTCATTAATTTGAGATAAAGTCTAACGTATTTTCTATATGAACGTCGGAACGTCAGATGTCAAAAACAAAGTTTGATGTAAATGGAAAGGATATTTTTAAGTTTACATAAGTTAAGCGTCTAATATTCTTGCTACTGCTCGTGGTGGCTAAGAGCAGCGGTGGCCCAGCGGTAACGGCCGCGAATTACGGGTTGTAGGTCGTAGGTTCGAACCCTGACAGGCGCTTTACTTTGTGTAAATCATTTCATCACCACTGCTCTCAAAACGGTGAAGGAAAACATCGTGAGGAAACCGGCATGTCTTAGAACCAAAAATTCGAAGACATGTGACATCTACCAACCCGCACTGGGCCCGCGTGGTGGATTACGGCCCACTCCCTCTCATAGAGAGGAGGCCTGTGTCCCAGCAGTGGGAACATTATAGGCTGATTATGTATGTATGTATTCTTGCTATCGACCTTTGTCGATGTGTACTTACTACACCCACGATGAAGACTGTCCTATTGTAGGACAAAGGTTTCAAAGAAAGAAAAGAAAGAAAAATGCGTTTATTGGCATTGTCACAGAAAAATACAACTTAAAACTAAAAAAACACAAAACAGTCATTAAAATGCCAAAAGGGCGTGTACCACCTGACGCTGATTTTCAGCTGTAACCCACGAGTGTCATACGCTAGAATAATAATATAATAAATTAAAAACTGATTAAAAAGATAAAAGAAATATAAAAATAAAATACCTAATAATTGTGAAGATAAAAATATATATAAAGTATAGTTTTTAAAATGGCAACATTCCTGCAACATTCTACCATGTGCCTGACTAATTTCACACCTACAAATCGCCGCATAGTATTCAAGAGCTGTGCTATACATAGCTTAGTCATGATGGAAAAATCAAAATCAATGTGCCTAGCCTTTTCCCAAATACGTATGTTGGGGTCGGCTTCCAGTCTAACCGGACGCCGCTAAATACCAGTATTTTATATGGAGCGACTGCCTATCTAACCTCCACAACCCAGTAACTGGGTAAAACACGATACCCCTTGGTAAGACTGGTTGTCTGACGACCCGTAACGACTGTCAAAGATCCACGAATGACCGGGACCAACGGATTAACGTGATTTTCGAGTCACGGAGGAGTCTCGGTATGTAAAGATGGTCAGCCATCCACGGACTAACCCTGGTAATCGTAGCTAAACCTGATGGATCGACCCGTGCTGCTGTTATTACTTAGCCACGAGCTCCTCATGATTGAAACATACCAAATATTGATCGATTATCCAAAAAAATTGTCTGTAGGAACTTACGGTTAGTCTACTCCATAACTTTTGGATTTAAATTCTATTAACCCTCTAATAATTTAACAAAACTGGATGCTCCTTTGTCACATAAATCAGTTTCAATTCAGTAACTTACATACTTTGTCATGAAATTAAATTTATTAAGTGGAAAACTTAAATTATGATGACGTGCATCATCATTGGTCTGATAGGGTTTTCCAATTACCAAACCTTCGACGGTTCGGTTCGGTTTGAAAATTTGAGCTTTGGTAATTATGCCGTTAATAAGTAAATGAAATGGTGGTCAAAATCGATCTCCTGCTTTTTAGAGTTCCGTTGTTAAACTAAATGATTTCCTAAATTTATTTAAAGTTACTAAGTGTGCAACTGCCCGCGGCATGAGCTGCATAAACAAATGAACGGTAATTCTAATGCCTATTTCATTTAGTTTTACGAATATTCGAAGCGCGAGTGAAATGCCGAACGCAGATACTTATTTCAACATGGTTCACGAATAACATTATCTAAACAATAAAGTTAATGATTAAGTATTTAAATGATAAGTGTAATTAAATTATTTAGCTAAGTAATAATAATAAAATGATATAAGTAAAGAAATAAACTAATATTAATATTTTTTTTAAATAATGAATAATGTACCAAATAATTGTTAATTATTTATTTATTCATTTATTTCAAGCAACAGGACTCATAGTGTTAGTAAAATATGTTAGTAAAACATTAACATTAACACAGGCACAATTTGTGACATCACCAATCCACGGACCAACCCCGGCAAGCGTAGCTTAACCTGATGGATCGGCCCGTGCAGCTGTTATTACTTAGCCACGAGCTCCTCTTTTGTTTTTTTTGTTATTTTATCTGACGGACAGAAAACTTTTTTTGTCAACATCCCTATTGTTTGTTATTTTACGAGACCGTGTGTCTTGCCTCTCGTCCACAGCCATGTCACTAAGATTTGCATTTTTTATTAAAACACTAAAGTGTTTGATGGAGCCTGCACTGCAGTGTTAGCGAGTAATACCAAGAATTTGTATGTAAAATAACACCATCAGATTTTAAACAATCGCCCATTATTTTTGATTATCGTTTCATTTCTTATAGAAAGATTTTCTTTGTGAAATATGAGGAGATATTATTCTTTTGAGTTGGCGTTGTTCTTAGGGTTCTGGACTTTAAAAGGACAAAGGGAACCTTTATAAGGATGACTAGGTATCGTGTCCGTCCGTCCGTTCGCCTATCACAGAAGTTTTTTCTCAAAAATATTACGCATTATATTGTCCCCGGCAGCTGGCTGGGTGACGAGGACGACTTGGTGGCTCTAGCGGCGCGGTCTTCCACAGACTCCCCTCCCCTCTCGCTATTAGAGAGGGGACCGGGATACGTGGCCGCCGCGTGGGGAGACTTAGCCCTTGTGGGCGTCTATTTCTCCCCAAACCGCCCTCTTCAGGACTTCGAGAACTATCTCGGAGTCCTGGCCGCCGTGGTCGGCAGGGCGGCGCCGCGTCAGGTCTCCGTACTGGGAGACCTGAATGCCAAGTCGGTGACCTGGGGCAACCCAGCCACTGACGCACGCGGGCGGGCAGTAGAGATGTGGGCAGCCTCGTCTGGACTCTCCCTCTTGAACAGGGGAAGCGTCCAGACATGCGTGCGGCGGCAGGGTGGCTCAATAGTGGACGTCACTTTCGCCACCCCTGCGTTAGCCGCGCGCGTGTTGAACTGGCGGGTGGACCTGGTGGAGACTATGTCGGACCACCGTTACGTGCGGTTCGACATCTCCACCAGTGGCCCCGGAGAGACGCGGCCCCTCTCGGTGCGCTCACCGTTCCCACGGTGGGCTCTCACCCGCCTGGACAGGGAGGCGGCGCGGGAGGCGGCGTTCGTCCAGGACTGGCTTTCACCGCCTTCCGCCGGCCTGGATGTGGACACCGTGGCGGGGCATCTGAGGGAGTCTCTGACCGAGGTATGCAACTCCAGCATGCCTCGGTCTCGCCGACCACTGCCCAGACGCGCTGTGTACTGGTGGTCGGCGGAGCTGGCGGGGCTCCGAGCAGCTTGCGTGGAGGCAAGGAGGGCCTACACGCGGAGTCGGCGGCGGCGTCGAAGGGACCAGGCCGTCGGGGACCACCTCTATGAGGTATACGTGGAGACAAAAATGGTCCTCGATCGAGCCATCGCCGCCGCGAGAGACTCGGGGAGAGCTGAGATGCTGGAGGGTCTCGACAACGACCCCTACGGGAGACCATATAAGGCGGCGCGCAACAAACTGCGCCCGTTTGGTCCCCCGGTGGCCGAGACCCTGGAGCCGTTATTTCTTGATGGGGTGGTTCAGTCCCTGTTCCCGTGCAGGGACAACTTCACCCCACCAGTGATGGATCCACCGCAGACAGCTCCGCCAGCTGAGGAAGAAGAGGAGGCCCCGCCTGTCACGGAGTCGGAACTTGGCGCGGCGATTCTCCATATCCGCGCCAAGAAGACAGCTCCGGGCCCCGACGGTGTTTCGGCAAGAGTGGTGGCAATCGCTGCCACTCAAATGGAGGAGAGGTTTCGGTACCTTTTCAGCGCATGCCTTGTGTCTGGAAGGTTCCCGAAACCGTGGAAGGAGGGGCAGCTGTGCCTCCTTCGCAAGGAGGGCCGCCCAGCAGACTCCCCCTCGGCATACCGGCCCATCGTTCTGCTCGATGAGGTCGGCAAAATGTTCGAGGGGATAATCGCTGCCCGCCTAAAGTGCCATCTGCGCACTATCGGGCCGGACTTGTCGGACGCTCAGTTCGGTTTTCGGGCTGAGCGTTCGACGGTGGACGCACTGGCCTGCCTCAGGGGCCAGGTGAAGGAGGCGATGGAAGCGGGGGACGGACTGTTGGCGGTGTCATTCGTTATAGCCAACGCCTTCAACTCCGTTCCCCACTCCACCATCCTAGAGGCGCTCCGATTTCACGGAGTGCCTCGATACATGTGCAGGCTGCTGGCCAACTACCTGGAGGATCGGGCGATCCTCCTGGTAAATAGGACTGGCCAAGTCCGGCGGTACGCCGTTGAAGCCGGCGTTCCACAGGGGTCAGTTATAGGACCTCTCCTCTGGAACATCGGCTATGATTGGCTCCTGCGGGGAACTCTCCTCCGAGGCACGAGTGTCATCTGCTATGCGGATGACACTCTCCTCACCGCTCGGGGGGGGAATTTCAGGGAGGCGGCCAACTTGGCTTCGGCGGGCGGATCCTTGGTCGCGGGGAGGATCCGCCGCCTAGGTTTAACGGTGGCGCTGCACAAGACCGAGGCCGTGTTCTTTCACGGCCCTCGGCAGCGCCCCCCACCACCTGACGCCCACATCTTCGTGGAGGGCGTCAGAATTGAGGTGAAGGCCCAGATGAAATATCTGGGCCTTGTACTCGACAGCAGGTGGCGCTTCGGTCCGCATTTTAGCGGGCTGTCGTCGCGCCTGCTGAAAACCGCGGGTGCGCTCTCCTGGCTGCTTCCCAACTTGGGGGGGCCCAGCGCGCGATGCCGGCAACTTTACGCCGGCATCTTGAGGAGTATGGCCCTCTACGGGGCTCCTATCTGGGAGGACTGCCTCCAAAGGAGGGAGAACGCCGCCGCCCTGCGGGCACCTCAGAGGGCCATAGCCCAGCGAGCGGCGCGGGCTTACCGCACGGTGAGTTTTGGGGCAGCATGTGCTCTGGCCGGCACCCCTCCTTGGGAACTCGAGGCGTGGGTGCTCGCCAGAGTATATGAATGGACGGCGGGGCGGAGGGCGAGAGGACAACGCTCAGCCCCGGAAGAGCGGGAGGCCGTCCGGCGGGAGGCGGGAGGAGTTTATATTCCAATAATGGTATTATTTACTTTAGTTGTGTTGTCAACATTCAGAGGTAGCTTCAGGGTTGAAGCCATGCGCTGCTGGAACGACCTTCCACCGCCAGTGCAAGACTGAAAACAATAGTCACTTAAATTTCGACTCAAGAAGTTATTGCTGCAATAGAACTTCAATTTATATTCCAATAATTGTATTCACCTTAGTTGTGTTGTTCTTATATGTATCTCTATTTGTGAGTCGGACTGTATTTCTTCGGTCAGTGGGTCGTCTTGGGGGCGGAGTTTGTTTATCTTATTCTTCTTGCCTTTCCTGTTTTTGGAGCTCCAGAGCTCTATAAATTATAAGCTATAAGTTGGCATGCCGGTCACCCTCCAGTTTCCAAAGTTTCCAAAGTTTTGTTTTCTCATTGGGTCCATCTCATCTCATTTCACATTCACTTAAAAACGCATTTTAAATTACTGACACATAACTTTCACAATAACACATTACATCACTGGCCATTTTGTAATATATTACATCATATTCATAACTCTTTGGTTTGGTGCATGTTGGGTGTATGTACGTCAAGAGGACGCTTCAAAATGTTGCCACAACACAAAACGCATCACGGAGGATGATATTCTCGTTTACCCATTTCTTTTATTTATTTTTATTTTTATATATATATATTTTTTTTTTTTTTTTTTTTTTTTATACTATTAGATATTAATATAATATATTTTATTTTTTATTACAGTGCGCTGTACCGGTACAGCGTTCTGATAATGGTTTGCCGCACCGATCGACGTCATTACGTCAGCGCCGGCTGTCGCTGAAAACCAGCGCTGGGGCTCTGTTTTGCATAGGGTCGCAGCATAATGCTGAGCGATAGCCGTTTTGCGTGGATGTGACGCATGTTTCCCCCAACCTTTTTTATTTTTACTTTGTGGTTATTTTCTTTTTTTGTTTTTTGCGTCATATTTACCGCAAATAAACGTATTTTCTTTCTTCTTTCTTTCTATCCTGACGCGGCACCGCTCCGAAGGCGGAGGAGGGGTCGAAGAAGACGTCAGTACGATAGTCATCTCCGACTCCTCCCAGGTGGAGGCCAGCAGGCAATGGGTGCGGGGGCACCCTTGCCTGTATTGCACAGGTCTCCACCAGTGTGGGACGGGAATGGCCAGGTGTTCCCGGCCATTCCCGTAGCTCCCCAACCTGGGGGGCGTGCGGGGCCCGCCAGCTAGGCGGGCATGCGCCGGGAGGGTTGTGGATGTAAAGGCTGAGCCGGTTTCCCATGGCCCTCCCATTACGGCGATGTGGGAACACCGCTGAGTTTTAGTGGGTATACTGTCGTTAGCGACAGGAGTCCCACATACCCCAGACTCGTCCCCCACGAGCGGGGATGCGTAATGCAGTTCTCAGCGACAAAAAAAAAAAAAAAAAAAAAAAAAAATGTTAGGTTGGGAGGACACGGCGCGGCATACGCTGGCAGAGTGTGCCGCTTGGGAGGAGCCGCGCCGTGCCCTCATCTCAGAAGTAGGCAGTGACCTCTCGCTGCCGGCCGTCGTTGAGTCGATGGTCGACAGCGAGGAGTCCTGGGACGCGGTGGTTTCCTACTGTGAGACAGTCGTCTCGCAGAAGGAGGCTGCAGAAAGGGAGAGGGAGATCTCGTCCACTCACCCGGCCCGCAGCAGGCGCACCGGGCGTCGGCGGAGGGCGGATAACGCCCTCTTCCAGCCCCCCTAAATGGGTCCAGGGGTGACGGACTCGGGGACGTCCGTCGCCCCCCAAACATCAGGACCCGAGGTGGCGGCGCGTAGTGTTCCACGCGCGCCCCTCTTAGACGTCACGGGGGGAGTCAAACACCTCACTCCCCCCCCTGACCCGAGGAGGCCCGCAGCGGCGGGCCGGCACCAGTCGGGGGTTGCGGAAGATTTTTACGTTCCCGCGACCCCCGGCGTAGGTGTGAGTCGGAACACCGGGGTGGTTTTTAGTCAGTAAGAGTCTGACACACCCCTCCGCCCGCCCCAGGGCGGAGGATATCCATGAGGATTTTCCACCCCGGAAAAAAAAAAAAAAAAAAAGGTTAGGTTAGGTTCGGTGGTTTCCTACTGCGAGACAGTCGTCTCGCAGAAGGAGGCTGCGGAAAGGGAGAGGGAGATCTCGTCCACTCACCCGGCCCGCAGCAGGCGCACCGGGCGTCGGCGGAGGGCGGATAACGCCCTCTTCCAGCCCCCCTAAATGGGTCCAGGGGCGACGGACTCGGGGACGTCCGTCGCCCCCCATACATCAGGACCCGAGGTGGCGGCGCGTAGTGTTCCACGCGCGCCCCTCTTAGACGTCACGGGGGGAGTCAAACACCTCACTCCCCCCCCTGACCCGAGGAGGCCCGCAGCGGCGGGCCGGCACCAGTCGGGGGTTGCGGAAGATTTTTACGTTCCCGCGACCCCCGGCGTAGGTGTGAGTCGGAACACCGGGGTGGTTTTTAGTCAATAAGAGTCTGACAGACCCCTCCGCCCGCCCCAGGGCGGAGGACATCCATGAGGATTTTCCACCCCGGAAAAAAAAAAAAAAAAAAAAAAGGTTAGGTTAGGTTCGGTGGTTTCCTACTGCGAGACAGTCGTCTCGCAGAAGGAGGCTGCGGAAAGGGAGAGGGAGATCTCGTCCACTCACCCGGCCCGCAGCAGGCGCACCGGGCGTCGGCGGAGGGCGGATAACGCCCTCTTCCAGCCCCCCTAAATGGGTCCAGGGGCGACGGACTCGGGGACGTCCGTCGCCCCCCATACATCAGGACCCGAGGTGGCGGCGCGTAGTGTTCCACGCGCGCCCCTCTTAGACGTCACGGGGGGAGTCAAACACCTCACTCCCCCCCCTGACCCGAGGAGGCCCGCAGCGGCGGGCCGGCACCAGTCGGGGGTTGCGGAAGATTTTTACGTTCCCGCGACCCCCGGCGTAGGTGTGAGTCGGAACACCGGGGTGGTTTTTAGTCAATAAGAGTCTGACAGACCCCTCCGCCCGCCCCAGGGCGGAGGACATCCATGAGGATTTTCCACCCAGGAAAAAAAAAAAAAAAAAAAAAAAGGTTAGGTTAGGTTAGTTAATATTACGCATTATATGTTTGGGATAAATAATGTGTAAGGTTAGGTCTTTATGACTTGCACTTAACAACCATAAAAAATTAGGGAAAAAATAATTAAAATGGAGGATCACTTCAATTAAAATCAAATATCATTTATTTGGGGTCGGACCCGTGCTTCACCCAGGTGGTGAACCTAGGTGAAGCACGGGTCCGACCCCAAATAAATGATCACCTCCATGCTTCACCTAGGTTCTCCACCTGGGTGAAGCACGAAGGTCCCGTGCTCCAACTGATGATCCTTATAAGATCATAAAAAATTCAACTTCAAAAGAACAAAGTTTTTACAAAAATCTCGTGAGATTTACATATTTTCAAACAACTACGTAGATACTTCAGAGAATTCAAAGTTTTCCGACTCGCTCTTGACTGTTTTTTTGAATAATGTTTTAAGAAATTAGAAGTTTTTGAGTGTTTATTTCTAAGTATTAACATATTTTTTGAGTCTTCTTCTGTATAACTTTAACGAGTCTTCGTCCAAGAATAATAATGTTTAGGTATAAATAAGTATAATTTTGTTAAGAAAACACAAAATTCTTTGACCTTTTACATGATTTAGTGTCAAGTTTTTATGAAACACCTGTTTTTTGTTTCTGTCTTTTACGTAATATTATTATGTGGGTGTTAGTTTGAAGTTTAACAAAAATCATTTTTATAGAAAAATTTGTTAATAAAAAAGAATTTAAAAGTTAAAAATAATTTTATTCCGATTGTAAATGAGCCGTAACTAATTCTTAACCTTTAAACGATAATGAAGCTCCTTCATAAAAGTTATCCGATTTGGAAACTCTATGTCTGCAGGAGCTAGGAGTCTGGATTTGTGCCCAAGGATGGGCTAAACACATAACGTACGATATCTAGGTGTAACATAAACCCAATAACACCTTTTCCCCACCAGGGAATCGGAAAAAATACGTCCTAAAAAAAAAGCGCTTTTTAACAAAACTTTACTATGCCTGAATTTACGATGAAAAAGTCGTGGTAAGAACACCGAAACTCAAGATACGCAAGTCACTGTACCTCCATTCTTTAACGGCCCATAATCTACCTACATGGAGCAAATAGCGAGTGACAGCTGGACAGATGAATGATAAGGGTAGTACATTGTACGGTGCGGATTCCGAAGTGCTATACTGTAGGATATGTAGTAGGTATCATCGAGTACGAAATCTATATAGAAGCGACACTCATGCAGAGTCATGAAAATTAATAGTTTACCTACCTTGTGTTTGAGAGCTATTTCACACGAATGCCATAGAATGACAACAGTTGTGCTATTATGTAAAAATCTCACCGTGAAAACTTAGGTGAAGTGAGCTGTCACTGCCTTAGCATCCATCAGCATTGTTATTCTATAAAACTTAGGTGAAGTGAGCATGGAGTGAGCTGTCATTGTCATCGATACCTGCAGTGACAGTTCACTCCAAGCTCACTTCACCTAAGTTTTCACGGTGAGATTTTTACAGAATAGCACAAAAGTATCGATGACAATGACAGCTCACTCTACGCTCACTTCACCTAAGTTTTCATGGTGAGAACGTTACAAAATAGCAATGCAGTTGTGATTTGTTATGAATTTAATGACACATTATGATGATAGTCAATTAGCTGCGTACGCCTTTACAATCGAATTAATAACCTCTGCCCTGCCAAAGAATAATAACTATTTACTACTTACCTCAAAATTTGACAGTCACTAGCCCGCCAGTGGGCTAGGGTACATTCATTAAATGTCAATGCAACATTTATGTGTCAAAAAAATTGTCACAAAGTTGTCACATTTTCACGACATCTTTTTCATAGTTTTCTGCTTTACTAGACAGCACCGCTATGAAACTATAAAAAAGGTTACAAAATTGTCAGATTGTCGGGTTATCGCCTGTCACCTGTTGGTTTTATGAAATAGGCCCCGAGCAGTACTATAACTACGGTCATTAGGTAAGCTCAGCCAGTAGCATAACCTAGCCTCAGCTTAGTTTGTCCATAATCAAGTGTGGAGGTGCGCAGGCGGCGGCACAACGCGGCATGGCAAAGCATTAACATTTTTATGCCGAAGCCTTCCGCGGCATACCACAGCTTCTTACAGTGTGCTCAAGTCCTCTTATGTCAATATCAACTAAATGTGAGAGCTAGGGTAATAACTAAGATTCAAAATCATTACCGCAAAATCAATCCTCTGCCATGCCATTGACGCGCCGCCGTGCCGCCTGGTGAGCTCGAACGACCCAAAAACGCCGGAAAACAGTAGAACGCATTCAAAGTGAGACCTTTCGCCTCTATAGATTTTCATTCTATGGTGGAAGTTTGAAGAGTTCGTCTGATTTATTGGAAATACGGGTTGATGGGCGATGGGTGACGAGGAAGAGTAAAGGATAGGTGTATTGTCAAAGGATTTTAGCATATTGGGAATTGATGAAAGCATTAGTACGGTCGGCGGGACGGAACATTGTGTCACCAATAATCAATTACCAGTAGGTAAGTGAGTAAAGTCCTTTCTTTGGTATTGTCCATCCAGTCGTTGAACTCCTTTAGTTCTGAGTTGGGCACCACTATTACTGACAAATTCTTGCACTGAGTAGGTAAGTCCACTCAAATCAGTGAGGTTCCTTCCTCAAAAGACCATTTCAGACACTAATCTACATGGCCTGACCAAGATTATGTTTGGACTTTAAGGGCGCACCCAATCACAAATTGCTTAGCATGATCCTCTGTTATGCCGAAAATACTGCAGCATTTATTTTGAAATAAATATATGTTAAGGTTGGGGATTGATGCTAGGTCTTATGTGAGGCGAACACACGATTACATAAAATTTTCTCTATAGAAAAAGAATCCAAAGTTACCTCTGTACAGAATTATTCCGATAATTATTCCGACTGAAACTATGCAATTAGAGTAAAGATAGGCGCTCAACCCTGGTAAAAAATCAGTAGAACTTTAAAAACAAACGAAGTTGTTTGCTGTAACTGGGGGCTTAAGGCACAGCCTATTCTCATACAGAGAAAATATGAAGCTGAATTTCTATCTGAAGTCATCATCTGCCTAGCCTTTCCCAACTATATTGGGGTCGGCTTCCAGTCTAACCAGATGCAGCTGAATACCGGTATTTTACATGGAGCGGCTGCCTATCTGACCTCCACAACCCAGTAACTGGGTAATACGATACCCCTGGGTAAGACTGGTTGTCAGACTTTCGGGCTTCTGACGACGTAACGACTGTCAAAGATCCACAAATGACAGCCGGGACCAACGGCTTAACGTGCTTTCCGAGGCACGGAGGAGTCTCGGTATGTAAAGATGGTCACCCATCCACGGACCAACCCCGGCAAGCGTAGCTTAACCTGATGGATCGACCCGTGCGGCTGTTATTACGTAGCCACGAGCTCCTCCTATCTATTTATATCATAAAGTAACATAATAATAAAATAATACTGCTCGAACCCACGTTCAGACAAATGGAATCTGCCAAGAGCCCTAAGCCCATTTATATGACGACCTCCAAAGTGAATTCAGCTGAATGAATCCCTATTTTATTTGCTTCAACTATTTTAAAACAAAAACCTTAAAACTTTTAGAATTTAAAATTAAGCGATAATCATTCAATCAAAAAGATATGGACTTGCAGAACGTTTCTTGATATATTTAAGCTGAAAGTTTAAAATACGCGAAGTAATTTTTTTTTCGTCCGAAACTGTTTTTTTTTAATTTAGAACAGATTGAAATAGTGGTAAAGAACAATGTGTTTTATTGGCAACAATTTCATGTTTTATTTTGTACCGTTTTACAATCACGCTACATACCTCAAAAGGAAAATACGGATCCCATATAGGATCACATTTTCATTTGGTAACCAACATGGCAAAAATAATTTAAAAAAAAATGTTCATGACTACTCTAGAGGGCGCCATATTCAATTGATAATTAATATTCTTTTTTTTTTACATTGTTTTCATATGGATGATGTAACTAATATATTGTAACAATATTTTGAAATATTTTAAAGAGTGTCCGTGGAGTTTCTTGCCCGTTCTTCTCCATAGGAACCTACTACGCTTTGGAATGGGCAAACTAGCTTCATCGTTTTGACTGACCGACCCCTTGACAATTCAAAAGTACATGCAATTGGTTTATTTGAAATAAATGCTTTATGTTTGAGTTTAAATGAAATACAAATACATTTCTCTTCACGTCTGCTAAGCTGCAAGTAAAGAAATTCGAACTAAACTTTAGATTTACGAGTCGATTCACAATGAAAGCAGACTAGACGCTATTGTTTTCACTTCACACCTTGCATTAGGAACTTGTCTTAATGATGGCGGGTAGCGAGATGCAACTCAATAAATGGCCAAAATTCAATTCCTGATCCAATTTTTGACATCTTGAATCTCATTCTTCGATATCACCAGTGCTTGTTCGATTTTAATAATCACTAGCTTTGTAGTTTGTTCAGCCAAGTAAATGCTGTACAATTGTTTTTAACATTTATAGGAATTAAAATGTTTTTACAAATAAAAAAAAACAACCGACTAAACTTTGTAGTGTTTTTTGGTAGTCAGTTGTAAATGTTTTTTTTTTCTTGCTTTTTAGGGGGTTATTTTGTAATTTATTTTTATTTATATAACCATTTATGCACGCACACATATATACAGACAAGAAGAAAGGAGCAGAAAAATACGTACAAAGGCAATGCTTATTTCGCTGATAGAATGTCAGTTTGTCTAGAGCCTCTGGTCATTCACGCACGCCAGTTGCGAGCATCAGAACTTTCTGAAGAACGTCACCAATAAGGTCACTTTATTGTCCTCTTAGATTACTTAGGGCTTTTCTCCCCTTTAGGCGTTTCCACTTTCCCTTGTATATTACCTTTTTAGCTAGTTTGTACTCAGCTACGACCACCGGTTAAAAAACATGCCGCTTGGGTAACGTTACTCCAGCGGAATTTGATTTTCATGAATATCTTTGGATCGGCTGGACGCACAAATTCTAAATTTCGGGCACATTTACACGAGATGGGGTACTAATTATCTGTAGAGCTGAAATCCTGAAAAGCGACAACATTCCGCTGGAGTAACGCACACTTTGTTCGCCTTTCATTCATCCTCTCAACATGACAAAACCATCTAGGCATACTCCTTTGTCACAATAAAACGGGATTTTAATCTTTCTCGCTTTCAGTGACGCCAGTCTCTATTATGTTTATCAGAGCGGAGAAGTATAATTGTTTGCACAATGTCTGTCGGGCTTAGTTTCCAGTTTCTCTAAAGCATCACATACGTGCTTGCAAATTGTCAGATTGACATTGACAGTCAGTGAAATACAATATTCAGTTGTTATATGTTGTTTAAAAAGTGTATGAACTTACTTGGTTTTGATTTTACATTAGTCTGTGTCGATTTTTTAAAAGATGAAGAGTTTAAATTAAATTATAATAAGTTTAATTTATGTAAATCTATATATAATAATTTAATATCCGTGCGTTAGTCAACCGATTTGAATATTATTATTTTTGTTTTGTTCGCCTCAATCCTGTAATGGTTTTGAAAAACTTTAACGGAAGTTTTTCCATATTTTCTATATGGAAAAACGTCCATTAAAGTCCTAACATTATATGAATCATCATGAATTCATCAGCTAGCAGCTAGCCGAGTACATGTTTGGATACAGCATTACGAACTTTCATTATACTCCGTAAAGCACTAGGCTAACATGAAATGAAACATGAAATACAATGAGGCTTGAAGTACCAGGAAAGCATAATAGAAACAGTTTGAATGCACGGACTGTTGAATCATCTAGCAATGTTCGCAGAAAACTCATTTTTTTTTTAAATTTCATTTTTTTATTTTATTTATACGAAATAATAATAACGTAGCTATAAGGCATTTATAGCTACGAAAACTCTAGATCTTTGCGCCTGTTTCGTTGATTTTTGCCGATTTCTTAATACGAGTATAGGTACATATTTCATGTGCAACGAAACTTGATAGTTGAGCAAATTATCTACTTTTATTGACAATAGTGAACGCGCACTGGGCCTAACTTGAAAACAAGTAGGACAAAAACAAAATGAAACTCACATACCAGGAGAGCAAAGCTTATAACAGTCACATTGTACGATAACACACAAAATGTACGGTGGATCGTTCAATACAGTTGCCTTTGTGCACATGAGCTTGTGATTGCATAGATGACAATGGACTTACTTGCACACGTGGAAATTGTTGACCCATTCAAAGGAATGTTATTGACAGTCCGCTAGAGATGTTCGATTCAATTTATTAACGTCTTTTTTTTTAATATAACATTTTTAATTTAACAATGTTAATTTGTAATAAAAATAAACATTGGGGCAGTCTTTGGGGACTGCCGATAGACGTGCAAACTAAGTAACATTCATTCATTTCTTCAAGCGTGACGATGACGCGAGTTCCTTGATTTTTGTTCACCGAAAAACATTAATTCATTTCTTCAAGCGTGACGATGACGCAAGTTCCATGATTTTTGTTCACCTAAAAAGTATTCAATGCGCCTAAAAAAAAAATCGTTCCGCTTTTTAAGCGAATATTCGTAGTCATGACATCGGCATTTGAAAAACTCCTTAACATATTTTTAACACGAAAAAGAAGATTAATACATAGTGAACAGCATAATCAGCCCATAACGTTCTCACTGCTTGGACACAGGCCTCCTCTCTGTGAGAGGGAGTGCGCTGTAATGCACAACGTGGGCCCAGTGCGGGTTGATAGATGTCAAATGTCTCCAAATCTTTGTTTCTTCTAGGACACGCCGCGCCGGTTTCACGAAGAGGTCGCAGGCAGACTTTTTGTAAGTTATTTCATTACCACTGCTCTCAAACGGTGAACCTATAGTGAGGTTATAGACAAATAGGCGATTAGTGGATACTGTAGATAATCAATATTACTACAGTCAGTGTCAATCTTAACAAACGCATAGGATTTTTTGTAAAATGATTATCATTTTTAACCAACTACGGTGCAGCAAAAAGGAGTGTTATGATTTTGACCGGTACTTATGTACCTATGTATGTTCATCTGTCCCCTCATTAATTCGAAACTACTCCTCATTTATTTTGACAAATGAGGTATCGTTGGAAGCGTCTTAATGCTTACTCTGTTAGGAACTATTTTAAGCTCTATTATAAGACTCAACGAAGGGAATTTAAAAAATAAAACATTCATTAAAACTGTCAATACATTATTTCATTTGATCGCTATCTAAAATAACATATACTTTTCTAACGATAAGATTTCCCTCCCTTTATCTTTGTAGTACACATTCAAGTTTAACCAGTATAATTTGAGACGTTAAAGTGACGATGCTTACCGGCCTAAGTCACAGACTACTCTGTGCAAAAAAAACATATTACAAAATAAAAACAGACTTTCAGTCGGTTTCTTTGGTTTTGTATTTTTGTTTTTGCCGCGAAACAAGGGTTTTTTTTTTTGGAAATTGGTTGTTTTTTTCGGTTTAGCAGAATACTGTCAAACCAACTTTGACAGTTCTAAACTGACACTGGCCTTTACTCTAACTGTCTCTCAGTAAGAAATACCAGTAGGTACCTACTTTAATTTTAGTGTGGTTGGTGAACGCGATAAATCAGTACAGCCTACCGAACAGAAATGTGTCAAACTCAGTACATTCAAATATAATTTCATATTTTGTCGTCGTTCAAGAAAGACTGGCTACTTTATAATACCGGTTCCGTATTTGCTTTCAGCACTAATGACATGTCAAAATGTCGAAAATTTTCGTTCATTCTTGAATGAACTTCAAACGCGATAAAATTTACGCCTCACAAAGATGAGGGAAATACGCATCGATTTCTTATACAGAGAGTTTTTGGATTCATTCCTCTTTTGACTTGAAAAGGAAATTGTTGGTTCGTCATGACTTTATTTGTTGCCATTTAACTTTTTGAATCAAGAACATGGGTGGGCTTTAGTCAGTAAAAGTCTGACACGCCCTCCGAAGAAGTCGTTTCATGATTTCCCAACCTCAAAAAAAAAAAAAAGGTTCGCGTAATAATAATATTTACACATGCTCCTTGAGTATATTTAATTCAGGGATTATTTAAAACGTTTTACATACCTTTCTGGTGGCCTACCACAACCGCTTACAGCAGTATTATTATATATAGTGGGGGAAAGAGATGGAGCTATACGTCCTGTAGAGCTTCATCTCTTTCCTACACTGAAGTAATATTAAAATAATACTGCTGTAAGCGATGACGGTAAGCCCCCATGATTTAAATTAATTTGACCCACAAGCTAATTTGACCCACAATCTGCTTAGTAATAAGTGTTCCGTAGAGGTTTGCGCTTATCTGCACCGAATATTTTGTATGTTAATCCAATTACATGGGCCGAGATTACGATCCTGGATTGTCTTTATTTATATAAAAGGTCTGTATTTACTTTAATTCGCCCGCGACTTAGAGGTACGAAAATTACTCTTACTCCTATAGAATAAGGGCGCTGTCAAATTCTTACCACTGATGTATGACAGTGGTTCACTGTACCTTCTTTATAGCATGGTTTTGGCTGCGATAATAATAAATCAAGCCTGTTTAATTTATTGAGAACAGACTTCTCTGTGTCTGTGGCTTGTCAATGTCCTTATAGAGAGAGCTTATTGCGGTCACGACTTGAAATAAACCGGTTTTGGTTGGAACTGTGGCAGCATCTACATCGCCACATGCGAACTACGCATGAAAGACCTGAAGACACACAAACATCATGACGTCACACAAATATCCTGTATCGCGCAATCAGTGTTTACCGCGCGATCAACATATATACAAGATTCCAACATCAATCGTTGGGCAATTGCCCACCAGACACAACATCCATCTGGGCGGAGGATCCTCCCTTTCCAATAGAGGATGAGTGAACTTTATACCCTGTTCGTCACAAACGGCAATATCTGCAGTAAAGATTTTTCTACATTCTGCTTTGATACAACTTAACTTTGCGCACCCAGTGTTTCACTTGTCAACTATATTTAGGAAAAAAATACATTACGGTGATACACGACTATTATTGTAGTAAGTTTTGTGACGAGCATAAAATGCTTGGCAACTATATTAAAGAAATCGAATCCAACCCGTGAAATACGTATTATTGAGTAGTTCCGGTGGCCATCTCTGGTCTTCATCATCAGTTCCACTTCACCAAATAGTGCTTTCCGAGAGAAACTGAATATAATATTTGAAGAGTTCCCTCAATTTCTCCAGGATCCTCAGATTCTGACCTGAGCATAACAAAACACTTTCAAAACAAAAAAGAATTTCGCAAATCTGTGTATATTATAATGACGGAGTTATGGCCGAACATACATTAAAAAAATATAAATTATTTTTTGATTATGCTAAACCCGAAAAGGGGTCATTGTACTCATCATTTTGAACAACTTTTTCTATGGGACCAAACTTGAAATCGCGAAAAAAACATCAGCTGTTCCATACATTTGTGTTCACTTAAATAGACAAAATGCATGGAACAGCTGTTTTTTTTTAATTATAGATTTATAAAAAATAATATGGTATGTTCGGATATTTATACACATCCAAATTGATACTTTTTTTTTTAGAACTCGGTTAAAAAGTACTTTAAACGGGTTTATATCAAGCATTAATCTTCCTCGAGCATCATTTTCTTCATTGAGCTGCTTTGTTGATAGTGGTCGCAAACGCTACTGCTGAGCATGAGGTCCTCGGTTCGATTCACAGGTCGGGCAAAATTCGGTTTTCTATTTGGAATTTCTCAGTAGCAGCCCGCAGTCTAGGTCCTTTCTTATTTCTCATTTATATTAATGACTTGCCTTACCACATAAGGGATAATCATAAGATCGTAATGCGCAGATGACACATCCCTCATTTTTAAAATCAAACGTCAGTTAGTCAACTTTGAACAAGTTAACGATGCACTCTTTAAAGTTGTGCATTGGTTTAATATAAATAATCTTCTCTTGAATGAAAAAAAGACTAAACTCATTAAATTTTCAACGCCAAATGTCAGGCAGCTATCTACCAATGTTAAAGTTAATGGAATAGAGTTGGACCCCGTTGAATCGACAGTTTTTCTTGGAATAACCATTGACGGTAAATTACAATGAGGCCCACACATAGAAAAATTGTCAGGTAGGCTAAGTTCGGCCGCCTATTCCGTTAAAAAAATTAGACAGATAACTGACGTAGATACAGCCAGAATTGTTTATTTTAGTAGTATAGTATTTTCATAGTCTTCTGTCTTATGGCATTCTTCTCTGGGGAGCCTGTGCGGACATTAATGCTATCTATGTTTTACAGAAAAGGGCTGTTCGAGCCATTTACACCCTAGCTCCAAGAGATTCCATTCGAGAAAAATTCAGAGAAATAGATATTCTGACTGTAGCCTCACAATATGTATTTGAAAACCGTAACCGTATGTACACTAAAACATATCAAAGTTTAAGAAAATGTCCGATATTCATAGTTTAAATACCAGGAATAAACACAATCTTGCTGTACATCGCACTCGTCTCCACAGAGTAGGCAACTCGTTCATGGTTCAATGTATACGCTTTTATAACAAACTTCCCGGTAACAAAGGTCTGGCAATTTGAGAACTTTATGCGACCTACCCAAATGTCCTTTCTTTGGTATTGTTCGTCGAGTCGTTGAGCTCCTTAAGTCCTGAGTTGAGCTCCACTATTACTGACAAATGCTTGCACTGACTGGACAGGTCCACTCAAATCTGTGTGGTTCTTTCCTCAAAAGACCATTTCAGACTCTAATCTACATGGTCCTCATATGGCCTGACCAAGATTATGTCTGGACTTTAAAGGAGACGGTGACCTCTGAGTTTGTTTCGGCCTTTCTTCTTAGAGTAGTCAGATAGGAAACGCCGACCTCATCTAGCTTATTTTTACAACTTATTAATATGACGTGTAAAAGTGATTTCAATATCCTATTTACAGAATAAACAATTTCATTTCATTTCAGTCTTTATTTGTGCCCGATTGATGGCAATAGGCTCGCCTGTTACATGGGACTTCAACATGACTGGCGAAATGTGGGTGTACTAAATAGGTACACCACTGCCTAAGCTTTCGGGGATTACATGCGTAATTTTATGTTTATGTTATTGATCTTCAATAAAATCTTTTTACAATAAAATTAAATTAAAAATTTAAAAAACCCCCGACAAAAACAAAGCGTCTAAAAAGTAAAAAAATAATATCATAAAAGTTGTAGGTAATATTTTGATCCAAGCGTCGTCGTGTCGGGGGACGGCTAATGCAAACGCCAACACACACTAGGCATAATGAATGTATGCTGTTGTAGAAAGGATAGCTGCTGTTAACTTCCTATTTTCATTAACTTCCTATTTCCTTCCTTTCCAATGAGTACAAACACGATACCTCTGCTGTAAGTTCTTGAGGGAGTTGGGTATCCTGCAAATTCCAGGTGATGCTGCAGCATCAGCTCAAGGTTACTACATATATTCTTTTCATATCATTGAAATAAGAGAATTCTAAATTTCCAATCGATTAGACCTGTGGAAGATCACATCCATTCATCAACTAGAAAAGAGCTGATAATTTTCAAACGGCTGAACCGATTTTCTTGAATCATAGCTAAGAACACTCTCGATTAAGTCACCTTTCAAACAAAACCAAAAATATCAAAATCGGTTCAGCCGTTTGGCAGCTACGATGGCGCAGACAGACACACAGATACACAGATACACACGTTAAACTTATAACACCCCTCTTTTTCCGTCGGGGGTTAAAAAAAAAACAACCGACTTCAAAAAAACCACTAAAAATGTGAAAAATAACTTTAATTTCGGAAGTCGGTGTCTTTGCTTTTTAATTTTCGGTTTTTGCCACCGACTTCCGAAATTAAAGTTATTTTTCACATTTTTTGTGTTTTTTTTGAAGTCGGTTGT